>DF239458.1:127822-334109 GCA_000507305.1 Breviolum minutum Mf 1.05b.01 | reverse complement strand
ATTTTTGTTTTTTAAGGATCTGAAATGTTTTTTAACCGGGATGAAGGATGGCAATGAAACTTCAGTGATTTCAGTAAAAACATTTTGCGACTGACAAACCTAATGGCCCCTAGATACATATCCTGTGTCATATCCTCTGAATTTTACATTCCCTGTTTCCAAGATCAAAAACTAGATAGTTTTTTTTTATCTGACTGGTGGTGTGTCTTACTCATGCCTCCTCCTTCGAGTGGTTCAAGACAGGTCTTTGAGGATTTTCCACAAAGACAAGCCATGTCAGCAGAGAGTCCGTCTCCAGGTGACCCACATGAAAGCCAGGCCTCTTGCTGTAGCACCAGCTCCAGCCCTTGGACAACAAGATGCAGCGGGAGCAGTGACTCAGGGTGTGGTGAAGAATATGTGGAGGTACCGGAGGAAGATGTTTATGATGACACCACGATGAATGTGGATATGACTCAAATTATCCAGAGAAAGGCACACCATCTTCCGCTTAGGATGATTTATTTTTTTTTTGAACTGTCCTAGATGGTTGCCATTTTCCAACTACCACCACTGTGTACCAAAATGTTTCTGATTCTCTCAGCGGTCCAGGCAATGACTATGCGTTGGCCAGCTGGCCCCGACAATGTGAAAGAGTTAATGATGTGGGGCCGTCGAAATGCACAGATTTTGCTAGCCGACGGGATAGCGGACAAGACCATGATTCAACGATGCAGAGATAACTTCGAAGCCATCATGCAACACGAGATTGACATCCATGATTCCTATAGTGGGAGTGGAACTGGCTCATGGACTATGCATTATCAATATGATAATCTCGTCCGTCATATCCTAAGTACTTGATGAGTTGAGACATGTTATGCTAGTGTAGTGTCGATTGTCAAGAGTCAAGTTGTGATTTTTGTGGTTTTCCAGCCTTTCCCAACCACAAACGGCCCACACTGACTGAGCCACTGACCCAACAAGGTGTTTGGCGTGAACAGACTGGTCGGCATGATGTCCGTGCAGCAGGAGTGTCTTCTGTCACAGCCTGTGATGCAGACGTGCAATGCCGCAAGGTTTTGGCTTCTTTGGTGGAGGATACTAGGGGTGATGGATTAAGGAATCTGGGTCCGTGTATGTGTAACATGTGGTATATTAATATTTACTTATTCACTTATTATTGTATTTTTTGTTCAATCTGCACTGCATTGCATCATTTGCATTGTATGTTATCTTCTTCTTCTTCTTCTGACAAGAGTGGCTGATTTTGATCATTTTGAGTTCTACAATGCAACTCCCACTTTCAATTCCTTTCCAAAATTCAGGAGTATCGCCCACAACACGTTATGGGCAAATTGGAAGATCGTATTTCCCAAACTGCACTGGCTGATTGTTTGGCTTTAAGAGAGAGAGCATGCGCTGACGTGGACTCCATGATCAACTGTTACTTAGCCAAACGACTTACGGATTTGGTTTGCAAAAAGAAACTCCGAATTAATTCCGAATAATCCAAATTCAATACCATAACCTGGAAGTGACATTTCAGAATTTGGTTTACAGTACGGTAGCAGTAGCAGTGGCTCGCCTGCCAACTTAGGTAGCAGTGGCACGCCTGATGCAACTCGAGCAATTCGAAGTGAACAGGGATCGCTCCTGTTCGCCAGGTACATGGATCGCCTATCCGGTAATGTGGACGGAACTGAGGTTTTCAAAGGGAAAGCAAAATGCTGGGGATGTGGCACTTTCCGGAAACCCAAGGACACTGGAAAGGGGCTGAGGGGTTGGTTGGCTTATGGCTTACCAAAAAAACATCATTGTTTCATTTTACCCTGACTCAACTCATCTTGGGCCTTAAAACCAGTGAAATTGATTCATTACATTGCGTACACATGCATGACGATGGCATGATGTTTGGAGAACATGTACCTTTGAGCCTTTGACATGTTTTTCCCATCAGCATTTTTGGTGATCAAGTAACTGATAGCCTGACCGGAACTGTAAGAATGGCAAGCAACGGCGACAGCCAATGCCCAGCCGGTCTTGCAACAACCACCCGGTCAATGACATTCTATTCTAGGGAGGTGTCATCTTTTTTAGATGATGCTCAACATGCCTTTGCCCACTTGTTGCTTTGTTTGGCCCCATACATCGTGGTGGAGTCTTCCACTATGTCATTGTCTTTGGACTTTGGACCCATCCACAAGGCTTCACTCACTATGGTGGCTGAACCCATCAATCGTCCGTTTGCTTTTGAAGGTCACCCATCAAGGGAAAGGATTACCATGGATTATATTCAACAACAAGTTGCAGAGATGAGAGCATTCATCCAGAGTCATTTCAACACACTTGTACGTGGCTATGGTCGAGCTCCATCTGTGATGGTCATACACTTGAACTTATCAGATCAAGTCATGCAATATACCTTGAAGGTGAACCCGTATGATAAACAAGCCGTACCTTCAGTCCGTGTTCCGCCAAGCGATTCCAGTGACAGTGACAGTCCTCCTCCTCCTGCGGCTTCTGGGGAGGCCACCATAGAGGCTGCTGCAATTGATTTGGAATTGGACCTGAGTGAGCATATGGGATCGGATGGTGAGGGTGAGGATGTGAGTCCTACTCCCAAGGCTATCCTTGATGACGTTACAATGCACCTTGGGTCACCAAAGGATGATCAGGAAGAAACACCTGACATTATGTTTTACCCAATCAAGCCCGGTTGTGACTTTTTTGCACAATTCGAGGGAATGAATAGGCCTGAATAGGCTGATTTGATTTTGATAGAAAGGGTTGGACAGTTACATGACCACAAAGACTGTGTGAGTCATTACCCTCTCTAGATTGGGGCTGCTGCCTGTTTGGCATGTTGGGTTGCCAGGGCTACTTCTTGCAGCTGTTTTTCACACAAGTACATTAGTACATAGACTCTAACCAGGTACTACTCTGAACAAAAAAAGAGTAGATATTCTAACCGTTTATCTAGACCTGAATAAGTCCGAGTCTGCATTCTGCATTCATGAGAGATTGCAGCAACAAGGACTGCAGTTGCAACATTAAAGATGCTGAAAAAAAGTGTGTTCAGTTAAGTTAGTTCTCACTTTTTCCTGGCATCATGTACCACTAGATACTGGACACTAGCCACTGGACCACTAGAGTCCTAAAGTCGTTCACCTCACTTGAATGTATTTTAGATTTCTCACTCCAACTCCGACTCCAGCTCACAAAGTATTGTTCAATTCACCAGTCATTGGCCCGCCTACTGCAGGACTGTTTGACACCAATTGGATATGCTTGGGCGAACGCTTATGTGCATCCGGATCCAGCTTCAAGGCCGAAGAAGAGGAAGCTCCGCCTTGCAATAGCTGGAAGCACATGTGTTGATTTCAGTCAGATAGGCAACCTAGTGGCACTGGCATTTTTTTTGGAAATAGTGGAAAATAGTAGGCTGGCCGGCACTGGCACCGATGTTTTTTTTGCCTTGAGGTTAAGTTATGTTCAGAATAATGTTCACAATCATAGTGTTTTCAAAACAATAAGGTAACGGCGGTAACGGTAAAGGTGAACACCGAACGCCATGTCATTCTTCTATGTTGATCAATGTCATGATTCTATTTAGTAGATTTGTTCTCTTCATCATCCCATTGATCCTATTGCACCATTGGTGAGGTTCTGGTGAGGGGCTCCTGGGTCAGAGCGGGATTCCCCTCGCCATCTGGTTACAAGAACGTATCCAATGTAAAGAGGACTGAAGTTTCTGTGGGTTTTTACTTTACATGTTTGGTTTGGACTTGGGATTCCGTAACATATTCATTGTTTTCATCTGATTCGTGGTAGTACTGGTGGTATGGTCCAAAAATTGTGACCAGGACGTTGTGGTGCATGAATGCGCACCCAAATTCGCGCAACATCTATTTCATCAATATCTTGGTCATCTTTACAAAGTCCATCATGTTTCTGATCCCGTCCTTGATCTGCATTTAGTAGCATTTTGTGGTGTACGGACTTGTATATTAATTGTAATCATTTTCAATTAATTGTACGGAGTCAGGAGTCAGTTGCCCTGCAGCCAAAACACATGTTGCCCTGCAAACCCAAATCTGAGGCAACCCCAAAGCAGCATATGCTGCTTTCGCAACACCAGTTTGGGTGGCCTGAACACCGTCCACGTTGCTACACGATCTTGACTTTGATTGGTTCCTGTGACCTAGATCCAGAACTGAATGGTCTTCAGCTGATCCATCATTTGATGAGGGTACCCACCATGCTTCTGACTGGGCTTTGCTGTGCTCCACAGGAGACATTACATAGTTGCACTTAATTGAATTGTATGTATTTCATTTTAAGCTTGAAGTTTTCAACTTACAAGGACACCTTGCAATAGGTTTTAATGAAAATTCCACCTCGTTATGTCACCCTTGAAGGAGCTCGTGGAAAAGGCAAGACATGATGCTGCACACAAGATGTGCCGACCACTCAAGAGCAAATTCGTTGACTTACTGTCTGGTGCCTCAATAGCATAAGTGTTTTTTTTAGATAGCTGACAATGACAAGCTGAATCTTATTCCATAGAACTGAACAATAAACATAAACAGGAGGAGCGAGTGAAAAAAAAGAGTAATAAGATTTAAAACGGGAACATATACGAATATCCGAATATCCGAACTTAATATCCGAATATCACCAAGATTTTCTAGCCATTCCTCCTTTGACATTCACATCCAGGTGCAAAGCCCACTTGGTTGGCAAACTACAGGCGCCTGCGCAAAGTGCGGAAACATGAAGTGAAGATGTGTGGCATGGCGGCATTTGGTGACAACGGGGTGGTTGAGATCTGAGAGGAGGAGGGATCAAATTAAAATGAAGTCGTACGTAAATCAAGTTTGTGATGGTGGCCAATAGCAACCAATCTGCCCACACACCGGCCCACTCCTTGAATTTGCAGCCGGCCTATCGAGGTGGACGCATCACAGCAATGTGCTGCAACCTCCAACAAAATCCTCTACGTCGTCCCATCGTAGCCTCCTGGTTGCCTGCACTATTACGTCAAGGCACGATGTTCATGCTGCACTTGAATGGACATCCGGGTGAGGAACGCTGGCTTCTAGAGGAGGAGTGTCATGAGTTGTTCTCTCCCATCTCCCATTTTCATTTTCTGTTGTTTATGTTCGGTTGGGGTAACGGTAGTTCCAAAAAACAAATTCAAATTCAAATTCAATTGATCTATCTAGCGGGCTGAGGGCTTGAGGTCATAGGCTCTTAGATAATTTTTGATACTTGAATTGTGCATCCCCATATCATCATCAGTTGATGTTTTCCATGCCAAAACTTCTCACCAGGAGCACTTGCATTCGATGGGTATCCCAATGTTCAAGGAGCATTCAGACCCATCGATGCCATGTCCGATCTGGTCACATACTCTGGCATCAACGGTGCAGAAGCGGATAGCAGGAAACGTGACTCGACATTGCAAATTGCAATTGCAGTCGTAATTCTCTTTTGTTATTACTTAAACAACTAACAACGAATCGACAATCGACAATCATTTCTTTCAATTTTCATTTCAAGCTTTTCTCCATCAAGACACTAGATTCTTTCACATCTCCAAATTGGTGAGAAGTGAGAAAGTGAAAATACCATAAATCTTAGGTGCCCAGTGGGCAGTGCCGAGTGCCGAATCCCGAACCCCACTGGTTGTTACAGGGTGCAACAATAACCACTATACGGGACTACATATAACCTGGCATAAGAGGTTCCAATAAATTTAAGCATCATTCATTAAGGATACGTAAAATACTGATATTTAGTCATGTAGATTTAGGGGATGAAACACTACCCAGTTGAAGTTGGCATTATACTTAGAAATAATATTGATCCCTTTGAAACGATCTTCACGGTCTTTCTCAAGCCCAGGCGATGCATGCTACGGTCATCGGATCGATCCATGCCTGTCTCTTATGTTGTTTGAAAATAGCCCAACCATGAGCCAGCAGTGTAGTCTAGTGTGAGAATGGGTTCCTAGTCAATCCGAAGACAGCATTGAAAAATTGAAATACATCAATTACTTACTTAAACAGTTGACACTTCATATCACTGACACTCTTGATTTCAGATGGTCGGTGTCGGTGTCATTGTTTTGGATTTTGTAATCTTGAAACTTCTTGGAATTTGGAATATGTCTTCTCTTCTACATGGGAACCGGGACTGAGTCATATACATGATGTTCACAAGGCCAGAGGTGTTTTGTGATTGATCGCTGTTTCCGAGTGCTGAGAAAAACAATCAAAAGGCTGATAGCTGCCAACAGTTGCTACCCACTACCCAAGTAGTGGTAACATGACACGATGAGGTGACTGCTACTGCTGAATGACTTTTTTCATCAAAGCTTGAGCCAGTGTTGACACAATGGGTAATAAGCAATACTGAAAATAACGACATATTAAGCCACTTTGAGCTCAAACGTTTTCCTCCTAAACCTGGAGGCCGTTTTCCCCTGAGAAGTCTAGGCCAGTGATGGATCCACAGAGTCCCTCAATCGAAATCGGGGCAGTGGTAAAATTTGTACCTCCTAGTTCCACCCGTGCTGCCACGCATACCGAAGGTGGTTCGGTCAAGGGAAGTGAACCAGGTGGAATGAATCCTAGCTCTGAGGCTGCTAAGAACGCTTTAGCCCAAGCTCCGTCCACTCCGGGGGACGAGTTTCAGGGGCCAGGAAAGGGTTCAGTGGTGCAGGAGCCATTGGGAATTTACAAGGTAGAATGTATGGCAAGTGGATGCAATGCTACCATCATGCGGCAGCCTTCGAAGTTTCTCTTTTTGTTTCAGTTTGGGTTGTTTTTGGACGGAGACGGAGTTAGAGAAGTAAAGAAATTAGTTAGAGTTACAGTTAGAGTTACAAGAAAGAACTTTGAAAAAAAAAGCATTTAAAGAAATTTGTGATCATAATCACATGACACCTGACTGTCAGCTGGGCCCCTAGGTTGCTACAATTATGTTCTCGTCATGCAACTGCTCGGGATGGACTTTTCCGACAGGCTTCACGGAAGGACAAAGATCTTGCAGACCAACTTGTCATAATGGAACGTGACCGACCTGAAGAATTGCTGGAACATATTGAACATTTTGCTCAATCGTATCTTTCTTGAAATTATCGAATTTTATTTCATTCTTTCCCGGGACCGGACTGGACTGACATGAACATCCCCCCAGCAGCCCCCAGCCCAACATCCTTTCTGATCAGCCGAGGTGTCCGGCCCCAGGCAAAGGGAATAAGTGGAAAGAATGGGATTTTTCCCGTGTGACGAGGCACCGGTCAAGTGGCATTAGGGACGAGGGTAACGTGTCCAAGCGCCCACTTTGTCAAGAGGACTTTGTTGAGTTTTTTACTCAAAAGTGTCCCCGGTATCAAAGAATCTTGATATCAATTTTGGTATCCAATTTTTCTATGGTTCGGTTCAGTTAGCTCAGTTAGCTCAGGTTCAGGTAAAAGGCTGAGGTTCTTCCGTGGTTCTAAGACAAAAGATTCCTATTCTTAATTCACAGCGTTGACCTGATGATACTATCTTGTCATGAGAAATGAGGATTGACTGAAAGTGCCGCTCACAAGAAGTGGCGTCTCCTGTTCAATGATTCTACAGTTCGCAGAGACCAAGTGGATGCTACCAATGCCGATGGTGAGAGTATTGGGAAGGTGACTAGATCGATTGCTGGTGACTACTAACTACATGTTCAAATTTGTTTCAGAACAGTTCTTGGCTTTGGATACTGACATACTGTTTCATTCTTCTCAACCCTCTTCTCCATGGATGTCCAATTTAAGGTATGGAGATTGTGGGTGGCGGTGGATGAAGTTGAAAAGTCCATCCAGTACAAGGACCAATTTTATTCCATGACATTACACGGTCAATAGTGAATCAAGAGTGAAGAATGATAAATGAACGGAGTATTGAGTATGATGATCACCAACATGATGATGAATGATATATTATGAACTATGATGCTGATGATGCTGCTGCTGATGATGATGATGCTGATGACGACGACGACGACGACGACGACGACGACGACGACGACGACGACGACGACGACGACGACGACGACGACGACGACGACGACGATGATGATGATGATGATGATGATGATTTCAATTCAATAATAGTAACAAAAAGTAGCTGCAGCATGCAGGACAGCGGCTTTACCCACGAGCTGGAGGACCAGACAAAGAATCCCACCGAAGCCATTATCCAATCCCAAATTGAAAAAGCTCAAGGTTCCCATGATGATGACCAGCTTGAATTAGAGACCGCTCTAGTTAAAATCAGCATCAGTGGAAGGCCCCAGATCGGCTCCTCCGACAGGTCTTCCAACTCAGCAGGACCAAAGGCAGTCGCAAAGTCATCAGCCAGTGGTGGTGGGAGGGGTGCTGCAGGAGCAGGGGCCAAAACTAACCCCTTGGTACTAGCATCAAAGGCGAGAACAAAAACAACAAAGGAATTTTGTGAAGTTGAGAGGCTTCTGAAGAAGGCTTTTCATGATGCAAACCATGTGCTTGACAATGTGGCCCCAAAAGTTCTACCAGAGGATACTATCATTTCAAGTGAGCCTACCCTAGAGCTTTTGAGGAACCGGTTGACATTGGTGCAGTTGGCCATGGATACCCGGGGTGGCAAAGAAGCACTTGACCCAAGTGAAAAGTTATACCTTGCAGCTTTGGAAGACCCATACCTCCGGGATTGCCGAGCAACCCTTTTGGCCGATAGGGATTGTTGCCAAACGTTTGGTGCGGTGAAGTATTGTCGCCAATTTACATTCGACGTGTGACTTTGAAATGACTTACCAAACTAAACTTCAAACTTATTTTCAATTTTCAAGTTGATTTCGGATTTCGGACTTTAGTGTTCCTTCCAATTTCTCCCACTGCTCGTGTCACCTGCCCACTATGATAATCAACGACCCGTTTCATCAGCTTAGGCAACCCAGTGCTGGTCATGTTGATCAACTACTTTCCACTCACAGGAACGCACTGGAAGTGCTAAAGAAAATTGCAGACTGTTGCATCAAAGAGAGTGAAACTTGGGTGTCACAGGTCAATGCAATAGTGAAGGCAAAAGCTGAAGAACAGAAGGCAGCAGAAAAAGCACGAAAGCAAGAAGAGAAACGCCAAGAAGCAATCAAGAAGAGGATGCTTGCTAAGGAAGAAAAGGAAGAAGAAAAGGCTCGTGAGCGGGAACGCAAGGCAGAAGAAAAGGCTCATGGTCAGGAGGAGGGAGAAGATGGAGGTGAAGGGGATGAGGAGGGTGATGGTACTGAGAAGAAGAAAAAAAGGAGGAATCGGAACAGAAGTGGACAGTCAGAATTGACGGATGATGACCCTGAGCTTTTGCATTCCATGTTCAAGCTATCTCGGGGGGCTATTGGAACTAGTAATGATGTCGAGTCCTTCGTTACATCAATAGCCGAAACCCCTGGTGCAGCATGCATGGCCCGCCTGAATCGTGGACCTCTCAAGAAGGTTTTAGCCGAAACTCAGTCATTGATTTGGTTTTAGCCAAAACTCAGCTTTATCCGCCTATGTTTAGTTCAATGAGTAGATCAAATTGTGACAGGTTAGGTTAGGTTTGCTAAGGGCCAACCTCCCATAAAGGATAAGAAATGTATGTAATGTAATGTAATGTAATGTAACATTGCTATTGGTGATGATGATGATGATGATGATGATGATGATACTATTGGTAATGATGAAGAAGAATAAGATGACGAAGATGATGGCGATGACGATGATGATAATACTGTAATAGTAATAATCTTTAATCACCCAGGTGCTCTTAACATTTTGATACTTTGTTGTTGTGCCGAGGAAGATGAGAGCTTCACCCGCCAGACATTGAACAATGTGCAGAAGCTGTTGCTCCAGGAATGTGGGAGGTTTGGGGACAAGGCCAAGGAAAGCTTCAAGGACCCAAACGTAGACCCAGATGCAAGGCCAAGTTTCGTCACCGATGGCCCAGCAGAATCATTGGCAATGGATGGTTTGCTCACAACTAAACTCTATGAGAATCAACAGAGACATCAGAACTTTGCATTGTCAGCTGCTGTGTTGGATCGAAACTATTTGGCCACCCAGTTCCATGTTTTCATAATTGGCAGTTTTTTTGTTGCTTAGACTCATACTTAGACTTAGCCAGTTCTTGATATGTGATATTCACAAGTTCACAAGATAACAGCCATTCCTCCCTCTACTAATGCCCCTACCCCAACAATATCCACCATCCGATTTCTTTACTTAGGATCTATGACAAGTCCATGAAAGCCAGAAAGAATGAAGAAGCATCCGCAAAGAATTCCAAGCGGATGAGTGGTATTTCTTGGGTAGCACAAAAGAAAGGTGGGTTGATGGCCGGCAGTCTGCCGATGTCATCGGGAACTTTCATGTACCAACTGGAAGGCCAAAAGATGATAGCTTGTCTATCGGCGATGGAGTGTTTGGGACTTATGCAAGCATTCCAAGAGCAAGATGGTGATTCCGACGTTACCCCTGACATGGCAACAGACCTCATGCCTGAAGCTTCATCATTAATTAGACTAGATTTTTCCTGATCTTTGAAATTGATGGAAGGGTAGGTTCAAGTTCAAATCACACATGTAATACTAGAGGCAAATTTTCAATGCACCATTGATCATCAGAAAGGTGTATACCACTAAACTTAGGCCATTTCATTCCTGTACTAGTGTTTTTTTTTCTTTGAGAGATCCGTCTTCACTAAGGACCTTATACGGTTCATGCAGACGGTCACTTTCGACTTCCTTGAGGCCAGTGAGACTGTGTCGTTCAGATACGGGTATTTGGTACCGGGTGACGTTCTTTTCATTCCCGCTGGATCAATCCTTTTGGAAAAGTCAGTGGTGGCTGACAACATCATGCTCAGAGTGGCATCCCCTATCATGAGCAGTGATGTGGTGGATTCATGTATCTTCAATGCTTCGATCAAAAAGAGTCTTGGTTGAAAGTTCCAATCATCTCATCGCACTGACTATTTTTTTCAGAGTTTTAGTTTCAAACACTAAGACTAAGACTAAGACCCTAAGACCTGAGACTAAGACTAAGATTTAATAAAATATCAAGCGTCCGGTCTGTCCGACTGTCCTCTCTCAACGTTGCCAAGGGCAGAAGTGAATGAAGTTCTTGTGAATGCTGCCTCTGTTTTCATCAAAGAACCAGGGAAGATTCCAACTCTGGCGCCGTCCGGAGAGCAGAAGAAAGGAAAGGATGAGAAGCCGAAGCCACTTGAGGAGCAGAAGTCAGGGAAAGATGACAAAGCAAATGAACTAGAAGAGAAGCAGAAGCAAAGCAAAGAAACGCCAACGGACGATGCCAACGGTGGCGGTGGTGTAGAAGAACAAAGTGGAGGAGGAGGTAAAGATGTGAAGGAGGCCTTGGAGGAGAAGCAGAAGAATGATGACAATGAGGCGTTGGAGACGGACAAAGAGATCGGGACCAAGATTGCAAATGAAAGCGAAGGTGGTGAAGATGAAGGCGAATGCCCTGAAGAAGATGAGGACTTTGAGGACGATCCAATAGTTTCTCCTGAGGAAGAGATGACTCCAACAACACCACATACTGATGATGACAAGGATAGGGACAAAAAAGACTTTGCTGAGCTATTGGAAGATGCTGGGATTCAGATCAGTGCAATGACAGTGATTGATGAACCAAAGCCAATGCCGGCGACAACAACAACCTTGATGCTGATGAATCAACCATTTGAGGCTCCAGCTGAGACTGAGACACAGATGGCAGACAACACCAAGGAGATTGAGGCTGAGGAGCTGAATGAACCGAAGGAAGCTTCAGCTGAGACTGAGACACAGATGGCAGTCGACGCCAAGGAGATTGAGGCTGAGGCAGAAAAAGAGCCGAAGGAATCGAAGGAAGCTCCAGCTGCGACTGAGACACAGATGGCAGTCGACGCCAAGGAGATTGAGGCTGAGGCAGAAAAAGAGCCGAAGGAATCGAAGGAAGCTCCAGCTGAGCCTGAGACACAGATGGCAGTCGACACCAAGGAGATTGAGGCTGAGGCAGAAAAAGAGCCGAAGGAATCGAATGAAGCTCCAGCTGAGCCTGAGACACAGATGGCAGTTGACACCAAGGAGATTGAGGCTGAGGCAGAAAAAAAGCTGAAGGAAAAGGAAGTAGAAGGAAGCAGACGACCTGTCAAGAGGATGACGTTGAAGACCGGTCCCATTGACCAGTTCTTTGCCCCAAAGGCTGCAACTGAAGCTGAAGGGACATCATCAAAAGCTCAGGTTGTTGACGAGCCAAAGAAGAAGGATAGCAAGAAGGAGAAGAAGGATAAGGATGAGAAGAAACATAAATCCAAAAAGGACAAGAAAAAAGAAAGACGGGAGAATAAGAAAGACAAGGACAAGAAGGACAAGAACAATGATGATACCAAGACCGACAAGAAGGAAAAAAAAGACAAGAAGGCGGACAAGAAAGCGAAAAAGGAAAGAAAAGAAACAGATGTAGAGGTACAAGAGGATGTGACTTTGGCCTTGTTGTCAGCTATCAACACCAAGACCAAGAAAAGCAATGAAGAAGGCAAGAAGAAGAAAGGCAAGACGGATCAAGCATCTGGGTCTACAGAAAAGGCAAGTCAGAAGCGCAAGGCCGGTGAGATTGAAAAGGATGTTGACGTCGAAAAACCTATCAGCAACATGGATCAGCTCAGTCTCATGGCGTTTGCAAATCTGAACCAAGCCAAGTCTCGCAGCGTGGAACCCAAAGCCAAGGGAACCCCCAAAGCGAAGGGCAAAGCAAAGGCGAAATCTACCCCCAAGGCAAATGATGGTGGACGTGGTCAGGGACGTGCACGTGGTGGACGAGGACGTGGACGTGGGTCAAGTGCCACCGCCCCTTGTCAATTGACTTGAACTAGTGTTTTTCTCAAAACACTAAAGATTAAGCAACACTAAAGAAACGCTAAAGATTAAGCAGGCTAAGTTGTAACTCGCAACTGCAGGAACACAGCTCTTGCATCTCTTGTTGATGGGGGATATGGTTGTGGGTGTAGTGTGGTTATGGTTGTTTGTTGTGTTGTGCAGTGTTGTAGTTGTGGTTGCTGTTGATGATGTCGTTGTTGTTGTTGTTGTTGCTGTTGGTCGTGTTGTTGTTGTTGTTGTTGTTGATGATGATGACGATGACGATGATGACGATGATGATGATGATGGTGATGATGATGATGATGATGACGATGATGACGATGATGATGATGATGATGATGATGATGATGATGACGATGACGATGATGACGATGATGATGATGATGATGATGATGATGATAGGTTTTGGTTGGTTGCTGTTACTATCGCTTTAAGGATGATGACATTGAGTGGACTCCGATGATCGCCTCGAAAGTGCAGTTCATGAGGGTCTGAGCCGCACTTGCAGAACACTGTAGTGGCAAATTCTGGGGTTTTGATTTTGATTTTGGCAGTTCGGGCAGCCCGTTGAAACGCTACTAGCAGTTGTATTTTTTTTTGCTGAACACTGAACAGCTACAAGCGGTACTTAGTGTGGTAGTATAGTGTAATGGCTAGAAGAGGTACTTTGTGCTAACTAGCCACTGGTGAACGCACAGCTGAATTTGTTTATATTGTTGAACAACCATAGCCAATCGAATCAGGCTATCAACATGTTTCCCCGCTGAACTGCTGAGTTGTCGAGTAAAAAAGCTCTTCAACTCTGACTCTGACCGACTTGACTCTAAGCGCTCTAAGTCTCTACACTTTGAACTTCGCACTCATGAGACTTTGAAAGTCAATGCTTATTTCAAGTCAAGTTTTTACACCCGAGTCGACATGTGACTGGGTTGGTAGTTGAAAATGACAAGCTAGCTAGCATACTAAAGGAAACATTTAAGTATGCACTGTGGGTACAACAGACCTTGTGGTGAAGACTCGCCACGACATGACAACCGGGAAAAAAAAACAGACTGACTGACCTGATTCAGATTCTTCCAGAATCTGTGGCGGAGAGGGAAGGGAGAGATGACACTGGGACATGTATAATGTATATTATAAATATTTATATATATATATATAATTTATACATATTCATATTACATAACATATCTATTTTAGTTTAAAATTAGATATAATATGATAGATGATATGATAGATGATCTGCTGTAACAGTTTGATTTATTTGATTTAGCGTCTCTTCACACCTGATCGGCAAAGATCTACCATGATCTCAGACCATTGATCCCCATGTCTTAGTATCACTAGTGCGCATCCCAGAACCTTAGCCCACAAAAAAAAATATTCATTCCCTTAGAGCACCATAGGTTGTGCAATTTAGCACCATACATGTATGGTATATTTACCTACATTTTTCAATTGATTTTTATGGTAAATGTAGGGAAATCATACCATTCCCATGGATCCTGTTTTGGGATAAAAGAAAACTCCATGGTTTCTTCTGGGTGAAACTCCACAACTCCGTGGGAAACCCCCAAAACCTCCGCTTCAGAGGCCAGGCGGACGGCTTCCTTGTGTTTCCCACGTACGAGCCTCAGTTGCTAGTTACGGCTGTTGGGGGATATTCCAGGTACCGGTACTTGGTCGACCAAATGTGGATGTCAGGCGTTTGAAAACAAAAATGTCCTCAATATTTTCACTAATTTACGGAAAATGTCCTCAATATAAACTATATGATTCACTGATGGTCCACTGATGGTTGATTACTTGATATGATAATTTCAATTTGCCTGGGATTCATGATGTATTTCTGGTATCAAGCTTTAGGCTGTTGTTGGAGGGATTGGAACGCCTCATAATCACCTGAAAACCGCGCTAGCCTCATGGAGGGAATCTGGGCAAGTATGATCAAAACCTCATGACATCCCATGTACTGGGTACTTCACGGACGGAATTCATGGACTGTGAACAAATCCTTGATATCATTCAGCTAGTTTCTCACTGCCTGTCAAGGAAACAAAACAAGCCGGGGTTGAAGCGATCACTGCTCAATATTTCAATGTACGTTTGCCTAGCATCTAAGAAAACTTCCTAGACTCCTTGCCAAACAACCTGAAAACAAATCCATTCGGAGAAACAATCAAAACAACTCAATTTTTGCGGACCCAAGATGTGCGACCATGTCTATAGTCTATCAGTATCATAGGAATATCTCTGTTTCTCCATCAGTTTGTCAATCAACGTCAAGCAACTGCATCTCTCGGATGATGCCCTGCATGGATTGACGACTTTCGTCGGCACCCTGGCCAAACATGGGCTTCACATGAACATGCATATCTCTCCTGGATGAAGTTTTCAAGGTGTCAGGAAGGAGATAGGTTAGATCCTTGTAGAGTATATCATCTCAAGTATAGCCTCCAAGGAATTAACATATCCGTTATACCCTTTGGCACTTCTGAAAATAAGGTTCCTTTTTTCAAAGGGAGTTATGGACTTGTTTCCTGGAGATTATGTTTACATCAAGAAATCTGTCTGCATTGAAATAACAATATACCAAGCAGAAATATATTTCCCTAAAGGTGTCCCTGAAAACCCACAAAGGGAGCACAGTAGTTGCACATCACCATGTTCCTTCTGAGTTCACTCTTAGCAAGTTATTTCTACAACATTCTACAACCAAATACCCCAAATGGTGATTTATCATCCCATGCGATCCGAATCCGTAAAAAACATCTTGCAACTAAACAAACAAAAGGAATTGCAGGTCCCTTTTTGGGACAACCGCGATTTGCGGATCAGGATCACCAAATTCAGAAATGACGTCCACTGATTGTTTTTTCTTCGGCTTTTGCCGTATTTTAGCCCGAAAGTAAATGGAACCATGTTTCTGAAAATTCCAATGGAAAGGTGGTGGTTTCAAGCCTTTTGAAAAAAATATAGTCAAAATTGATTATTTCCCCAGGTAGGGTGAAATTGAAAAAATGTTTGGAACCACCATCTACCCATCTGTTTGTTCATCTTCAATCCGCTAAATCACAAGAACATTAATTCAATAAAAGCCACGAAATCAAGAAGAAATAATCAAGAACTTGTGATTGTGAACAAGCTCCCCTATCTCCAACTCTTGATATATCCAAAAAACCATGTACACCTCCAACAGTTACCATCATGAAGAAACATATATAAACACAACTCTTCTAATTCTCCTCTCCACTTCCACCATGGTAAATGGTTTCATCCAACTGTTGGTTCCAGATTCCAGCCTGGCGCAATGCTCCAGCCAAAGCTTCCACATGATGAAGCCACTGCAAGTCCACCAAATCAGCTGCCTACCATTTTTCTTTCGCCAGTTTTTTTCCGGGGAATTTAGGCCCAACATCCAACCAAGTGGGCCCTGGGTGTCACTAGTTACACTAGTTATAAGTAGGGTTTTAACTTATAACTCCACTTATGGGGGTGGAAAAAGTGCAGTTACCCTCTTGTAAGGCCATTTACAAAAGTTCTAGCTCCTTTATGAACCCTGACGTTTTTAGTCATTCTGGTAAATTCCCAAATCACCGTGCATGGTCCGCAAGCCAGAAATCTTGGACCAGTTGAAATGGAAGTCTCGAAATCATGTTCTTAAAAAGGTTCCATGAAACCATTCCACCCTTCCGAATCAATGCCCCACATCATGCCCCCTCCAAATCAATGACAGTTGTTGATCGCTGTGCAATCATCCTTGCTTACTCACAAGGCCGGTTCACTAGTCGTCACTAAAACCTACACCCCCCGAAGATTAACATAGAAAATTGTGAATTGGAAGATGATTGAACCCTTTTCCAGGTTCCAGTATTCTCAGGTGAACCAGCCGTTAAATCTTCCAGGGGCTGCACACTAAAACCTACAACTAGTTGGTGGTTTCAACCCATCTCAAAAATACTGTATTAGTCAAAAATAGGAATCTTCCCAAAAGTTCGGAGTGAAAATAAACAAATATGTGAAACCCACCACCTAGAGACCTAGAAAACCCTCCCCGGCCTGTTGCAAACCGGTCACCAGTTGCTCATGTGCCATTGCCAAATCATCTAAGGCAAAAAGCATGGAATTCATGTAACGATCCACGACACCTCGGAACCCACGTCGTCCACGACGTCGAAACGTCGGGTTTCCAACACACCAAACGGTGAGCCGAAATCCCAAACACTCAATGTATGGGTATATATGTGCCTAGATTTTGGTTCATGTTTGGTGGATGTTTATCCTAAATGTAGGTATTGATGTCACATACATCGAGTGGCAGGGTATGATAAAAAAAAACAAAGTCTGAAACGATATAAAAAGATCCACAAAAGCTCCATGGAAGTGGCATAACACAAGAAAATACTTGCAAGGCAAAAACTTGGATGTGGTTAAGATGCTTGGAACAAGTAAAACATATATACTCCCATATGGTGGTTTGATGGTGATTTACCATGAGTAGAAAGTAAAAATTTCACCTTAAACAAAATGCAAGAAAATCATCAAAATGTCACCCCCCGTTAAAAAAATATTAAACAAGAAAAAAAACAATGACCGACCCGTTACACTTCCCTTTCAGAACAAGGTGTTGCTGAACCGTAACTCAGGCAAGTTTTACTGGATGACATTGAACCATCAGAACCAACAAAACCTTTGAAATAATGTTGTGCCCCTAGTAGCCGTGACTCCTATTCAGGCAGTCCTTTAAAAAGACGAATCAAAAAGCGAGCCGTTCATTCAACCATCTACAATGTCTAATATTCTTTGAGCACTGCTTGGAAATATTGAAAAAACATCAGATTCCCCAACAAAAACACGAAGCCCGGATATTTTTTGGCTTCATGAAATTCCAGTCTCACATTCAAGATGCCGCCATTGAAACATCCCATTGGTTTGCTGCAAGCCGCCTGCCACAGCTTCTTGATGCACCAAAAGCTTCCGACAGTGTGCCTGAGGATTTTTGTTTGAATTTAGATACGCATGGTTCACCTTTTCTCATTAAGTGATACATCTACAAATCCTGGATATTCCGATTTCCTATTTTCCGTTCGGAATCTTTATCCTAGTAAATGACAATACATAATTCACCAATTCCTGATTCTGGGCAAATTTCTTTCCTGAACCTCCACCTCAACTAAGGGTTCCATTTTTTTTTGGGGGGGGGGATTCCAGAATCCTACTGTAATCCACCCATGTAAAGGGTCACCAGCCTGCCTGCCGGACACAGGTCGCTATTTATCGACCCAAGGTGGTTGAATCAATCAGTTTGATGAAATGTCTTGGTTTACTCCCCTGAAAACTAACATGTTGGAATTTGCAGTTGTTTTTTTCAACATTTTTTTCGTGTCGTTCACTGTGTTTGTTGTCTTTACACCCCCCAAAACTAACATGTCCCCCAAAAAAGGACTATTTCCAACCATATTCCACTGAGAACAACACTGAAATGTTTAAACGTAGTCACAATGAAGTTTCTTCTTTGTATTGGTACATGTCACTGGTTGATCTCGTAAGTGTTAAGGTTGATATCGTCGATCCACATCATTCACCACTGATATCGCAACCCAAATGGAGGGAACATGTTGGGGTGTGGAACTATCATACACCAACATGAAACATGTACAATTCATGTACAACATACTTAGGCTAAAGATAGGGAGAGATGTGTGCATCTTGAAACTTTGAATCACTACGGTGACACCAGATGAAGGGTTAAACCTCACCCTCCAGAAAAGTTAATGGAACAAGAAATCACCTCCACATTCCATGAAGCCCCCCCAAGAGTCATCAACCATCTTCTTATCTTACACGATTTTCTCAAAAAAAACATCCCATCATCACATCTCATCTCACCCAAAACAAGAAATGCAAAATGTCACCCTCCGATGGGTCCATCTCTTAGGGGGGTGGTTTTTTTCACCCCGAAAACGACGACTAGGTATATCGCAGGAAAAAAAATCCAACCACAATCCACCCTCACGGATCATTACATATCCCCATTTGAAATCACCAAACCCCATCCCCTCACCAATCCCCATCCCCTCACCAATCCCCATTCCTCATTCCTCACCCCCGACCCGCCTCTTGGCTGGAACAATTGCTCACAAACGCCTTCTGCCCCGCTTGCCGTGAATCAGCTCCACCCGGTGTGCTTAAGGCCTCCGAGCTGGACCTGTCATGGGAGGGAAGATGATGGGAAGATCCCATGGATCCAAGGATCCAAACCTCAGCCTAGAAATTAAAGCTCCAAAGTAAAGTAGAATATAGGGTAAAAATCAAGCATATACGAAATTGAGGGGTTTGGGGAGGTTGGTTGATGATTTTTCCTTTTCCAAATCTTCATCTATACTTTCAGTTAACAATACCTACCCTCTAGGGAACTTAGAAGTCGCCTCCCAAAAACACCAAGGAAAGGAAGACTCTAAGACTCCAAGTGTTTGTCTTTGTCACTTATCCTCCAGGGAATGATCACACATTCCCGGTTTTTTCGCCGGGCACTTTTGAGTCGATGATTTTCGAAACTTCCCCAGGCAGGATATGTTAGTTCCCTGAAGGGTATCCATCTTAGGAGTTCCAAACATTACTGTTTTGTTTGACGGATTTAGAACTGTTCCAAACCATCCAGGTTTTACGGGGCTTTGAATGATGGGGCACTTGAATCAGAAACACCTATGATGATTTTCATTTCAATAGACTAGGAACAAAATCCATCAGTACCACAAGCTACAAGTTTCAAACAATAGAACACCCGGCAACTTGAAATAGGTACTTTGGATCTGAACAGATGTGGAAGTCATGAAAACGAATCACATCAAAAGAAGAAGCTTGGCTCCGATATCAAGTGGTGGGTTACCATGTACTTGCCCAATTTGTATGATATTTCAACTGGAATGATTATGCTAAAAACAATGGCAGTACTCGGGTATGTGCAAATAAATGTCTTAAACACATCGGTTGCATGCATGATTCGACATGGTACCAGTAGTGTTATCAGAATCAACTTCTCCTCGAAAAAAAATGGCTCCCAGTAACTCGCCAATGAGAAAACACGAATGACAGTCACAATCCCTGCAACAATCATAACCCATACCATCCATGTATGGTATATTTACCTACATTTGGTTGATTTTTATGGTACATGTAGGAAAATATACCATACGTGGATTGCTTGGGTAATCAGTCTACAAGATACATGAAACTTAGTTTCTATCTTTAAAGTCTACTGTCAAAAAAATCCCCAAGATACTGAAACTTGAAACACAAAAAAAACAATGAATACACCGTAAAGTGTACACCCCCGAAATTTAACATGGAACCTGAAAATAATGGTTTCCAAAAGGCCTTTCCTTTTCCACGGACTTATTTTCAGGTTCCATGTTAAATTTCGGGGATGTAAAGTCTTTTTATAAGTCTATTTTTAGAGAAACACATCCTCCAATATCATGATCCCTTGATGGTAAGTAATCACACCTCAACGATATCCATCCTCAACCCCCGCCTTCCTCGGGTCAACTTTTCCTTAGGGGCTAACGGTTGGTTGATACGGAGTTCCCATACCGAGACATTTGTAAAACCAAGAGTGCTGTAGTATCAAAACAACACCCTTTATATGACCCAAACAGCGAACTTCTACCTTAAGGTATTTATATCCGTTTTATGTGTTTCTTTTGATTTTGAAGGGGTGTTGTATCAACAAGTGATATACCATACGGCTTACATCAGTGTGAGAACCTGGAATTGGAGTTGCATCAGGAAGTGATTTGATACCGACAAAGATGACTAATTTCCTGAATTCTTTGAACAAATGGGGGGTTCAACGCCATTTTCACTGTATACCGTTCTGGGGAGAAGTTGAGGGGCTGGTGGTCCTAGACACCTAAATGTTCGATACACAAACGTCGCAGTTAATGGCCACAGGGAAAAACAGCAATCATGTGAAGGTGCATGTGCAGGGCAGCATGGACAATGATATAGACACAAATCTTGGAATATATGAAAAAAAAACAACTTCGTTGTTACATATATACTAGATGTTTGTAAACCATCTCACTTAAAACATGTGGGACACAATGGAACATCTCTTCAAGGCACATATCATGCTCAGCGACCAAAGCACAAAATAAAAATGCCATCACCGCAAGTGTTTACACCCTGTCAGGAAGGTGTAATCGAAGGTGTTTGGACCACTCAGATTTAACAAAACATTTCCTGGTCTGTTGGCATTTAACTTTGGATTCCAACCCCTTCTGAAACAAATAATGGAACCACTTTGGGTTTCATCTTCAATTAACTGAGAGTAAATTTGATGATTATTCGAAAGCACTTAACACACCGTCAGCATGACTGGTGACATAACCCAACAAAAGAAATGAACAAATCAACAGTTGAAACAAACCCGCCAGGGTTCCGAAAAGAAGCTGGCACCTTTCTTTAACGTTTGCATGGCGTCAAGGGAGCGAAACTCCCACTTTGTGGGAGGTGTTCACTGTAAAAGATGTAGGCGGAGAAATGATCCAAGAAGCCCAATTCCAAAACATCAAACAATAAACATGTTTTTTCCTTGTGCACTCACACGTTGATCGCGGCCAGCAACAATTTACCGGAAACGACCAATGGACATAATCCCCGTATAGGGCCAAAAAAAAGTATCGGACTTGCTGGGCTTCTCTTCTGAAAAATACCAACGTATTTGCAAAGAAGAAACAATTAATAAGCGGAACCATCAGTATTATGCACTGGAATCATATATTATTTGTATATGTTTTCTTTTGAACAATGAGCAAAAATACATTCATTCCCATATCCATCACTAAATCACTGTGTCTTATAATATCTCATACGTTCCTAAGGTATACCGTATGCCTTCCTGTTGCGATTTGTTCTTCGGACTTGTCACCTTCAAACCACTTGGGCCAAAGGCATGTCTGCGTTTTGCATAATCGAATTTGTTCGATGCATGAACCCCAACAAAACCTATGCTCCAATAGCGACAACTTTACATATAGTATGCCTATAACTGATCATATATTATATGTTGTTTATGTCTGTTTTGTTCGATCGTTTTTGTATTTTGACGGACGCCATGAAATAATATCATTCAAGCCAAACTCTGCCCTCAACTCAAACCCTATAGGACCCAACCCCCCCAAAAAAAACAAAATGCCTATGTTTTCACCCCCTCCCAAAATTTAGAAATCAACAAAAAACATATCAACACTTGCCCCTCCCAACCATCCATCAAATGCTGTGACTCCACACGCACTGCCGAGTTTTCCGAGTATTCCTGCAGTCATCTTCTTTGTACCCAAACGACAAGAGGCGTTGGCTTGGAGAGGTTGCAACATATAGATACAAAATGGCCTTCCTTGCTGAAGTTGTTTGCAAAAACCCCCCTTGATACTTCGCACCCTTGGATGTTGCGCAGGGAATTTGAAAGACATATTAATATGGCGGTTTATACCAGCACCTTCAAAGGGGTGCCAAATGGTTCCTAAAGGGTGGCAATTCACCATCCCTTAGGGTTTAGTTGGCACCCCTTTGAAGGTCCAGGTATGGGTTTATCATTTGTAACATGTTTAAATTAAATCATCCGGCAAGTGTTGTTTTTTTCAAAACTGACCATTTTCTGGGATAAACACTTCGGCCTCAGCAAAATTGGTCGGGTCGTAATACAGAGGTCATTAAATTACCAACGCAAACAATGCATTATTCAGATCTAGTTGGTGGGTTTCAGCCCACCTGAAAAAAATATTAGTCAAATTGGAAATCTTCCTGAAGTAGGGGTGAAAATAACAGATAATTGAAACCACCACCAAGAGATTCAAATCCATCAAAATCACCATACATTTGCATTGTTTGATTCCCTCAAAATGGGTCCCATTTAACGACCCCTGTAAGTTTTGAGTCCGGTCCAAAAAGAACATCTGAAGAAAGCTCCAAGGAATTGTTCGAATGGAACCACTGGTGGGGAAGGCAACCAAAAACTGCATACCGACCACCAAATTGTATTATCCTGAATGAAACTCGCAGCAAACGCACCTAAAAATGAATGAATACGGTTGTTTCCTTTCGGGGCCCGGCCTATTTTCAGGTGTAAACTGCTAGTTTCAGGGAGGGTACACATAAACAAAAAAACACAAATCTTAATGTTGAAAAAACAAACTTCTGAATGTAAAGTGAGGAAAAATTCATGATATGACACAATCCAGAAAAACATGTTTCATCAAACTGGGAACAAATTATCATTCTCTCAAAATGGATGGGGATCTTAACATGTTCACATCTACCTTTCACTTTCCCTGAGTACCCCAGCAGGACCACGTCGTCCCGGTGCATCCTGAGCTTTCCAACGACAGGAAACAAAAAAACACAAATGGTGGAGATGACAAAAATCAACACCCTGGATGAAGGCAGTTAAATAAACAACAAACCAAGCAAGGCAAAATGACGTAAAAAGTCACTCAATTTGAAAAATGTGGTTTCTGTTTTATGTGTTTTTATTTCCCCAATATTGGGCAAATTTGATCACCCTTCACTGTGCTTGAATCAACCATTTTTGTGTTTGCAGGTTCTGCAATTTCGGTTTCTGGTATCTAACCAGTAATTCACAATGAATTCATCTGAGCCAAGCAAACAAATCCGTCCTACTTTCTATTGTACTGGTTGGTTAATAGGCATCCTTCTAAGGGTTTCTTATATACAAATCCCTATAACTGGGTAGTTTTTCATCCCATCTCTACGCAGAAACAACCAGTTTTTCCAGCTAGATGGACGACTCCTTACAACTCCCAAACTACCGAGGCTTCGGGTTTTTTTGTCTCAGCTGCCCCAGCTTGTAGCACAGGACGAAATTGATGGAATTATGTGTACGGATATGTTCATGTTCATTGGTTATTCTTAAATCGACGCAACTATAATTCTTAATGTCTATACATATATTTGTAGTGTCTGTACATAATTATCATGGAACCCATTTGTCATGTGTCCTTTGTTTTTGCCTCCAAAAAGAAAGTCTTTGAAATCAATGACATGTTTTCTCAAAGCCGCCTTACTTCACTTCGGGAGTTGCTATCTACTCTGATGGCTCAAGGGTACACATCTATTTGGCCATTGAGGTAGTTGAGGTTCCACCCTCACCCCCCCACCCTCATCCAAAAAGTGGTCTATATATCATCAGCTCCACAAAAAAACGGCAACCAAAAATACGATTCGTACGATTTCGTTTGCAGAAACACAATGAGCAACTAGTTGGTGGTTTCAACCTATTTGAAAAATATAAGTCAAATTGGTTCATATCCCCAGGTAAGGGTAAAAACATTTAATTTGAAACCACCACCTAGATGAGGAAATATTTTTTCACCTCCAACATGTTGGTTCCGGGGTCAGCTTCCAGCCAAACATGAAAAGTTTAAAGGCTTCTTCACCCCCGAAAAATGCGAGTTGGAAAAAAATCCTTTCGAACTATATTGGGACCTTTTTGTAAAACTTTCATTTAGTCCTTTTAGGTATTCTTCGAAAAAATCCGGGAAGTAAGGCCGTATCGAAAGCCGAAAATTTTGATACGGGTGGGGTTTGTTAAAGGTGGGCTCAGTTACAGTTTGTTTCAAGAACCATGCGTCCAGCTGTGTTCTTCTAGAGGCCATTCTTTCCTTTGGATGGCTGATCATGATGATGGGAACATGTTGCCCTGTAGTCCAACGAAGAAGGCAATGGCGGCCAATTCCTGGCCTCGTCCTGCTTTGAAATCAAACTTCCTTCAGTAGTGCTTGATGAGTCTTCTTCATCACTCGAGCTGATGCTGAAATCAGACGTGTTGGGAGAGCCATTGTCTTTGGCACACTGTAACATCTTGGTAGGTTGATTGGAAACATTGCCTACTTGCAGGGATCATCCCAGGACTTGTAAGCGGTGTAAAAAACACCCATTAAGAAAAGGCCGTGATTTTAGGACATTTGGAAGGGGGACCCCACAAACTCTACTTAGGAAACTTGCTAACCATATTAGTTATTAAATCACTTACGAATCCTGGGATGGTCCTCCAAATCGACCTAAGGTATAACTTACCGCGGAAACATCTCATGGTTTCAGTCATCCCCACCTCACTCCAACCGTTGGGGTGGGATGATCCTCCAAATTCTGTTTCCAAGCCATCCCCCGCCTACAAATCTCAGTTAGTAAAAAGGTGACAAAAACACCCCCTAAGAAAAAAAAACATTTAAAATTTATAAGGGCCATATATGATGGTTATTGTTATTAACCTTTTTAGTAACTGGGAGGATTCTCCAAGTACCGTTTCATCAACATGAATCACCCCCAGTTCCAACCCTGGCCCCCCACCCTGTCGAGCACTGCGCTCGAAGATTTCCATGGCACTGCCACTCCAGGCACCTTGGGAAGCTGTCATGAGTTATTCATTAACCCACTATATATATATATACCATTAAAACCTAGATATTACATATATACATAATATAAATATATAAATATGCACAACATGATTCACAACATATATAGATTAAAATAACTAATATCAAACATATAAAAATATATGATACATATATATATATATATTCATTCAAATTCACGAAAAAATGGCAATTGCATGTTTATTGTAGGGTTTTACAAAAAAAACAATGTCACAGATTTTCCTTGAGGTTTCCTGACCACGGTCACGATCACCACGATCACCACGATCACCACGATCACCACGATCACCACGGTCCTGGTGAAGGTCAATAGGGTTTCAGGTAATGGTGGTTACCGGTTGGCTGTTTTTGGATACCCCCCGTTAACTGTTGGGGAAAAAAAACCCATAGGATCCATGGGACGATTGTATATTTACCGACATTTATGGTTGATTTTTTATGGTAAGTGTAGGGAAACATATCAGTCCCATGCATCCTATGGGTACCCTCCAGGGAATTAACATATCCCACCTTGGGAAAAGGAAAATCATCTTCAAAATGCCATTCTTGGCGGATATGTTAGTTCCCTGGAGGGTATGTTGGATTTTCATTCTATAAGCCTTATGAACACACCTACAAGGTGGGCCCCGAACCGATCGTTATAAATGGAGTGACATGGTTAGCCCCTATAAATGGCCGAATAAATCCATGGGTAACTGGAGTATTTCACCCCGAAATAAGTGGAGTTAATAAACCCTACTTACAACTGGAAGGGGGTCCATCTTGTATTATTCAATGAACTAAAAAAAAACCTTGAAGATGAATGGCTGGGTTCCATGTCCGAACATGGAGGTGAAAGGTTCAGATCATGTTGCCTTTCTTTTTATGGGTGATTTGTAGGTGAACCATGTTAATCTTTGAGGGTGTAAGGGTGATGGTTTCAATTGATCAAGTTAGTGCAAGTGAAACTATTAACTGAGCTGCCTTTGGAAGAATTGGCAACAAGTTCTCTGAAGGAACATTGGTAAAAATCAGTGAGCCCCCCCTATTTGTTTTGAAGGGTATCGGCGAAAATATATTATCGTTCATTTGGCTATTGTATTATAAGAGTTCTTGGTTAGGTTGCAACATTACTCTTTTCAAGGACTAAAGCCTGCACAAGGTGATATTGTAACAACCTAGATTCACGTCAATGTGCTGGACTTTTTCCCAACGAATGCTGGACGTCCTTATCCATCAAGAGTTGTTTTCGGAGGATGCGTTCGAAGACAAAAAGGGAGGTATAGAGATGTAAGACTATCTGGCAAATTCACACACACACATATTCAAGTATAGTTGGTGGTTGAACCAACCCATCTGCAAAACATATGAACGTCAAATTGGATCATGCAACCCCAAGGATTGATCGGAGTGAACATATAAAAAAACAATTGAAACCATCGCCTAGTCAAGGGACATTTTGAAAGAAACAGGGAGCACCCAAAAGTAGGACCCTCATTTCCATACTACTCGTATGGGTTCCACTTATGTGCCCGGAAATTTCCCACGTCCTTTTTTTGGGTCCCTGGGGAAATCCATGGCATTTTTTTAAAGCAAGCATTCAAAATCAAATACCCTCCCTAAACTAACATAGCCCCTATAGGGAACATGTTAAGACAAGATCTGAGGATTCCCTCACAAAACAAAACTGTTCTTGGTGCTGGAAGAGGGGATAGGTCGAGGTGACGATGAACATGTCAACTCTTCTAAATATGATAGATTGAACTCACATGTGTTACAAAATAACATCAAATAGCCATTGCGAAAGGCAAAATTTAGGTCCCCTAAACGGCCTAAACTCAAGGCTTAATTTTTGGTAGGCTACATTGGCAAAACCCTACTAAACTCAAGGTTGGTCAAGTTGGTCCTTTTTGAGGATTTGCATAGATTTGCTATGATTGGCGCCGTAGACCTTGAGGTTTCTGCCATGAAGACAGCCAGCAAAAACATGAACACATGATTTCTTCACTGTAAAGATGTAAAACTGGGATTCCACATAACCTTGGGGTGATCGTTCTATTACCAACCCTAGGCTTCCAAAACACCTGGTTTTTGGGGTATTTGGAGCCACATAAAACATACCATCCAAACACCAAAACCTCAGGAGTTATGACTGGAAGACTAGGGGGGACATCAACATTCAAAAATCATTGGGGAAGATAAATCTTTGGACAAAAAGACTATGACCAACCCAAACAATGCATTTTTTCACATAAAAATCCCCCAAACCAAAAAAATCACTACACCCCGGAAGATTAGCATGGAACCTCAAATTCACCCAATTGAAAGGAAAATCATCTTCCAAACCATCATTTTCAGGTTCTATGTTAATCTTCGGGGGTGTACGTTTGGATTCCATTCCCCGACCTCCATGCGTGACCGGAAACGTTCATAGGCAGGAGCATAGGCCTCAGTCTGTGACGTCACCAACAGATCTTGGACCAACCGAACTCAACCCCCGTGGGTTGCTGTTGACAATAAGGGTGTTTCCGAAAATAATGGTACCCCCAAATCATCCAATTTAATAGGGTTTTCCATTATAAACCATCCATTTTGGGGTTCCCCGATTTTTGGAAACATGCATAAAGATACTTGGGAGTTCCTGGAATTATCTGGAAATTTTCCAAGGTGCAAAAGTAAGAATTTTAAAGCACGCAAAAGTGATTTTTTTGAAGTATCCAAAAGTACCTGAATTTCATGTCGAACATGAATCATTTCTATCCATGTAACATGTGAGATGTTGTAGAGGGAATTAGTAACCTTCATCGGTTTCAATTAAAAATACGAGGATCACTGCAGAAGTGATCCGGGTTCAGATTAATGACAATGATGAGGAGCAGGATGCCGAACCAACACTATCATTGCTACTATGAAGAGTATGGCTATGAATTTGTATTTGACAATGAGGATCCAATGAGGACGATGATGATGATGATGATGATGATGATGTTGTTGTTGTTGTTGTTGTTGTTGTGACATTTGCCAACATAATGACCTTACAGAAAGTGCTAGACATCGAAATATGTCTTCATATCCGAGGTGGGAAATGAACTGGAGTCACCTCGTGTTTTGGCAATCTACACAGACCAAAAACTCCCCAAATCCCGTTGAAACGAAAAACCTCTGCGAAATCATCATCCTGTTTAGGTTGTTCGGAAGTGTACTTGTATTTCTTTTTTTTGTGCATATTGGTTTGGGAACAAAATCCGTCAACTCATGATCATCTCTTATGACATTTGAAGCACATGAGTCAACAAGCTTCAGTTCCAAAAACATGACACAATGTTTAGTCAAAGAAGGTTACATACCATATCGGGAGAGAGAGGGAGAGAGTGTACAAGCATAAGAGCATACATACATAGACATTTGGCGATGATATAGGGCAATTCAAATTTAAAGACGTTCAAAAACCACTCCTGTATATCATGTAATATGCAGGGTGATATGAATTTCAATATATTATATATATATTTCCGTTGTTAAAACAAGCAGGTGTTATAGACTTGTATCTATAGGGCTCATTAGTATTTTGAACAAACAATAACTCGATTTCATCTAAGCTCTGCTGACTCAACGCTTCGCACTGAGCCCTTTCGCGGAAGATGGATTGTCATAGAGCGGCGCATTCCTGGTCGTTAAAACTTTAGGCGGGAAAAAAAAAAACACATCGGTGGAACAGCTACCTTCCTTGCAGCCGATTTCCTTCCACCCAAAAAACAAACAGCTACCTGGCACCTTCCTTGCGCCGGAACTGGAACCAACCCATTTGAAAAAAAGACCAACAATTGGGTGGTTTTTCAACTCAACCCATCTGAAAAAATATGCGCAAGTCAAATTGAAACATATCTCCCCAGGTAAAACTAAACTCAAAAATATTTGAGTTGCCACCACCCAAAGACATGAAACTCGTCAACTTGGATTGTTTCATTTTTCCCAACTTTGCGAGTAAAAGCTGGGACAAAACATCGAATCGAGACTTGAAAAGATCAATCCACAATCGACCGAAAGACAGAATCTCGGAAGAGCAAAGTACATGACCCTAAGATATTGAATGGACATGTCATGAAATTTCACACCTAAAAAAAACACAAAAAAAACAAAGTCTTTTCGTTATGAAGAAAAAACAACAACATAATAACATCATCCAACATTCTCCGACGGCGAATCGGATTCAAGACTCCACACACATGGAAAAACAACATCCGATGTCGCAGAAGCTCGCCTGTCATAATCTTTGTCCTTCACTTCTTGCCTTGTTTTTGTTTTGTTCCTCCCTCCCTCGTTGGTAGACCACCGGACCTACCCATCCACTGGGAAGACTTAGATAACGAAAACCTGATTTTGGATAAGTTGGTGGTAAATAACCAGCATACCTGCTGGACTTTAGGATGATCTTACAAATCTTTGCTGGTGAATTTGGTGAATCATCATCAATGAATCAGGTTAGATAATTCTATGTCAGGGAGTGGCATTTCAAAAACAAGACATAAATCTACATTACATGTAGAGACAAACATCTCTTTCGGGCACGCCATCTATAAAAAACAACCTTCAAACATACAGCGTTTTGATAGCTGAAAAACAAGCGAGCTGGGTTAAGTTGGGTGAAGGTCGAATATAGTAATCTAGTTGGTGGTTTCAACCCATCTGAACAATATTGGTCAAAGTGGGTTCATCTTCCCCAAAGTTCCGGGTTGAAAATAAAAAATATTTGAGTTGCCACCACCTAGTATCTATATCACTGAATCACCACATCAAACCTACCTTTACCAACATCATTGCCCAACCTCCACGGTGAAAACAAAAATACCTCCAGAGGTTTGGTGTTTGGATGGTATGTTTTGGGGTCCAAATACCTCAAAAACCCAGGTGTTTGGTCCAAGCCTAGGGATACTAAAAGGTGAAAGACTCCACTTCAAACTTCAAACTTCAAACCCCCTTGGGTTCTCCAAGATGCTGCTTGAAGTCTTTCTTGCCTTTCCCACCACGACCTGGCCTTAGGTCGTCGTTTCGTTTCGCTGAAAAAAAAAATCATTCGAAAGTTCCCAACGACCCGTTGCTGGGCTAACGAAAAAAGGTGGGCCCATACGTCACCCAGTTATAACTAGGGTTGAAAGAACTCCAATTAAGATTTGCTTATAACCCCAGAAAAACCCAATCTGTTTTTTTTTCCGGAAATTTATAGGGACCCCTTTTCACTTCATTTGATATATTTTAAAACGATCCTATGGAAGGATCCTATGGGGCCCGCGTTGTAGTTGATCTTATCGTTTAAAAGATCCAGTTGTTCGTTTTCAGGATTGGAACGCCATCAAATACCGCCACCCATAGGGCACTGAACAAACAAGTGTTATGGACTTTCAAAATAACCTGAACCTGCTCAATGCATGGCAAAGTTGGACCATATTGCGGGCAAACTTCAATATCGCAGCTGTGCATTCATTGCAAGGATGTGTGTGTGTGTGTGTTAAACAAAAATAGTTTCGGAGAAACTTTGGAATATTGTATCCCCTCTGTTCAAAGGGGCTTAGGGTGATGCCCTTTGTCTAGGACCTAATTAGGATCTCTCTGAATTTGCTATAATTCACTCTGCGTTATTTGAAAAACTCTGTCTGACTAGCTCTAGAGCTCTTGATACAACGTGAACACAACTCTCAAAAACACTCTGAATCAAATACACCCCCTAAAAGTAGACATGAACTCAAAAAAATGAAGGTCTGGAAGATGATTTTCATTTTCAAAAAAAGAACTCTTTTGCAGGTTGCATGTTTTATTTTGGGGAGTACAGTAGTTCATGCTTATCCATTTCTTTGCAACTGAAAAAAGACCTCTCCAAGTTCCCTGTCAACGTTTCAACAACCACCCTTTCCCCCACCTCCGCAAATCATCGCGACGATCCCTGCGGCCCTGGAAAGCGTCGTGTAGATACACTTTTTTAGATCAGTCAAGGTTGAACTGGTTTTGTTTGGATGATGCTTCTGGGATACCCTTTTTCGAAAGGCATGATCAGAATCATGAGAATGCCAAAGTGTATAACAGTCTTATACTATAAGATGTAAGCCAGGGTAATGAAGATTGATGTGGTCTAATATTGGGTTTTACATCTTTTCTTCACAATTCACCAATCTTTGAACTCCATGAATCATCCACACCTGCTGTGTATTCACCCCAGCCGCCCAGCCATTGCCCAAGCACCTCCATCACGCCGGGATAGTGATTCGGTTGACGAAACTACAGCCGGCTTGTCACTTGGAAGGTCATCTTTGTTTCACAGGTTTTGCCAAAATGTTCCCCCCCCAAAAAAAAACATCATAAACATCAATAGGTTGACTATGATCATTTTGAGCCCCTTTTAGGGTGATGTTTACACCTCCCCCAAATAAAGGGACATTTCATCTCAAATCCGTGACTAATAATGCTTAACCAAGGGAGAAAGAAAACGTGTTGTCATGAGTCTTATTGTGAGTTTGTTGATTTTACATGATTTTACCCGGTTTCCCGGTGATGTTTGGATCACAACACTCACAAAAACACACATCTTGGAAACAAACAAAAAATGGTGGAACATGTTGCTCCTTCAAGCTGCTTTTGTTGAGCCAAAATTTAACGCATTAATGAACCATCAATGAACAATGTTAATGTCGCTGTATATCAACAGGCTACAGGTTCAGCATACTGCAACCAACTGTTGTTTTCATTGATTTCTACTGTCAAAAAGGCCCTTCACCTCGACCCCTTATACCTTTTGTTGAACCAACTTTCCCCACTTTCAAGCCATTTTAAAACTTCAGTCGTGAAAATCGTTGCAGTAGCCTTTTTTGGTATCATAAAACAAATCCTATAGGTGGGTATACAATGAAATGCTGCTTTTCCCCAGCCACACTTCCATTTTTTGAAATGTTGCGTCCAAGAGTCAAACATCCAACTTCAGTGTATGTTTTTGCTCATGTTTTTCAAAAAAACAACCCATTGCATGTAGACCTATCATCTTTATTGTTGGTACCCTGACGTTTTACACCGCCCACGGCAAAACAACTATTTCACGACTCTGGATTTAAAAACAAAAAACGATCCGGGCTTTCAGGCCTCATAAATCAGTGCATTTTTAATGAAACAAAAACTGTTTTCGTCCGGGATAATTGAGACCTTATAATTTGGTTTTAGTCAGGGAAAATAGACATGATTAACTGGAACCATATTTCAATGCAATTTACCAATAAAAGAGTCCAGTACCATACATGAACAATAGACTTCATTTTGTTTCAGGCAGGTAAAACGACCATACATTTTTAGAGTCTGGGATAATTTGAAAAAATATGCATACAATATGCGCAATATAAACCTTTGCCGCCGAGAAGCCTTAGTTTTGGTCCATTGTTACGTTGGTTTTAGCAAAACAAAATGGGGGAAGCAAATGAAAAAAGGCAACTTCGACATCCATGGCTTAGTTCAAAGTATTGTCCCATCCAAAAAGTCAGGAGGTCAGGAGTTGGACCATCTACTTTATGGTGTTCAAAACCCTCATGACATTCCATTATACCTGTTGGTTCATAAGGATCCTTATACATTTATACTGGCTTATTACAATCCCCATATAAGTGGGGATTGGTTCTCATCCTCTATATATATATATAAAACAAGCAGCCATGGATTTGAACACTGCTCTTTTCTCGTTGAGCTAACCACTGAAGTGACTATTTTGAAACAACACGAGTTAACTCAGTGAAACCTCGGGTCACTACCATGTCATTACCTATTACCCTCCCTGAAACTAACGTAGCCCCTAAAAATGATGGGTTCCAATGGGAATCTCGTTTTACAGGGGATTATTTTCAGGTGCCATGTTAGTTTCAGGGAGGGTAATCTCAACTCCAAACGAAGCCCATATCCATCCCTCGCTAGCCAACGGTCCACATGACCGTTTTTTTTCTCTACAAAGCTGTCCTTTTGCGTCACGACACACGCATGGTTGTTTGCTGAAAACGTATCCAAGATTTTTGCAGTGTAGCACAAACTTTGGAAACAATCAAAATTGTGTGCAATTTCAGGCCTTTAGTAAGATTCATATGTCAATTTATCACTCTTTGTTTCTGGCTCCTCAATTCTATAGACAGCTCTGATTAGTGGGATTCAACCCCTTTGAACAAAAACAACAACAACACCCATCATATACTAAATGAGGTTTCGTGGTTCCCTTTTCGGTGGTATAGACTGCCAATTGGGTGGTTCTATGTCACCTCCACCTATAAAGGGGACCAGAAACAGCTATTGATATACTGGAATCACCCATATTACTTGAAACTACCACCCCCTGGCAGCACGTTCGGCGTCACTCAACGAGGTGAGAATGGAATCGCGAAGAAGCCACCACCCTTGGCCAAGGAACAAACATGAAACGATAATGACCCCTAAGAATCCAGTCATATTGTCAGAAAATGATTGGGGTGTCCAACAACCACCGAAACGCATAGTATTAGAAGGTGATTGGATTCCTAGGGGATGACGATGAGGAGGAGGATGAACCTTGAAAAACTAGAGCCATGAACATGTTCACAATTGTAGTGAATCCAGATCCCAACGGAAGCATCCAGGTCCCATTACAATTACGTACGTAGTACGTATATACGCATATTAATATGCATCATATATATATATATACATGATATGTGTATTCGGTATCCACCACCCTAGGAGCTGCAAGCAGCTGCAATCCATCCATTTCAAAATTTCAGCAGTCACAAAAAACCAACCTTTCTGATTTGCATATTCAAAAATTAAATGGTTGTTTCTGGTTCCCAAAAAAAGGTGGTAGGTAGCATATAACCCCCCAGAAGGCAACATATAAGTGGTATAAGAGTGGCATATACTGCCAATTGGGTGATTATATACTACCTACCACCTATCAAGGGAACCAGGAAACTCCATTGAAAAATTGCTTTGTACCACCGATTTTGGATACCTTTTGAATTGTCAACAAAATTCTCCTTTCAGAGATTCGGTAAGGAATCGAAAAATCACGATATTTCTATTTACAGTAAACATCTATTTTCATAGGTTTCCTAGTTGGTGGTTGAACCCACCCATTTGAAAAATATTAGTCAAATTGGAAATCTTCCCCAAATATAGGGATTAAAATAAAAAATATTTGAAACCACCACCTAGAAAATATTTGAGTTGCCACCAACTAGTTTCTATTTAAACATCTATCTTCATAGATTTCTCAAGATCACCTTATACATCCAGCAAAGGGATGGGTGAAAACCACTGCTCATGACTCATCCCTCACACGAAAGAGTGCCTCTGGTCGACGCGATAGTAATGCCATCTCAGGGAAGATCTGCGAAGGTTTGCATGGATGAAAAAAATGTTTGGATTTTTACCCTCCCTGAAACTAACAGCTTGCTTGCCCCTGAAAATGGATGCTTGGAATACGAAACTGTTTCCTTTTGGTGCAAATGGCCTATTTTCAGGGGGCTATGTCATGTTAGTTTCCACGGAGTGTAGATTTTAGAGAACATGATTTCCAAACCAAATCAATATTCTGAATTCGCTCCTTATGTGAATCACATTCTTTCCCACAAGCAATCAGGTCTTCATAGGATGGGATCTGCAGTGAAGATCCCGAACAAGAATCCCCATGCCAAACCACCCCTGTCTTAGTAGCCGCGTAGCCGAATTAGGGACAAGCCCCCATTCGCCCTTGTGATGGGGAAACCACTGAACTGGGTGCGATGTTGGTTTAAAGGAAAAAACAAGTACTTCATCGTAATTCAAGAACCTGGAGAGATTCAGAAAGAAATGGGAACAAAAAATCAAATATCTTTGAACACACAAAATTTCAAGTATAATTTCCTTCATCCAGGCACTTTGGGGATGTATCAAAATTAATGAACTCCAAACTCCCAACAGAACTTGTTTTTTACCAAAATAAAGCATTTTCCATGGAAATTCCTGGTGGTTGAAGGCCTGAATGACGTTTTCATTGACATCAACATTTCCCTTCAATGAAAAACCTGGTGAGCCCAGTTTTTTGTTCTAAAAAAACTGAAGGCAGTTTCCTCCGTGTCTGGTATATTTACCTACATTTACCATAAATTTAAGCCAAAAGTAGACAAATATACCATACATGGAGCATATGGGATATGGAGGAACCTCAAGAAAATCAAGGGGAAATGTTCGACGAAGCCGACGCACCCAGTGGTTGGAAATGCATGATTTCTTCCTAAACCCCCTGATTGAAAGGAAATGAATCATCTTCCAACTATCAATTTTCAGGGTTTTATCCCAGAGGATCCATGGGACGATTGTATATCTACCTACATTTACTTGATTAGTAAATGTAGGTAAATATACCATTCTCATGGATCCTATAGGATATGTTAGTTTTCAGGCAAGAATCTGTATCTACTGTCATCATCCCAGAAGTCCAACCTTCCAAGGTCACCACCCCGTGCCTCATTGGGGAGCAATTCTTCGATCACAAAGTACTCAGTGGCAGGCGGTGATTTTTTGGGGGGGATGCTAAAGAGATGTGTACCCGCAAAGATTCACATAGAACATAAAAACATCATTAAAAAAGGATGGTTTGGAAGATAAATTTCCTTTTCCCAAGGGTGTATTCTTTGGCTCCAGCCGTTAATCTTCCGGGGTGTATGTGAGTCACCACTGATGTCAACAAAAATATATATCATCTGGGATCAACTAACATAGCTACCTGGAAGTTCTCACCATTTTCAATTTAGGAAATTAACATCGACTCATTCAGGGCCCCCCATCTTCCAGCCAGCTATGTCTTTTTAGTTTCCTGGAATGTAAATATGACTCCAGATGTGCCTTGGAGTGGAACTAACCAAAATAAAATAAGTTGAACTATACTCTCCCTGAAAACTAACATGTCCCCTGATAATTCATGGTTGGAACATGTAATGTTCTTTAAAAAAAAGTCTTTTTGTATGTGACATGTTATTTTTTTGGCAGTGTACACTTGTGTAAGATTGTGGAAAACCTGACCTTCAGGTCATCCTGAGAGTCTGAGAGTCATTGAAGCCAAGTGGAGTTTTTTCTATTGGAAAGCAACTGGATGGAAACTGCAAGAAAGAGTGTTCCAATAGAAACAAGTGAGAACATGGATGGATCTGAATCTGGCCAACTTTTTTGAAATAATTCACCAAGCTAGATTTCCATGAAAAAAAACATATTTCCCTTACTCTTCGCTACCTTCTGGTGGTGGAAATCGGTCGCGATGAAATTTGACCAAATGGATGGAAGAGTCATGATGACTAATTCCCATTAGGCCTTGAGCCCATCTCAACATCGGACCTTTTTCCATTGCAGCAGACTGTTGAAAAGGCAACAAGAAGTTCCGTGAAGTGAAAGCTACCAGTCACTATATAAACAAAAGTGGGTAGTACTAAATATAGGTATATCAAAAAACGGTAGATTTATATAATATACACATCACATGTCTATTCAACGCAAAAGTGACCATTCAATGATTCAAACAAACAAACAGACCAAAAAAAACACAAACACCACATCATACCACCTCAACAACCAAAACAAAACCAAACACACAAAACAAATCAAAACCAAACCAAAACAAAACAAAACACCACATCATCATCTCCCCCCACAAAAATGTAAAAAACCTTCGTATCATCCAAACCTTCACCATCAAAAACTCTTTACCCAAGGCACTGAGGCCACCGTGAGCACCGAGACAACGGAGGTCTGAAGGGGGGTGAATTTCAGTGGGGGAAACGAAGGATTTTTTGATCATAAGGGAAAATGGTGGGTAGGTTACCATTAATACCCATAGGATCCATGGGACTGGTATATATATACCTACATGAATGGTTGATTTTTATGGTAAATGTAGGTATATACACCATACATGGATGGTATGGGATATGGAAAATTTCCCTTTAAGAATGGTTTACTAGTTGGTGGTTTTTCACCAACCCCTTTGAAAGATATGCTCGTCAAAATGGATTCATCTTCCCCAAAGTTCGGGGTGAAAATTAAAAGAAAATGAAACCACCACCTAGTTGAACAGTTTGTTTAGTGTAACATAGTGTAAAAAGATTATCTTGGGATGGAGGGCCCCGTAATAATGAACCCTGAATATACACCTTATATCACCTGGGTATTTATTGACTATTTTTCCGTTAATGGATCATTTGGAAATCTTCTCCAAATGGGGATGAAAAAACAAAAATTGAAACCAACCACCACCTAGGATTTAATGGATGCCACGGATTGTTCCTCTTGATTGGTGATTTTTTCCTTTAACGGACGGATTCTTGTCTTTGATTTTTTTCATGGACGAATATGGCGATTTGCATTTTGGGGCTTTGCAGCAGTTCGATGTGAAAAATGATGATGAGTCCCATGATTAATCTCCGCAAACAAATCACCATAAATCACTCCAAGGATGCTTTTGATGCGGCAAACTTTAGGGGCTGCATATTTTGGATCTACCCGGTAGCACCCTTCGGCATTCCAGTCACCAGTCGATGACATTGGGGACTCCTGAACTAAATTCTCATTTGTGGTTGTTGCTGGGTGGGAGGGGAGGTCCAATCAATATTAATGGACAAATTCTCCTTTGAAGAGGCACTACTTTTGTCTTTTTTCACAGGGATTCGAAATTTTGCTGAGCTCATGATATATGTATTTCAATAGTCAACATCTTTGTTCAAACATGTTCAAACTACCCTGAAACTAACAGCAACAACGTCCTTGAAAATAGGCCGAAACCTAAAAGGAAATGTCATCTTCCAACCATCCATTTTCAATATTTTCAGGTGTGTTTGCTGTCAGTTTCTGGTAGGGTACTGGGATGTCCATGGAACTTAGTAAATAGATTATAACCCCTATATAAGTAGGTTGTAAGTCTCCTAAGTAGGTTACAACCCAACTTACTAAGTAGTTACTAAGTTCCATGGGCATCCTAGTAGGTTTTTGTTCCCTTTTAAATTTCAGTAATTTCCATACTTTTGCTCTTATTCTTCAAGGTTTGAACCCTCCCCGGTTGATGAATCTACTGATCTTGAAACAAACAGGGTGCGAGTTTCAGAGAATCTAGACCTCCAAAAACTAATATGGATACCCAAAATTATGGTTTGGAAAGGGTGACTCCTTTTAAAATGTCTAAAAGTAGGGCCATGTTTGGTATCTATGTTGAATTTCTGAGGTGTACAAATCAGGGATATGCCAAAAAATCATGAGGAAAAAACCATCTCATAGTGCTGGCCTTTTGCGTTCTAACCACCGACCCCCCAATGAGTTGCTCATGAATGTTCGAGAATATAATTGGCACCAGGCAAGTATAAAAAATATCCGCGATGGATGATAAGAAGAGACATCATTGTGGTTCTGAGTTACCAATACTCTCTTAGACCCAAAAACTTCAGAGCAGTAGTTATGTGCTTGTTATGTGTTACCTGTGTTTGTTATGTGTTAGACGATGCAGATTGGGACGCTTTATTCACCTTACCATCCTTATACCATCCTTACCCCTGCAGGAAAACAACCAGCTGGTGTTTCACCACATTGAGGGCTGGAGGTGTTCACAAGTGAATAGTGTAAGCTCACAGCCTCATGTTGTATGAAACGAGAAACTGACTCTCAACAAACACAAGGGAATTGCCTTTTCCATGGAGACACAAACAAACAACTTTATCCTACACCACTATAATGGCTGGCTCGCTGGGGTTCCTGTGAGGAGCTCGAGGATATCAGGATCCCCAACCTAAATCAATCAATAGTTTTTTCTTCCTGGCTCAAATTTCAATCAACCAAAAGAAATCATCATCATAATCATCATCATCATCATCATCATCATCATCAACATCCTCATCCTCATCCTCATCATCATCATCATCATCATCATCATCATCATCACCATCATCATCATCTCACATGATCATTCATTGTCTATACATCATATTGCATCCTCTTACTTCATCACCATCCCCATCGTCATCTCCCCATCCAGATAGCAGAAGCTGACAAGACCTTCGATTCAATCCGAGTCGCCAAAAGTAGGACTGTCTCCTTGCCATCCAGTGGGTCATCGTTCTTTACTGCTCTTGGGTGAAACTGGTCAAACCCTTTCAAAACACATAGGTCATCCTTCAAAACCCCAAGGAAACCCATCAAGGGTCTACCGAAGAAAAGGCATGGAATGACTTGGATTGAACCGAGATGTGTGGAAGCCCTAAAGGCCGGCCTTCGCCTCAGGAGGTGTTTTTTTTGGGGGTCTCTTAAACACTGAAATTACTGGAAGATTCAGGTCTTTTAATAAAAACCTCCAACAGTTGTCCTTCACCCTGTCGACATCTACTGATTTCTGAAATAGCTCCTGAGGTTTGGAGTTTAAGGAAAAAAGGGTGGTATGCTTTGTAGGGGTCCAGCTATACCACCTTCCACCTGTCAAGGAGGTAGCTACCGTTTGGATGTTTAGCCCTGTGGGGACACCCCCATTGGAAAGTTAGGAACCCCGTTGCCGACATCCAGGCGAACCGGCCCCCTGAGGTGAAACGGTGTCTTGGGTATGATTTAAAAAGAGTCCAAATACCGAACCTCAAGAGGTGGCAATGGATGTATAGGGTTAGTAACCTATAGCTGCCTGGTACCCGATTTCGCCATCCACGTTTTAATTTTTAATGGTTGTTTCAGTTGGATGATGAACCAAACCTTCATCCAAAAAATGGTTGGAACTCACCATTTCCATCCATTAAAAAACGGTGGGCTTTAGAGTTCCAGGTGAATAAGTTGGGTTGTAACCGACTAATTGGGATGGATCCTACCCAAAAGGGATTGGTTTACCCACTTACGACCTGGGATATGTTCCATATTACCTGCTTACCAAATTCCGTGGACATCCTACAAGGTGGGCCCCTATAATCTTTATAAATGGAGTTACGGGGCCCCTTTAAATGGCCAAAAACACAAGGGTAACTGGAGTTAGGGACCAAACTTATAGGCTAGTTGGTGGTTTCAATCCCGTGTTTGTAGCTATGCCCCTGTTTTTGTCCACCAACCAGCTCGCTCGAGGAGGAGCTCCAAAGATGATTCCTATTTCAAAGCTCAGGCCTTGCCATTGGGCCAAACAAACCTGGGTTTCTTTTGAAATGACGAACGTTCAGTCTCCGCCACAGTCTTCACGATCTGCGGCAAATGCACCACAACTGGATTGAAGCTGCACGCCCTTGAGCTGATCACGAACTGCCAAACTCTCACCGCCATGGTCTGCATGACCCCAGGTCACGACGGATCCATCTTCCAGAATTGCAGCAAAGGCCCCAAGCGTGGCTTGAATCCGCTTCACACCCCTGAGCTGATCTTGAACTGAGGAACTGTCACCGCCAAAGCCTGCATGACCCCAGGTAACGACAGATCCATCTCCCAGAATGGCAGCAAAGGCCATATGTGTGGCGTGAATTTGCTTCACACCCCTGATCTGATCTTGAACCNACGACTGATCCATCTTCAAGAATCGCAGCAAAGGCCTCACCAGTGGCCTGAATCTGCTGCACACCCTTCAGCTGATCTTGAACTGACGAAGTGTCACCGCCAAGGTCTGCATCACCCCAGGTCACCACTGCGCTATCTCCATGACACCACAAGGCAAAAGCATTGTATGTTGCTGCCAGTTGTGGTTGAAGTACCAGAGCTGTAAGGCACTCTCCGTCCTCTATCTCTGCTTCTTCTAAGGTTTGCTCAAAATCAGCTAGGACTCGATTCTTGGCAGTGATAAGTCTGAGGTGCTTTTTCCCAAATGCTAGTTGGGCCTTTGTCCGTACATCCTGAACGGTGGAAGAAGGCAAAAATGTGAGAAGTTCGGTATGCCCATTTGGCAAGGCTACATTTATTTTCAGCATGGCAAGGCTGTATTTTAAGCAACTGAGACGTCAAGAAAAATCTTGACGACTCTTCGTTCAACATCAGCTTGCTGAATCTCTACTTCATCGCTTTGAGCCCAACAGATTCTTGTTCACACTTTTGCAAAGCCACTGCCAAATGAGCAATGAAAAAAACCCTGGTTGGTTGGATCATATAGAGATAAAACCACCCAGGTATATAGGGATTATAAAAAACCATAAGGATGCCTATTAACCAACCAGTATAATGGAAAGTAATATGTTTTTTTCGTGGCTCAAATGCTTCTTGATGAAATAAGCCCGAAACAATCTGAATAGATTGAAATGTTCAAAGGAAAAATTGAACACAGAGCAGGACGATGTCTTTTTGCCTATTTGAACCCAGGAAGTCAGTCCAACGGGGCACTTGAAGTTTTCCGAAGGGGCAGATGGCAAATCAGTTTGCCTGCATTGGTCGACCCAACATCAACCGATTTATAGTGTAAATATTGGCTACCATGCCCCTGTTCACTCCACATGATAGCAAACAACTATGGTCCTTTATTCACGTTTAAAGAATGGGACATGTCGGACATGTCTCAAGAAAACATGGGATTCTTTTGCATGGATTCACGACTAGCACAACTAGCAGCTTCATACAAACCACCCGCAAGATTACAAGAAGCAACCTCCGGGGGCACGAGGTGATTTTTGCAGATACTTCGAACATCTGCCACTGGAAAAGGATGGAAAAGGATTACCGCTGCCATGGCCATCATCACAGTATATACAATTTGAATCATACATCAAATTTCCCGAAGAAACCATCAGCACACCATTGAAAGAAGATAAAGAAGACCCAATTCCAGGCTTCAAGTGTTTTATCTTTTATTTTTTGTAATCACATATTTCAACCTAAAATTTCCCTGAACACTTTGAAACGTTGGCAGGATTTTGACTATCTTTTCAGATTACACGCCAAACAATCTGTTCCCCTTAGGTTTTTTTCACCCCAAAAAAATTACAGTGACAAGTCCCAAACGGCAAACACCGCCGTCGTATAGTACCTATTATGTTGCAAAGCTAGGAAGCATTTTGACCTTACAGAAAGGGTACCAAAGAACATATTGGGAGCCGATAAAAGATGTTTGAAACAAGAGTTTACGTGTATAAAACTGTGAATACACATAGAACTATATATGTCGTATTATTGACATCATTTAAACAGTCACATTGAGACTCTTGTTCTGCTATCTTGGTTCCCCAAATCCAAACATGTCATTATCCATTTATCCACAAAAAAACTACGGTTTCTCCGTGGCATTGAGCGCTGCCAATTTCAAGGTCTGCAAGACGTTGATGATCCTGGCTGCAACAGAAACACAAACATTCAAAGGTATCAAAACTAACATAGCACCTGAAAATGGATGAAAATGGATGGTTGGAATACGATCGTGTCCTTTTGGGATGGCCTTTTTTCAGAGGCGAACTGTTAGTTTCATGGAGCATGGGTCAAACATACCTATAAGTTGCACGTGAAGAACAAAGAAAAACAAACATAGAAACCTAAAGTTTGCATGGTGTTGTTTAGGTGCCAGTTGCTCCAACAAAAGTAGCCAAAAACCAACAGAAAAGGATTGTTGAGAACGACTTTCTACAGACATATATATTTCGATTAATTTGATATGTCCCACCCTCCTATTTCATAAACAAACCAGAATAAAACACCACTACATGTGAATATGAAAACTATTTGATGCCACGCCCCAGTGTCGTCAACCCCCGAAAAGAACAAGGCCCAAGAGTATCCTATCATTGTCAAACAGTCAACTATCCTCCCTGAAACTAACATATCACCTGAAAATGGATGGTTGGAATACTAGTTTCCTTTTGGGATGGCCTATTTTCAAGGGATATGTTAGCTTCAGGGAGGGTACCATAGAAACCCACTTCCACTTCCACAGAAATTCTCACCACCCGTCGCACCCGCATGCACTTTCCACCACGACTGCAGCAACCGCCAAAGTGAGGAAACGAACATCAAGCCGCCTTGGATCTCGAAAAAATCTTCAACTTTTACTTGTACTGATCTAGGCAAACGCCAAAGGTTGAGCACCACTTTTAAGTGACTTACATTTGAAAAAAAAGAAACAAACCAAATATTCAAGGGTCATCATGGGTGTATACCGGACGATTCAAGAGATCTAAGCCTTGCCGGTGATTTTTCAGTCCAATCTTGGCTCCCAACTGCCTTCGAAAAGCCTTCAAAGTACTGTCAATGGATTTTCCTGGTTCCTTTAATAGGTGGTAGGTAGCATATGATCACCCAAATACCAATATTGCCTTCTGGAGGGTTATATGCTACCAACCACCCTTTATGGGAACCAGAGACAACCATTGATACTGTAACTTAGGTAGGTTTCGTGGTTTTGGTGCTCTAGTGAAAATTCGTTCTATCACTGATTATCGAGTCTTTCCCATAATTCTAGTTTTGCTATATGGGCCAAAAATCGGCCACCAACCATCACCAACCTGATGTTTCATGACTTTGGGGGGACAAAAAAGTCCGATGCTAAGCACATATCTCTTGTGTGTTGATGGTCTCCGGCGATGCAGTTTCACCAAGGTGGTAATGGGTTACCAAAGTAATACTCCCCAAAAAACGAATGAATGTCGACACTGAAAATTAATGGTTGGAAGATGACATTTTGTCTTTTTCAATGGTCCCTTTTCAGGGGACATGTGAGTTTTGGGGGCGGTATTTTGTACTTGTCACCTGGACTTTTTTAAATGAGATAATATGATTAGATCATTTACCTACCTTGGATCTACCCTCCAACCCAGGGTCTACAGTCACCACCAGGATCATGACTTGCATTTTTAGGCGAACTAAACCAGGTACAGGGTAGATCCAATACATACACCAAATAATCATATACCTGGACCTTCAAAGAGGTGCCAATTAAACCCTAAAGGAAGGTGAAATGACACCCTTTAGGAACTATTTGCCACCCCGACTTGAAGTTGCTGGTACATACCATCAATGTAAACGGCTCAACTCTCATCCGTACTTAATTTAATACTTAATTTATCGTTTAACGCTCATTAGGAATTTTCACTGCTCAATTGGCTAAAACTTGGGAATGGGGCATCATTCACGTTGACCCAAAGGAGTAGTGAAACAAGGGCCACTGGTTATCTATAGTTTATGTATGGATTTCTGTACATTTCCGCACATATAACCACATCATCAATGCAACAATTATCCAGTTTACTTATCAAATTTTCTGAGACAAAACCTCTTGGAATGTTCCATGGCAAGCATGTTCATGGCCTAAAGCATCACCGATCTGTGGGTGTGTACACCCATGCCCCATCAACGGACTCTTGGTATCTTTCAGTCACCCAAGGCGCATGATGAATGCCTGTGCAAACAGGAAATACCTGGGCGGCGCAAACATGGTATGAGCTTAGATCGGTGGCAGAGTTTTACCAAAAAAACATGCACATGGATTTTGGTATATAAAGATGGATGGAAAGTATATCTATAGAAACTAAACAAAGTATACACAGCTCACATGGGGAAAAAAAACAAATAATGGACGTCCTTCTTGGTATCTAAGGACCGCTGCTTTTAGCTAAAAACAGGGTGAATGAGACAATGATGTAGAGGCAAAGGGTGGATCCTAATCATCGAAATGAATCAATAAAAACAGGTTCAAATCAACCAACGTACACTAGTTGGTGGTTGAACCAACCCATTTGAAAAATATGAGTCAAAATGGGAATCTTCCCCAGGTAGGGATGAAAATAAAAAATCTTTGAAACCACCACCTAGATGTACATGTTGGTGAATGTACCAACTGTCCCCATGGGATGGTTGGAAAATGAAAAAAGCGCCAAAGGAACATCAACATGATGATCTTCGCTGCGGATAAGAAGAGGAACCTCACGTGTGTGTGGCAAAAAGGTCCAAGAGGATCCAAAAAGAAAAATACTCTTTCTCCCAGAACCCTAGAAGTGGAAAATGGCTATATGTGAAAGGTAACTACTATTGGAGATACTCCGATTTTTCACTTCCATGATTGTGGGAGAACGGGAAAAACTGGGAGATATCAGACAGGCACAACTCCGGTGTTTCTCCGACATCACACAAAGAACCTGGATGAGATGAAAACAATTCAAGTGGTTTTCTGTCAACATTCACCTACGATATGTTGTTCATGTCATTGGTGCTCATTTGCTCTTCATTTAGTAGGGTCTCAATGGTCATCCATTGCTCATTTGCTCATTTGCTCCAAGTACAGCTAGAAATCCTCCCTGTCAATGTGATGCTTTGGAAAATTTGCTCCATCCACAAAAATGCAACAAATCATATTTTCTAGGTGGTGCTTTCAACCCATCTGAAAAATATTCGTGAAATTGGATCATTTCCCCTGGTAGGGTGAAACAAAAAAAATCCTTGAAAACACCACCAAGTTTTTGCCTGGACCACTCCCTTTGATGCTTTGCACAAGTGCGCAACGCTGAAAGGTCGTAGACTAATCCATATTCCAATCCTGGCTACTGGAGGTGGGCTGGAGGCTCGACACAAAAATCAGTGAGGTTCATGATATCATGGGGATATCTAAAACATCTTAAAGAGCAAGTATGAAACTGTTTCTATTTGTAGGAAACTGTACGGGTTCAATCCCTCTTGAATTACAAAGACACCAACTATTCAGCAAACTAACAATGCTTCTTCAAAACCAATCTGATCATCTCTTGTTTCAAATCCCTCGCTACACCACAACACCATGTGCTGCAAACATAAACAATCATGAAACCATAAAACCAGCAACAACTGTAATCAGGAACTAACATGACAATGGGATTAAAAAACAGTTGAAGATGCATCTCGAACTACAAAATGGTAGTGTTATGTAATGTTCCATTGCCACGTTAGTATTCCATTGAGGGTAATGCGGATCATCCAGTTTGGTGTCTTGTGGAATTTTTGAACGGGAGCTGCACACATTCGAATTTGCTAAAACGCAAGCGATTTGAGATATTCGAAGCTTCCACAGCTGAGATAAAACATCCAACATCGAACAGAATAAGAAGAAACTGATGATGATGATGATGATAATAAAGAGTACCAAAACCTAGAAATACAATAATCATCACTTAAAGTGTAAAAGACTCCCAGTTGAAACGCACAGTTCAACTAAGCCCCCGACCAACTCTTCCTTCCGCAAACATGCGAAGAAAACAAATACACGAAAGCAGCAACAGTGCCGGAAGGACCCCAATGACCGAAGAAGAAGCGCACATGCTGAACGCAAGGCAGTGCCATAATTAAGGCCTCAACGATCTGACAGTGGGTTTCCATTGGTAAACCACGCTCAACACAAAGTGTACTGAAGGGATGAGTTCCTATATATATATATATACAAGTTGGATCAACTTGGTGTATTTAGATCAGAAAACCATTCAAGTGACTGAGATGCAATGAATGTACATTTCCTTTATGTTTTAACAACACAATTGAGTAGCTGGGTTCACAGATGCCCTGATCCCAAATGGATTGAATCACCTCTGAATCGGATATGCTAACCCTTCCTTTGACACAGCACTTAAGCCTTCAAAACAAACTCTTCGGGGTTCCTTGAACCTCATTTGTAGCTCCTTGGTGCCATGTGGTGAAATGAAACTTTTCAAGAACTTCATCATTAGCTTCGAAGCACCCGCTAAATATAGATGTTGTCTGGTTGGTGGTTTCAACCCATCTGAAAAATATTAGTCAAAATGGGAATCTTCCCCAAATAGGGGTGAAAATAAAAACACATTTGAAACCACCACCTAGTTGTTTTTTAGTGTGGCTCATGTGACAAGCACCCGCTTGGTACCACACCCGACCCCCCGTTACCATCAAGCTCGCTTTTGGTCATTCCCCAATTTTTCACTTCCAAACTTTGCACAGCCGATGACATGTCTGAACGAAATGGCCGTCGAAAACTTCAGCATTACTGGCATGAGGAATCCCAGCTTATCGTCCACCCTCATCGTTGACCAGCTCATCAGTCCAGCATGAAACCTCAACGACTCATCGTCCCAACCTTCCATATGACTCTGATGAAAACCCATCAGTTTCACCAGATCAACCTTGACAGTAGCTTCCAACAGCCGTCGTCCAACATATCCTCAACTGCTTCGAAAAAACTCATCTGACCATCGCCAAGAGAAAAACATCCTCTTCTTCTTAGGCTTCACCGGTTTCGGTTGGGACTTCACCAGGTTGGACTCCACAAAAAATCTCAGCCATCAACCATCGGATCCTTAGAATCTGAGAACTTTGTGTTTTGGAATTTGTGGGATTCCCTGAATTTTTTGGAGCGGCTGCGGGGAAGCAGGTTGTTTTTTTAGCTGTTAATCATCAAGCCTTACAGGGACCTGACATCCTCATTTCTTGCTTGGACCCTTTAGGAGATCGATTTTTTAGTTGCAGTTGATTTGTGAACAGCTATTTTACTGGATGATTTTGGGAATACCAACCGACCGATTCATTGAATCAAATAATGCAATTTAGTGCGCAAATGTTGGATATATTATATTTGATATTGAAAAACTGGAACTGGATCATTATGCGCCCTAACCTTCAGCTAGCGTTTCTATCCATGTCCCGCAGGGTAAGAAATTATCGAGTCCAGAAAAAAAAAGTACATCCTCATAGGAATATGTTTCCACCAAAGTTAAACTCTTGAATAAGATCAAAATCGCCCCCCCACCCCAAAAAAAGGGAAGAATAACACAATAATGGATACTGTGGTGTTTCATTAAAAGACAAAACAACAAAACTCTATGTGTGTTGTACTCAGCATTCTGAGAACTGCTGCATCCTTTGTTCACAGCTGTTGATCCGCGATCCGACCTATATAACAAAACTCCCATGATTGTTTTTTTGGAAGGAATCCCGTTTCATGACCAATTGTCCTATCTTCCACACCACAATCACCATCCCAAAAAAGCAACTTGCCTTGTGTAGATCATGGATGATATGTTTCGAACATCTTGGCAAACAGAAACATTCTCGCTGCATCACTCGAACATGCAGTATCATTGTACTATCATACCAGTATATATAAATATATTCAAATATATTGTAAGTCCTATTTACCGAAACGATCCATGTGTCACCTGACACGCATTCGACACTATCCATGCCTATCCTACCTCTATCACCTCAACCAAAAAATATGTACACACTATAGATTTGATTAACACATCCTATTTAACAAACAAATGTGTATGCAAAGAATTCGATCAACAACACTATACCTATATTAATCATTCACCACCAAGAGCAGTGCAGTAGTGTATTGAATCGGTTACCCTTCAACATCACCACACCCAGGGTCCATAACGTTGCCACCAACTCTTTCTTCGACTCCTTTCCTTCAGGGCTGTTGCCTCCGAAAAGAAGTTGTTAAACTCTAAACCTCGCAGCAACGGAGGGACGGAGGGGAATGGTTTGGCACCTCCCAAAACGACCGCAGCTGCAGGGGCTCACCCAACTATTTCAAGTTATCAAGGGTGTGGTTTAACCCGATACACCTGCCGGGTTACACCCTAAACAACCAGTTTTAAATGGATGGGAATGGTGAATTAACCATTTTTTATGTCAAGATTTGGAATCATCCAACTGAAACAACCATTGAAAAATGGATGTTAAAATGTTAAGGGTACCAGGTGTCTATGTGCAGCTAATGCTAAAAATAAGCATTTCAAAGGATTTACCAAAAAGGGATTCATGATGTCTCTTGTTTTTTGTTTTTTTGATCTCTGGACTTTTGTCTGAAAGTCAGATCGGAAGAGGATTGCAAAAACATCATCGACATCAATACATAATATACAGGAGCTTCTAGCAAAGTGTTCACAGGCATGTAACATCTATGTATGATGCTTTGTTTGAAGCTGTAATTCTAGCTATAAATCCAAAATAACACAGCTACACCGCCCACATACACGTGAAGTTCAACAAGATTGTTTCTCTCCAAGGAATACAGGGTTTGGAAGCTTCATGTCCCCCCGAAAAAGCATCACCAAAATTACCTGCCTTCATTTTTGGGCCGGCCTCTACAGCTAATGCTGTTAAAACATACCTTTCGAAAGGGGACACATAGCATCACCAAAAAAACTGTACATGTTTTCCATGTTCTCCCAGAACATTCCCAGGGTGAGATCCCGTGAGACACATGGTCGCCCCTGAAAATAGGCCTGGCCCCGAAAGTAGTCTCCAAACCGTCGTGAACTTCAGGGGCGGACTGTAAAACTTCAGGGTGTTGATGAAGAATTCCAATCAATGACTCCAAGAAACGTGCAGAAAGCTGCACCAAGAGTGGCATTTTGACGCTCCCGGTGGTATTGATACCTGAGTGCAAACGACGTGGTGGCATACACACCCAACAACAAGCCAACAACAACAACAACAACAACAACAACAACAACAACAACAGTTTAAAAAAAAAACGTGTATGGTATGGGTTTTCCCCCTTCCCAGCAATGGTCACCACCAGGATTTTTAGATCTTTAGTAGGGGATCCCAACCTAAAACTTCATTTGCCAGTATTTCTGGGACCCGGGGGACAACCCAACGTATGCTTGTAAGACAACATGTTCGTCTCTTCAAATGGTTGGTTGTTTTTTTAGGCCCAAGTGTCTATAAGTTTCTAGGATGTCCATGGAACTTAGTAACTACTTAAGAAAGTTGGGTTGTTTCACCTACTTAGGGGACGTATCCAACCTACTTATATAGGGGTGAAATAATCTATTGATCCTAAGTTCCAGCAGGACATCCCAGTATTAAAACGAACAGACCCAGCTGAGCTGCGGGAACTCATCTTTTTCCAACAGATTTGTGCAAACACTTGTTGACTCGTCATTTTTTTTGGGTATGCTATACCCAAACAATCCATGTATGGTATATTTCCCTACATTTACCATAAAAATCAACCATTCATGTAGGTAAATATACCATACATGGATGGTATGGGATATAAAGTCGCCCCAGTTACAAAGCGAAAAGAAAATACCAAGAAAAATGCTTGTTGACTCATGACCCTTTGGCCTTCCGCTGAAATGTTTGGAAGGCAACAACGTGGCTGGTTTTAGAAGGTAAAGTTGATGGAAATTAGCAGCAACTTGTTTTCCTGGTAGTTGTAAATTACGCACCTGTCAAGTTGTCCGCGAAAGAGACAGAATTACTCCCACCACTTTGCTAGGTAAGTTATACCCAAAGCCTATCCAAGCACCACTAGTTTTATCAGTTGAGAAACGCTGGTATCTCTCAGAAATGCACACATGCTACTGCTTCATTCGAGTCTGTGACTATCAGGTGCATTTTCCCAATAAAAACAAGAATGGCAATTATACGACTCGTATCTCCTGTCTATCACAGCACAACAGTTTTTGTAACCAATGACCATGTCTGGAAAATTCTGAAACTTTCTTGTACTAAGATGTAGTTAGCAACCTGGGGACAGTTCCTTGGCTAACCATTTCGACCACCACAAGTCCCCAGTTTTCAGCCTCTCTCATCCAACAACTCCACCAACTACCAAACAAAAAAAACAATCTGGAAATACACTCCCTAAAACTAACAGCAAACCCCCCATGAAAATAGGCCTTCCCAAAAGGAAACGATCGTATTCCAACCATCCATTTTCAGGTGCAAGCAAGCTGTTAGTGGCAGGGAGGGTAGCCTCTGTTTCTTTTAATTTTCTACTTTTAAAGGGTTTTTAGATATGTAGCACCAAACAGTATCCTTATCACTAAGTGGTCACCACATGTTCTTCTGTTGTGACTCTTGGGGGCGGGATTCTCATCCAATCAACTTTGGTCCCTGCAACGAAAAACCAACCCACCAACCCAGTGACTGAGCATGATCCGATTGAATGATCTCACGGTTTCACCAAAGTCGTGTTGCAAACGCCTCAGGTTTGAAGCTTGAATTCCAAAAAATTCCCAATCGCAATTTCGCTGGCATGTGGATTCTGACTCCCCAAAAGGTAGCACATGTTTGAAGAGGTGCTATTGGTATTCTTGATGCCGTGGGCGATGTTGATGGTTCGGAAATCTGGCTGTCCAGTTGAGATAGATAGAACATACAACTTAATACATAATTGCTTTTCTGGTTGGTGGTTTCAACCCACTTGAAAAATATTAGTCAAAATGGGAATCTTCCCCAAATAAGGGTGAAAATAACAAATATTTGAAACCACCACCTAGTTTTTGACATACCAACAGTGCAGGATGTCTTTCATCCACAGTCCCAAGCAAGAATTATCCAATTCCAGCGCAAGTTAGAAGAACATCATAGTAAAAAAAGAAACACAATGAACGTATGAACCTGGTGATTCAAAGTGACCTTTTCGGGATGTAACCAAGTGACCCTTTTAAGTTTTAAGGGGTTAAGTGACCTCCAACTAAGGGGATGAAAAGGTCACGAATTGAATCACCTGGAATGTATTGTCAGATTTTTTGCCATATGCATCATTCAAAACCCACCGTTTTTGCTTGTGGAGCCCCGTGGGTTTTTTTCTCGTGTTGGCAATTACCAGCTGAGCTCGTAGTTGTTGCTGGCCATCAAAAAAATATGTTGGAGCAGAATTCAAACAGAATTATCAATAGGTACCGCTAGACGCTAGATTGTCTCTTTCTCTTTGTCTCATCTTCTTCGGCTTTCCCCATTCTGTCCCACCATGTTTAACCAAAAGCATGGCACCTCAAATCTTTTTCGCTTGTTGTTGACAAACCTGCGCGGAAGACTTCCGCAATGCGTAGGGCGGCATTTAGCTCCTGGCCAAGGTGACTGAATGGTGCTGGTGGTTTCCTTGAGCACATAAGATGTGATATGAGTTTACTGTCATGCAAACACCAAAAAATGAAAAACATGAAGGTTTAAAGTTTATGTTCTTTTGTTTGAAACATGGCAAACCAGTACATATGGATTTTACTACTCTTGCCTCCTTCAATATAATGTAGGAGACTACCTCAAACGTGAGGATCATGAGGTTTCCATAAGGTCCCTCCCTGTCGTTGTCCTTCCGCAACTCTCGGTGATCCAAGAACAAGTGGGTCCAAACACCCGAGAGAAACCTGCAAAAAACGGCAGGTTTACGTCGTTGAAGCAGAAAAACACAGGCCCAACGGAAAGTGATGTTGTCACCCGATATGGAGGTTGATGTTGTCATGGTTAATATCAATGATTTATGTGGGTGGTTAATGCTTGCTCTAGAATTGTGGGTGTTGTCAACCTATGGTTGACATTTCTGATTAATGTTGGTAGTTTATATCATCTATTCCAGGGGCAAGAAAATAATCCCGAAATCAATCGAAATCACAGATTTATAGGATAGGCCTTCTCCCCACCACTTAGCCAATGTTTATGGATTTCCATTGATTTTCCCAAGGTTTTTTCCAGGGTGGATATTCCCCAACAAGACCAGACTTTGTCAAAAGAAAACACCTACGAAGTCGCTGTGGAACATACATTAGTGAACTGTGTTGGATCAACAGCGGGAAGCTCATGGAGGGGACAATTCCTTGATATATCTTCCCTGTTGAGCCTTTTGATTGCTTGCTCCCAGCCGAGATGGGTGTATCTTAATCGAACCCACCAAAAGTTGTTACATCAACCGAAATGCCGATGCTTCAAAGACAAATCCGGGCAATATGTGTTAAGGTCTTTTCATTCAGACCATAAAACTGGATGAAAGTCATTTAGGGTATTTTCAATTAAATGCGCTTGAAAGGTCCTAAGTCCTAAGTCAATGAAATCACTGAGATTTGAAAATCCTAATTTTACCCTTCACCAAATTGGCCACTCGTTCGTCTGCGAAGCAGGGTTGAACATGTTGTATGAAATCATTTCACTCTTGAAATGGCACGTGTTTCCTTCAAAATGTACTTGCTGTTTTTTTTTCTCAAAGCGGTATGGTATATTCAAATCTTTCCCAATGCCAGTTGGCCACAAACTTCATCATAAACACATTAAAAGAACCCTGGACTTTTTGGATCCCTGCACGAATCCAACTTGACAAAATAAAGACAATTTCTCACTTCAAGTCAACAAACAAGTCTCCATCACTTTACAAGGTTTTAATGCTTATAGTCTATTTGTCTTCCATTCAGCTACTGACTTTTGCAATCCCACTCGTTCTTCTGTTGACATTTCGAGACGAGAAACTCCTCATGTGCTCTTGTCACATCATCAAAGCGGGAGGTCTCAGAAGTTACCACCTTCCAGAAGAAGACAAATGAGTTTCCCCCGGTGTGTGTCACGTCTGGTCTTTAATAAATCTATACCCTCCCGGGAAAAAAAAAACGTATCACCCAAGGCATGTATGAGTCGATGATCTTCCTTTTGGAATATGGACTTGTTCCCTGGAGGGTACCAATCCAAAGAAATGTTCAATGATTTGCGATTCCGGAGCCAATCAATCAAACAAATGACAATTCTAATTTTACGTGTATGTACATCAAGATCGATTCCCTCTTTGCAAAGCTTCAACGAACAACAAATATGCCGTCGACGACTAAAGTCGTTCTACGGTGATCACTGGCAAGCAAAAACATGCAACTCATCTCACCAAAGATTGAGATGGTCTCAGAAATTTTGAGCCCGATAAAATGTACCCACAACATTGATGGTGAGCTTGGTTTGTGGTCTTGACTTTAAGGTACAGAGGTAATCAACAAGTAACTTGCAGGTTTCATAACCCTACAGGGGCAATCAACAAGTAACTTACAGGTTTCACGAACCCTACTTATGGGATATATTTGCACCACTTCTATAGAATATATAACACCTGTTGTTGTCGACTCGGATTGGCTTATTACCCTCTGGTGAAACAAAATGACACATGATCATTGGGAGGTGAAATGGATGATATGTTTTTTTATTCACCATACTTTAAGAACAATGGACCTTTAAACCTCTGGGCCCCCTCAAATCCCCCACCCAAAACAAGAAGTTTCCTTTCAATCCGAAGCCATTGATTTTTCAGTGAAACATACCCCAAACCTATCAACTTCCCCCCCCCAACAAACTCAAAAAGGCAAGGGAATTCCCTTGTTTTATTCATCCGTCCATCTGGTGGTGCGCAACTCTGTGTTAACATCGCTATACCCATAGCATCCCATGTTTTTTGCATATTTACCAAAACATTCATCCAAGAAATCAACTACTCTCCTGAAAACTAACATGTCTCCTGAAAATCAATGGTTGGAAGATGTATTCCCTACTAAACAGTCCCTTTTTAGGGGACATGATTACTCTGGGATACACTTTTACTCCGCTGGTTTTTCCCCCGTAAGTTCCGACTCAAGACCTCCAGCAGTTTCTGACTCAATGCCTCTACCACATCCTGAATCCGAGCGACAGACCGGAGAGGCTTTTTTTTTGCATGGCTTTTTTCGGCGCCGAAAGCGAGGAAGTAGACAAACACATGGGAAAAACGTTGGGTTGTTTGTTGTTAAATATGGGTGTTTGTTTGTGTGTGTGTTTCCCACATTTCATGTTTGCAACAACAATATTCTTCTTTCAAGTTGGAATCGGAAACCAGGTTCTTATTAGCTGATTGTTATTGAGCAAGTGTTTGAATGAGAAGCAACCTGTCTTCCCTTCTGCTTTTGGTTGCCCACTATGTTTTTGAGATTAGAATCAAAATAATCATTTGATTTCTCAAATTCTATGTGTTTGCACCACCCCTTGATTTTTGCACTTCTGAATGACTTGGTTAATCACTGGTTTAACATGGTTTTAACTATCTCAAATTTTCTGACTTCCTTTGCTGAAAAAAAAATCAACCAATGTGTACGAGGCGCCCTTATGGAATCGAGATATTTGCACACAAATTCAGCTTAGGACTAGGAAGCAAAACATCTTGAATTTGGTACTTTAAAGAGTCCCTTGATAAATCTAGACACTACTTTCTTCCTACAAGGTGGGGGCTTATACGTCACCAGTTATAAGTAGGGTGAACTAACTCCACTTGAGGGGGTCATAAGTTATAACTGCAGTTGCGGCCATTTATAAGGCCATTCGTGAGGCTTATAACTCCTTGTAATAACTAGGCTCAGGGCTCAGGGCCCACGGATCCTGTTCGCTCAAAACACACCCCCAAATCACCAAGACTTCTCCATTCTTTTCTAGGTTGGTAGGTGAACCAACCCATTTGAAAAACATATTACAATATACTGTAGTCAATTTTGGCTCATCATCCCCAGGGGGTATATAAGTATGTAAAAGTAGCCTCCCTAAAACTAACAGCAAAAATCCTGAAAATAGGCCACACCCAAAAGGAAACGATCGTATTCCAAGCATCCATTTTCAGGGGCGAACTGTTTCAGAGAGGGTAACAAAATACTTGAAATCACCAACGTAGTGTTTTTGTTGGCACCCCTTAGTGAAGCAACCTCATTTTTCGTGACAACTTGTCTCATGATCAGTTCAAGAAAAAAAACACCTGCAACGCGCACCCCCCCCCAAAACCACGAAACCCCACCTGCAAGAAAAATTGCAAGACCTACCGGACGGACACCACTGGCGAAATGCGAAAGAAAGTTCAGGTCCTAGTTTTCTACCACTGAGTCGTCATGACACGGTGATACAATCCGTTTGTCTGCATCTCTCGCCACCACAGACAACAACCACGAAAAGTAAAAAAGGACAAGAAGAAGAAGAAGAAGAAGAAAAGCAAAGACTAGTCTTAGATGTGCTTTGAAACCTGGGGGTAGCTCCAAATCACTCCCTATTGCTATTTCTTAAGACACTAACTCGCCCCCTTTCCAAGTACAAATCGCTAGTAGTCCTAACAACAACATCTTCAAACCAAAATCTTCACCCCCCAAATCCCAAATCTTCACCCAAAATCACCCCACCCAAGGTGGTACCTGTGTCCAAAAGAAGGACAATTGCGCATGGAAGGTCCAAATCAGACGCCTCAAGCCTTCGGGTAGAATTTCATCCTTTGGAAGATGAGATCGTTGAAGTTCCATGGTCGCATGGCGATAGGTCAATAAATGTTGAAAAAGTCGATTGTACCTTGCGTTGGACGCCGACGAGCGTTTGATGATAGGAGATGTTGGAAGGTGACATTATATAGTACAACTTCTTCATAGGATGGAGTCGGAATTCTTGTAGATAACTCACTACAGACTATAGACTTGTAGCCTATAGCACATTGAAGGATACAACATCTCAAAAGATGAAGAATTCATCAATGTGACAGTTTGAAACTGGGATGTACATATACACCCACATGATTCGCCAGTTCTTTTGTTTTTTTTTTCGGGACCTCCCCCTGTCATCAGTTGATGTGGAGTTGTTTGAACCACAGGGTGTTCAAATGACCTTAATTAAGGCACCTTTAGGGTGTGAAAGAAAAAAACAAAACGCCGGTTTATACGGGACATACGTCAGACATCTACACAACGCCTCGGGTTTGGTGCCTGTAAGATTCCGGAGATGTGTTTTCGATATGATCCGTGCTGCGGCTTGCAAAAAAAAAACCTTGGACCCGCAAAGCGAGGATAAAAGCCCTTGCCGGCTTTATCACAATGCCAAATCAGCTTGATGACTCAAAACGTTGGGTTGATATTCTTCACCTGCATTGTGTACATTCCGATTAATGTAGTGCAGTGGATGATATAGACAATGACCACAACAGAACTCCCAGTCAGCAAGGAAATCAATCCTGTCACTCAAATTACAGGCTCTCAAACAGCACCCATGGATCTTATACCATGACCGTTTCATTTCAACTTCAAATGCCCCATTTCAGAACAAGACATATTACCTTGTTGCAATCAACATCGAGCAGCTGGGTGGAAGTTTTGCTTCTTCATGTAAAAATCTGGTTCCACAATGGTTCATTGAAGTTTCCCTTTCAAATTTCTCAATCTCCAGGCCCACCAGGGAAATCCCAACGCAGGCCTTTCCATGCAATCCGTGGTGACAATGAGCGGTAAGGGCCAAGGCACCTACAGATCAATCCAATAAACTCATAGGGATCGTCACTGTGATGGCTTAGAAAAGTGTGTTTGGGTAGGGTAAGGGGGGTGGTGTTAATATGAATAGTAAAAAACAACCTAAATTCGGCTTCTCATGTTATTTGAAGGAAATTGCAATGGCATTGCAATGGCTATCAATGTGATAGAGCAAACACAAATACAGTTCATCAGCAACAACTGCAAAATCACTGGTTCATCTAACCATCACTTCAACTCACAATTGATGACGGCTCTGCTAAGAAACAAACGCATCTTTCACTTTCAATTCAGCAAGGTCTTTGTGTGCATTGGGGTAATTCCACCTTCCTTCTCACGATCCATGAACCATCCATGTTTTTGTTCTTGCATTCTTTTGTCACTTCATCTTATCCCCCCTCAACTCAACATACATCCATTCAATCCAATCCTAAACAACATCAACCTGTCAATAATATATGTCTTTCTTCCAAAAAAAAGGCATCCAGAAAATTTCTGGCTTTTTCAAGGCAAAACATGTTTCAACCAACCCTCAAGGGATCCATGGTCACCTGTGTGAAAGGCAGGTTTTTGCACCTCATAACTGAGGGTCAAATCTTCGAAACTCCGATCTTCCTCGAAGTCTGACCTGATGGTGAATGAAAACCACCACCAGGCGATGATGTGGTACAGCCGGTGGGCTTATACGGAAAACCAGTGACATACGTAGGGTGATAATATAAGTCCATTTATAGGGGTTTAAAATGTTCAAACCCCTGTGTTCCTGATTGAAAATGATATTTTTCCAGCTAGCCATGTTAGTTAGGATCCCGGAGTGTAGTTTCGGCCCCAGTTATATTTAGACCCATTTGCAAGTCCATTTGACAAATCTAACCCTCTGCACCAACACATGCTGCATGCTTTCATCTGGTAAATTACCCCATCATCATTTTTGGACACAACTCGTAAACCCATCCATTCGGAAAAAATCAGGACACCCCCAAACCCCCGACATCCCACATTGGCACCATGAAATTCGATTGGTTTTCACCGTCCATGTATTATATTCTCAATACCTGGTATATCAGCGGTATATATTGCCAAATAGGTGATTATATTTGCTACCTACCACCTAGTAAAGGAACCAGGAAACTCCATTGATATTAGAACCCACCCCAAGTCATATCCATCTCACTGAAACCGTTTCGCCTCTCACGACTCTGATGTCTCCACGTTATCAAGGTCAAAGTTTCACGATCCTTGGATTTGCAGAAAGTCACATCCTTGCTGTCCTTCCCAGTGAAACATCATAGAAAAACCCGAAAAAATGCAGGTTTTTTGCTTTGATTTGATAAAAGTTAGCAGTTTTTTGTGTAAGCTCCTTCAATTTTTTTGAGGTGTGATGTCTAAGCAATAACCCCTCTCCAAATGGGGAATATAATGTGTATATGAATATGTAAGAACTAGAGAGAGATGAGAGATAGCCAAGCCTGTCCAAAGGGAGTCATGATTTCGTTGCGGAGGAAACGATGAATGTCATTGTGATGTCATGCTTTTTTTTGCACCGGAACGGGCCTAGAGCCGTCCAAATTGTATATACCCTCTGAAAGAGATTTTGCTTACCTGACTTCAGCTGAACTATAAAAAACATCAAATATGTCTAATTAATTATAATTTGGAAAAAAACTACCAACCTCAACTGGTGCAGGATTTCTGAACCATCCACAGTAGTGTCTTGGCGAACTACTATAATTCCTGAACTAAGGCGATTTGGGGGCCTTAAACCACAATTTGAGGTGACCTCTGCTGAGATCGCTATAGCTTGCCGAGATAGTGTTGATGGTAGTTCACGGAAACAAAACATCTGGACCGGAAGTGGAATTTGAAGCATAACTAATTAAATTCTGGCAAAAAACGCGAGTCTGGCCAAGACTACTTGATGTCCTTGTTCTTGTTGGTGGTGGAGTTTGGTATTGCTATTCTTCTTCTTCTTCTTTTTCTTCTTCTTCTTGTTTCCCTTTTCACGTATGAATTTCTCAAAATGGTTTTCAACACAACACCAAATTTTGATTGAAATCAACTGGTAACAAAAACCTTTTCTGGAGTGTTTCACACCGTTTCGATCCACATCTTTATCCAAGGATCTTGACCTTGTTCCAACGGCAAAGATGTAAACCTCAAAACAAAAAAAGTGCCACGACATCAATGACCATTGTGGCAGTGATTTTTTCAGCTAATTTAGTGCATCGTATCTATGTCCATCAACATAACATAACACATTACTATATGTATATTTGTTTTGGTAAATAACGTCTCGACAATGCCTAAATATTCATGGCTGCCACTAAAAACGCATGGGGAACTATTTAACAACATCAACACTCAAAAATAAGGCCATGATTGGATTTGGTTTTCTGTTGTTATATCCATCACATTTAACAAACGAGGGAGTGATGGCGGTTTGGTCATGACATCGTCTTCGCACATGTTTTTTTTTACAGACCTGAAACACTAACATCATTATCATCATCAGCAATCAAGACCAGGTCTTGAAATATCAAAACATCTGGTTGTATCAAATGGATGTTTGGGTTCAATATAAAAATCAACACGGCCAAAAAATGTGAAGGGGGCGCAGTGAGTAGAATGAGTAAATATATTTCACTCATACACTAAGAAACCCATTCCCTTTACAAACCATCCATATGTTTCTTTTTGTGTGGGGTTCATGTGAGGACATTTTTTCCAACAGATATCATTCTCAACATGGCAATCCAAAATTGCAACTTCTTTGGAATAGCCTTGCCACCAAGGGACCCAACATAGGAACAACCCATATCCAAGGGTCCCATATCTCCTCGGATCTCACGGTGTGAAAAGTTTCTGAAAATCAAAAATCTCAAACTTTTATAGCCATCCTGTAAGAGCAAAGGATGGCTATATGTCACCCTGAAGCAATTACCAACAAACAAAAAGCATACTAACTAATTTTGAAGGATTTTTTTTGGGGTCATTTATTAATGATGAGCAATAAAAACAAAATATGTAATCATTTCTACTACTTCCCATCCCAAAAATCTTATCAAATCTTCAACCAAAAACAACCATCACAAATCACGCCCTCGTCTTGAATAAGTCAATTTCAAGTCAACATCTGCCCATCATCCATAACTCATCATGCATCATTCCAGATTTCCCTCTAATTCCTAAAACCCGAACTCGTTTTTGCATTTTTTGTTTGGGGTAAGAGGTCATTCTCCTACTATAAACCCAATATTTTTACAAGATGGGCCGCTACCAGTTACAAATAAAGTTATAACCCCCCAAAAAATGGCCTTATAAACGGATTTCCCTGAGGTTATAAACCCTACTTAATGAGGGGGTTGGTTACAACCTTGTCTCACTGGTGATTTGGGCCCATCTTGGGACCGGGATGAAAAAATCTCTCCACCGAGCTGCCCAAGTCGACCGAAGCTTCACAGCAGGGTGCGACCGCATCGGCACCGAAAAAGACTTGCACTTGGGATTTCCTCGGTCGACGTTGCAACGGATTTTTCATCGGCGAAGATGGAGATTTCGGGTGGGGGCCCTTTTGATGGTGGGACTGCAAGGATTTGGGGGTTGGAATCATAGGATATTAAAATGCAAATATGTTAGTACGGTGTATATACATAAACAGAATCATGAAAAAATTAAAGTACATGATGTTTAACTTGTGTCTTTAGAGGGGGTATAAATGAAATGTATAATGTACATATATATATATATATAAAGTGATCTATTGCATAATGCTACTAGATATCAAATTCACAATGGCAAATGGTGGAAGAAGTGCCTTTTAAACATGGTCCACAAAAGTATTACCATCAGGTACATCTGAAAACAATTGGGATGGCATCCCTGATAGCCAATATGTTGAGTCATATGAGAGTACATAGTGAAAGGACTATGAACAGCAAAATGATTTTATAAGCACAGAATTGATACAACAACATACAACAACGACATCATATCTTCATTGAACCAATGCGTCTGTGTGTATGTGTGTTTGATGTCTTTTCTTGTTGAAGAGGCAGGAAACATGTTGAATTGATTTTATGAGACGATTTGTGTGCATGTGTGTGTAATGATATGGGCAAATCTAAGTTATTGAACAATTAAGTAAGCCAAGAAACAAGGAAACAAAAAACAACTTGTGCGTTTCGGTAATATCATCTGACATCACTCTCATTTGATCCCATTTAGGTTACAAGATATACAGTGGTATATCAAGAGAACATGATATCGTTTCAAACTATTCACATTTTAACCACCTTTGACCCACGAGCAAACCAAGCATCTCAGAATCATACCAAAGTCTTACCATGTGAATCATCTGATCTATCTCTGACCTTGGTCGAGAGTGCGCACCTTCGATCGAAAAAACATCTGCAGCAACGTTTTTTTTTTTCAGGAAAAAATCATGATGGCAAAAACACAAAACAAGCTCCCAGTACACTAACATATTTCTTTTTTTTTGTGAAGATCCCTGGAGAATCTACCATCTATCGGAATATGTCGCTGAATGAAACCAATCATCAAATACAAATTCCTTCTGCCGGCCGTTTTTGTTGCAGGGTTCATGATGCATGCCTGGTGCTGTTGGCCACACATTGCTGTCATTTGTGCATCAACAACACCAGCAGTGCATCAAGAAAGTCACCCACAACATTGAGTCTTATATCATCACATTCACATCGTGTTGTTACTAGTCTCCTTTGTGATTTTTTTGTTTATTGTCGTCTTATGCAACGGCAACTTGTTGTTTTGGATAATTTCATTGTTGTCACTGGTGTCATTGTCATCGTTGTTCGTGTTGTTGCTGTTGATATGTTGATGTCGTTGCTATTATTGTTGGTGATATGTTGTCAGTGTCATTTTCGATGTTAGTGGTGTCATTATTTTCCGTTGTTGTTGCTGTTTATATTTCACATTTTGTTTCTACGGTCATCTATGTCTTTGTCATTCCTTTTTCTCCTTTTTCTCTTCAACGTCCAAGGTACAGTGTCAAAACATTGGAAGCCAATTCCACCGGAGGGATGTCAACATCAGATTGGAAGAAGAGCTTCAAGCTGACCTAAACGGCTAAAAAGTCAAATGCAAACAACATGTTAACCATGATGTCCCCAAGTTATTTTTACAGAGAAAACCACTAGTTCTTGTGTCCCCATGCTCTTTTCAAGCACAAAACAACATGTTTTGTTTGGCATCCCTTCATCCACAGGTGTATTGGAAAGACCAATTGCTGGAAATGCTCGGTTTATTGTGTGATCTTCAGGTTCTAGCCTTCTAGCCATTAGTTTTCCGAGGATTCAAAATACTTTTTCAGCACCAGGATGGGGTGGGAAGTTTGGTGAAGTCACGATGTATATAAATAAAAAATGAACGTGGAGCTGTGTCAATAAACATGATTCATTTAATTATCATGATCAATTCAATGACCCACAGCACGTCATGTTTTCATCATCCAAATCACATGTTATGGAACACATCCGCGGTTGGTTTTTGACAGGGTTGATGATTGAACCTCTTTGCCTGACAAAACAAAATACTCTTTGGGGATCACAAACAAAACATGGCTCTGTAAGAGTGAACATCAAGCAAATCACCTGCCATCCATCTTTTTGCCGTGAACAATTCAAATCAGTTTGAATCAATACCCACAGCATCCACCATGGGACGATTGTATATTACATTTACCATTAAAAAACAAATCAACCATTCAACCATTCATGTAAGGTAAATATACAAAATGTCCCATTGGATGGTATGGGAATATGATCCGACATGGGTTGTTTCTACTTGCATTTTTTTGGCCATCATAAATCCATCCTGACTTTGTTGGACCAAACCCGGTTCACCATCACCGACAAAAACCCAAAATCTCGGGGGAATCCTCACCTCTGAACGCTGTAAGGAACGGATGACACAATACCTGCCCAAGCTGAAAATTGGCGTTTCAACACATGTCGGAAGTTCCGTGAAAAAAAACACACACACAGCCCATGAATTGAAAGAAATGAGATGTTTAAAAACCTCTAGGATTGCTTGGATTTTTTTTAATTTGAAAATTTTGAAAACTAACACGACTTGTTGTCACATATCATCAGTTTTTGTTGGTGTTAGTTGATGAAGGGTTTGATCACCATGCCCTGTTCTTCTTTGGCTCTCAGCACTTGACCACACATCCTGTGTCGAATATCACAAGCATTAGGGAACTGTAGGTCTCAAATCTCTCACAAGACAGTGTTCAAACAACTCTGTGCTGTTGCTAGATGCCAGTTGCCAAAACCCAGTAACTGATAAGGCTAAATCATGGGCTAGGCAACGTGTCAACCTCTCAAAATTGGGTAAACCTGTCTATTTCGCCTAGACTTGAATTTATCCCCTCTGGTTAACTCCGTGGAAAAATGGCCAGGTTGCCATGCCCGGGGCACCATCTTGAATCATCTTTCAAAGAAATTCTCAGCAAACATGTTCAGAAGTTACAACATGTGGGTGTTTCCAAAAATATGGGTACCCCCAGAACGGATGGTTTATAATGGAAAACCCTATTAAAATGGATGATTTGGGGGTGCCACTATTTTTTGGAAACATCCATGTGTTTCTAGAATGTGGGGATGAAGTTGCAACCAAGAGTAAGTAAAAACATTGACCCTACAATCTCATCAAAAAATTCAAAAATACCCTCTATACTCCAAGCAAAACATGTACATATCGCTTCCAAAAGCACCCATTTATCACTCTTGCTACTAAAACCATTAGAATGCAATGAGGCACACAAAGAAGAAACAAAAAACAAGGTGAATGGCAACCAAACCATCCCAAACAATACTTCCACCACCCCTCCCATACCAAAAAAGGCAAACAGCCAAGATTCTGCACTTCCAATGTCAATGACTCCCCTAAACTTCTCCACATCTCTAAGGGTTCTGGAATCTCCTCGGCTTCCAAAAAAGGGGCCCCCAAAATTGCCGTTATGAAATTGTCTGTTGGGGTGGCCTTTGCCTTTTGATGAAAGTCAACCAAAACCAAGTTTGGTAGGGAAAAACATGTCAACTAACATCCATCAACCAAACTTTTTTGAATCCAGCTACCAACCTCTGAAGGGAAATGTCAGGGCCCCTCAAAAATGTAAATAGTTCAGTATTTCCCCCATATGTATTTTTTTCGCAAGAACAGTTCCTCCTTCAAAAATCTCCAAATAAAAACAAGCCCTCCAAAAACCACAACCGAAAATGGATCGAAATGGGAGGAAAAGCGTCCGATGATCCGGAAGCAGCTGATCGGGTTACACACATCGGATGATTTGTTGATGATTCCGGGGAAAAAAGTGGATCTTCCAAACAGGAAAACCTATGATTTTGATTTGGTCTGGCGTGAAAATAGGCACAACATGTCAATGAAATATCAAAAGTTTGAAGTGTTAGATGATACGCGGGTTCTTTTTAGACTATGTTGCTTTAGATCTTTTGATCACATGTGGAAGTGTCATACTTATCCAAACTGATAACACATACCCGGATTGAAACACTATGATAACTGGTTCGATTCCAAACATGGATACCAAAAACGATGGTTGGGAAAAAAGCCAGTCCTCTAAAATATACCTATTTTGGGTATCCATGTTCAATTTTGGGTATGTATATATTTATAATTATATATATATATCTCCTGCAGCCCAAACGATGGATGGAAAAAACACAACCGTATGCAACTTAAAGGACATCTGCTCCACGTTCTAAGTGCCGTCGATTTTGGAGATCCTGGTGCCACGACCGAGGAGAGGTTGTGCTGTGGAAGAATGACAGGCTTAGAGGAGGCATGTCTTCCAAAATCCATCATGGTTGGATGAAGAATCTCATGATACACCCCCTGAACTTTAACATGGTTCACCTGAAAATCCACCCCTGGAAGTTTGGAGATTCCGAACTTGGAAACCGCCATTTTCAGGTTTTCATGTTAAACTTTGGGGGGTTATCCTTCAATAGGACCTGAAGTGGAACATCTCACATCGTCAAACCAAAAAACCTCACATGTTCTTAAATGGGATTTGTGTTGGCAAAGGGAAATGGGTGTTTCCTTAAATGGTGGTACCCCCAAAACACCCCAAAATGATCATTTTTAGTAGGAAAACCCATTGTTGTTTGGTACCACCATTTTAGGAAACCCCCAAATATATAAAATTGACTTCCCAAGTAATCCAACCATAATATAGCAATACAGCAGCAACCTACCCGAATAGGAAGTATCGCCAAAGAGCTCGAAAGGAGGTCTATCTTACTGTGAGCCTCTCACCCGCGACCATAGTCATGTTATGTCATGTTCATGACTTGGTAGCCACCCATCTAATACCCGTTGGATCCATGTATGGTATATTTACCAACATTTGGTTGAGATTTTGGGTAAATGTAGGCAAATATACCAAACATGGATCCTATGGGATATAAGCTTCAACAATTCACGTCGAAAAAATGCTCAGCATATCCCGAAACTTTGAAACTCCATGCATTGGTGAAAATAACATTTTTTTGGGGGTGCATTTAAGTGGCTATTATCTATATCTTTAGGGTTCAAAATCCAAAACACGTAGTTTGTTTACCAGGAATTTGTGTCCTTTGTTCACTAGAATTCAACTGGGATAATCCAGGAGAATTTGGAACAACATTTGAGTAATGTCAACGACAACAAGTCGTGGGACAGTCTAGTCGCAATTGGATATTCAGATCAAGACTTCTGTTTAGCACTTAAAGATGTCAAAATTCAAGGTACATGGATGACAGTTACTTTCCTCAACCACTTTTCAGTCGTCGTCTTGCTTCTTTTATGAAACTGCATATGAGTGGATCACATGGATCCTTTAGTGAACCCAACCAACATAAAATCAAAATCATGTTTGGAAAGGACTTCCGATCAGGTTCGGGAACTACAACATCTTCAAATCTTCAATGAAGGGCGGTATGGGCAAGTATACACTATACAAACATCTGGGAACCGCCATTAGTTAAGGTCACCATAATTCCCCAACAAAACCCACATGCTTTTTTGCAAAAAAAACGAGAGTCTGCCATGACATCCAAAGCAAAAACTTCATATGAAAAATGCTGATCTTCATGAAGCCAATGGTCACAACTTTCGATCCTCCAAACTGGATTTTGTTATATCATTCCATGAGCCACGATGCAAAAAAAACAACTCCATGAAATACTGGTTGGTTAAATAGGGATCCTCATGTCATGGTTTGTTTATTATAATTCCCTATATAACTGGGTAGTATAATCCCCACCCTAAAACAACCAGGGCTCCTTTTCTCATTGCTCACATGGGAAATGTTGTTGCCTCATTTTTTTGACTCATCTGCGGTTGTTTCATCCCCACCTGCGGTGACCACCGTGGTTGAAAGCACAATGCCAGGCGGGCGCCATACTCGCCGACCTGCCTTTCTACAGGGCGGAGTTGAAAACCTCAGTTGTGCTCTGAGGATAAAAACAGGGGATAGTTGGATGTACCCCGATCCCAAGGTAAATCCTATGGGAACTTCCTATATAAACCCTATATACTGGGATGTCCATGGAACTTAGTAAATAGATTATTTCACCCCGATATAAGTAGGTTGGATACGTCCCCTAAGTAGGTTACAACCCAACTTACTAAGTAGTTACAGTACTAATTTCCATGGACATCCTAGTAGTGGGTATTGATGGGTTATAATCCCCAAGAATCCCTATAGGATCCATCTGCTCACCGAAACTGAGAATGGTGAAGTAAAACCCCAACTACTACGTGTTTCGGAGGTGTCCTTGGACACCCCGATCATTAGCTGAAGATATGACGATTGATGCCTCGTGAATCCTTTCCACCTCCGATTTTTTTTTCGACCGAGAAGATGAGCTTCATTTTTTTTTAAACAAAAATCAGATGCGAATCTGGGGGATGACGGGGATGACTATTCTCCAGGATAACATATACTATCCATTTTCCCACTCAAATCAAGAAAACAAGATGGAAGCTGATTCACTTACCTCCAATAGTCATGAAGTCAAAAATCAGTATCTCCAATAGTAGCGATCTTTCTAATTTTTCGGCATTTTCCACTAAACCATGACAAAATGGAAGAAAGAGTAGACTCACTAGGCCCCAATTGGGCTCTGAATCAAAGTTTCCTCAGCTTTCTACCTGGGATCGAAATCTGAGAAATGGCCAATCTTTCAGCCGAACCAAAGATGATGTTCAACAAACACACCCAGATTTAAATCCGATGGCAACTTGACCATTGAGGTGTGCAAACTCCGTTTTTTTTTTCAGATGCCACCTTTTTCTCAGATCGAAGAAGTACAAATCTCTCTATTTTATCATTCTTACCCCCCAAGATTTGTCTTGTGTTCCAAATGCATACCACTAAAATTCTGCAATTGAAGAAGTGCAAAAAGTGGAATTCATTTCGGTAGAAAAAAAACAAATGGCTTCTTGAGGTTACTACTCTTTCAAAACCCCACCTAAATTGGAGCCCCTCTACAAGTGCATGTTCGCTCCTGAGAGTTTGCTCCGTTTTCAAGGTATCTAAAGTGTCTCACGATTCCCCAAACCGGAAACAAATATTGCTTGAATCAATTCAAATGAGAGGTCAAATCTTATACCAAATCGGAAACAAAAATACCCACACATATGGGTGTTTCCAAAAATAGTGGTACCCCAAAATGGATGGTTTATAATGGAAGACCCTATTAAAATGGATGATTTGGGGGCACCACTATTTTCGGAAACATCCATATAGATCTGGCCAAATTATAAAAAATTCACCAAACTGGATTTCCCTGAAATATGGGAAGTTCACTTCCTCAGCTACCTTTTGGGGTGACCTCCGCTGAGGTCGCTATGAATCATATGAACCTATAAATTGCCCAGACATTCTATGACCACAAACATTTCAACAAAGCCACGCTCAACCTTGAGCTGAGTAGCTAAAAGTGTGTTGAAAACTGCCTGAAATCCTGGCACACCAAAAGGCAGACAAGTAGAAAGGTTTCGTGCGTGCTTCTTTCGAACTAAGCATCACACCAACAGGTTGTTGTTGTTGTTGTTGTTGTTGTTGTTGTTTAGGTCATGAAATGCCAAGAGCACTTCTATTTATACATCTTGTGGGAATGTTGGCGCTTTTTAAGACATTGATGATCACCTATGTAAAGATTTAAGATCTAATCCAAAGTCTATCAGTTATAGAGTTCCAAAGTGAAGAGTTAGCTAGAACAAAAAGTGAAAAGTTCGAAGTTCAGTTACTGGCATCTCTTTTCAGAACCAACTGTCAAATTTGCGGGCATGCTAATATTACTTGGAAGTTTGTTTTTGAGAGGGGGACCATAACAATTGGTGTTTCTGCCCGTTTTGGGGAATGAAAAAAGGTCGTAAGGCAAGCCACAGGTGTCTTTTCACAATGACAAATTTCAATGAAGCTTCGAAGGATTCAAAGTGATGTTTTGGCAAATTTCCGAGCATGAGTCAATGAGTGTTTGTTGGCCAAAAAATCCATAAAATTCGTGTTTCAAGTGGTTTTTGCCACGTCCTCACTTTATGTTGCAACCAGGCCATACTATGCGCTGGCAGCTGCAGCAATCCATTATGGAAGCGCCCTCCAGACATGACTTTCACCCGACGCGCATCGAAGGATGACCTTCGTTCAAGAAGGGGTCATGATGAATGACCCAAATTGGCCAAATTTCGAATATTTGACAAACCCTTTTTTTGGTATATTGGATATATAATGTCCAGAAGTGAGTAATAACCCCACTCAAACAATTTGAGGATACGTGATTAAACTTTTTCAACTGATTATGAAGATAATCTACATGAAATAAGGGGATTTCCTTTCCACCTCACCTACCTTTTGGGGTGAAAACTCCTGTGAAGTCGCTAAAAAATTGACCAGACCAATCCAAACAAAGCGCCAAGTACCCTTGCTGAAACTACCAGATTCCTCCTCTTCAGGGGATATGTTGAAATGTGAGTTTAAGGGAGGGCGAGGGCCAAACAACTCAATATTATATATAAAATGAGTTGCAGATACATATTCACAGCAAAGGAACCTCTCATACCATGCTATGAAATATATGTAAAGTCATTGCTTTAAACAAGCAACCCCCCCAAACATTTGTCTCAACTTCAACCAACCTCCACAACCCAACCCACACTTGTCTAGTTCCAATACCAATCAAAGCAGCAGCATATGTTTTAGAAAGCTTCCTAAATCATCCCAGATCTTTACAATCACAGATTTTTTCACGAAATGACAGCCAGGCAAACCTTTCCACCTTTCGGGATCAAACTCAACCAACTACCAACATGAGCTTCTGGAAAGTTCTGGTACTTGGATGTCCCAGGAATTTAGGATCGATGGTTAGTAAATAGTCATAATAATCTACTTATAAATGGGGTGTATTGGGGATATAACCCACTTACTAACCTTTTACTAACTTCCTGGCACATCCAAGTATTCTCAAATATTCTCAATAACTCCGTACTTCAGATCTGGAAATGCCATCTTTTTGAATCTCTGGCCATCGCTTCCCCTTCATGTCACTCACTGCTTTGCCGAAAGTGTACAAGTAAACTGAACAACACAATACTAAACTGAACTTCGGCATCATCATCATCATCATCATCATCATCATCATCACTTTCCTTGAAGCTAGATTCCCAAAAACATTCCCAACAGAAATTCTGTTTAATCTCTGCATCAAGAGGACAAGTCAAAGGATCGGGGTACCAGCTGCAGCCGTAGGCGTTCCGCTTCCAAGCCTGAGAGTTTTTTGGGGGAAAAAAACCTATCTGATCTGCGGTAAACTACTAGGATGTCCTGCTGGTACTTAGTAAATAGATTGTTTCACACCTATATAAGTAGGTTGGATACGTCCCCTAAGTAGGTGAAACAACCCAACTTACTAAGGATCGTTACTAAGTTCCAGCAGGACATGCTAGTACTCTTGATGGAAGACATTTTTGCAAACCACCTGGGATGTAGAACCCCTGAAAATAATGCGGATAAACAAACAAACTACCAACCTCAACTGGTGCAGGAAAGCTGAACCATCAACAGTTTCTTGAGTTAATTGGCTAAATCGTGTATAGCATTGACCAACAAAGGGTTGATAATCATATATGTTTTGGGTTGATCAAGCCGTTTAACTATTTTGTAAACTATATGTTGGGTAAACTATTTCATAATTCATCCACCAAAAAAATACATGCTCCATGGTTGCTTCGTCGGTTACTAGTATTATCTATTGGGGCTTATATATATATATTTATATAGCTATTCACCAAACAAACAAACAAACAAACAAACAAACAAACAAACAAACATGAAGATTGTGATAGATTACCCAACATAATCTCAAGTTTGACTGTAAACGTATCAAAACAAAAAATATTGAAACACCTGCGGGCACCAGCTGATGCATCTATCATAATCTACCAAATCCAATACCAATCTTGAAGCATTCAAACTGAACAAGGCATCATAGCAAGCCAATTTTGAAGATGGATGAGACTGCAAGAACCCAGTGTTTTGCCGTTTTTGAAATGGAATTCATCACCCGACATCATATATAGCCTCTGTAAACTATATACTTGCTTTTCAAAGAGTCAACTTACCCGATCCTAAAAATCCCCCCCCCAAAAAAACGCCAACCCGAAAACTGAGCGGCGAAACGGTATGACCTTTTCAAATTTCACCTCAAAGAAAGGAATTCTGCCTGGACCAACTTTCGACATCTGATCCTTCCCAACTCCCGGTCCCCGTTTTGTGGACCCAAGCAACGCGAGGTTTCCTAGGAAACAACGGTGGAAACAACTCAAAAAAAACAACGGTGCGGGTTGAAAAAGCTTCTTGGAATACCTGGGGTGCCTGGTTTGAATGGGAAAGTCACGTTGTCTACAGAGAAAGTTGGAAGGATAATGCCCATCAATCGGAAGTATCTTTATGTACCACGTGCTGTTTCAACACAGTGAATTTGAGCTGATCTTCTATGGAGATAAACATGGAATAGAAGAACGGTGGATGTGTTTACAGGATAGCAGTACCCCAAATAGAGGATACCGGATACTTTTTAATGATGATCAACTGCACCTTTTACCGGGGTGCTACACTCAATGGGTGGGTGTTTTCGGTTCATATTGATCAAACATCAAAAACCGATGCTTTATTCAAAACAAAGACGCTTTTCTCGGTCGCACATCTTTTCTCCTCATCTGGGCAGAGTGAAGGATATGGCCCCTGGATGATCAACAAATTGACACAGGGACAAAGTGGTGTAGCATCGTAAGCTTGCAGCATTCGCACTTCTACCCTGGAATAGGGAAAAAAATATCCTCCCAATATTTGGACTCCTCAATGACCCGTATACAAATTTCCGTGAAAACAAAACGGTCGAAAACTCACCAAACCGTTTAGCCAAACAACAACTCCCAACTCTTCATCATCTGTTCCTTTTTTTCGAGACGACCTCCAAGTGTGCAGCTGAGCCTCCAGATGTTCGCACAATGCCTTTTCCCAAGACGTCTTCAACATATGCGATGTCGATAAGTTGTTTCGACCCCGGCCCGATGTAATCGTAGTAGATGGCACATCCAAGAGAGTCTGATAAAAAGCTCCATAGCCAAGGAGATAGAAGCCTGCACGGGGAATGTGGAAAATCCACCCAGTGTACCGGATCTTTCAAACAAAATCATGACAACATATATGACAACTGTATGACTACCATTCATACCATCCATTATCCATCAAATACGACCACCTACCCACCATCGCTACCACAACTTTCACGACATCTTTAGTCACCATGGCTACCAACCCACGCCTTTCAGGATTTCCAAATGTTCCTTCAAATGTGCCGACCCTCAGGTTCCGCAAAGCGTGGCTGTGGTAAAACAACTGACACCTTTTGGCCAAAACAACCAGTCACTGACTTTCACTGACTTTCATGAAAAAAATGACTTTGCACACACACACACACAAAATCCATTTTCAAGTAGAAAGTCAATGAAAGTCATGGTTAAAGATCTATATATTAATGTATATATGTATAATGTATATATAAATAAGGAATCCTATACCATTAAAATTAACCTGGCCTTCCTTCCCTGCCTGGGTTTTTTTCACCAACGACCGAAACCGAGATGCTCAAGACTTCCCGCAGTTGCCCGGCCACCGCGTCGCGCAATCGACCCAAGGAACGTTCCAAAAGGTGACTTGGACGTGGCGGCAAGGCACCGAAACAGGACCTGTTCGCGGCCGTTTTTTTTGGCAAAAAAACAATGGAAATTTCTATGGCTTTTTGAGGAAAGTTAACACTCCTGCAACTGTTAAACATACCGAGTTTTTTAATTGGTTGTTTTTTCTTGCCCCACTTACTTTTTGTGTGGGGTGTTGGGCAAACCAAGCCCAAAAAAAATGGTGACAGGTGAGAAAAATAAGTGAGATAATGTTGGAAATATAGATGTTCGAATGTCCCAGGTCCTGAAAAGATGTCAAGTGTCAAAAGTGAAGGTGTAGGGCCAAAAAATCATGATCATGTACCTTGTCTTCGTCCAAAATGTTCAGCTCAGTGAAATATGTCGGGGACTCGGGACAAAACAAGTTTCTGGTTGGTGGTTTCAACCCATTTGAAAAATATTAGTCAAATTGGGAATCTTCCCCAAGTAGGGGTGAAAATAAAAAATATTTGAAACCAACACCTATAGGTTTCCTTTGTTAACAATACAACTGTCATTTCCCACTGAACCGGCTGATGGGAAGGAAGGGTCTGACTGTTATTGAAAGATTCATCTAGCTAAGTTGCACCACCTCAAACCAAATAATATTGGTAAATTTGTGGCTGAATCTCAATCAGTAGAGCTATAGAAACAAACATCTGGGGTGCTGACCAAGAATGTTTGATTCGTGATATCTGACGTTTTTGTTGAGGTACCGTATAGCAATCATCCTTAACAAAATGTGTGAAAAAACACAATCTAAATTGGTGTATACGGATTTGATATCACATGAAACAGAAATGGACATATGTGTATATATGCATATTATATTATATGGGCATATATCACATATTCATATTCTATACATGCGTTTATATAAATGTCCCTAATTGGGTTACTTAACAGACCTAATTTCAAAAAGGATCGAAAAAAAAAACACTGAAACACACTGTCTGTTTTTACGCACCAAAAATCACTCCATCCACTTCTCGATTCTACCAATTTCAGACCTCAATGTGTCCACTTCATCTTGTACTTCTTCAGCATTCCAATGTAAAGCATTGGAACGTAGTAGAACACGAACAGACTTGCCGGCAAAGAGGACCTACCAAGCCATGCAAACTCGCCAATTTTGCAACAAACCCCGGAAGATTGAGTTGCAAGTAGAAATTGCACCTGGTTTGATTGCTCACAAGGATGGGGAATCAATTGAATATGTTGTTGCAAACGTTGGATGAACTTATTGCTCTGGTTATCGCTTGGTGCCCAACCCTCACCTTCTTGTTTATTTGCTCGTCATTTAGCAGGGAAAATGGTCATCCATTGCTCACTTGCTCATCACTAAGCACAGCCCAGTTGCTAAAAAATCAGGTTTTTTACCACTTATCTCAACTCAGCAATCAGATTTTGATTGTGAATAGTAGTTTCCATCCGGGTCTGCAGAGGTATTAATAAAGTGATTTATATAGTAAGGTTTTACTCGTTCTATTCCTAGGAGCTAGGATAATCTATTCAGTGGCCACAAAACCATGTACTGGATGTATGTCATCCCACTGGCTTGGGGGAGTATTGATTCTTGATGAGTAGAGTAGTAACCATTATTCATACTGTTGATGGTTAAGAAATCCCAAACAACCACCCGACATGTATAAAAAACATTGCAAATAATGGGATAAACTACCAACCTCAACTGCTTAGCAGGAGTTTTTTTCCATCAACAGAATCACCTGATAGAATACTGTGTTTTGCTATCAATAGCCGTGTTCCTCATTTCAAAAAAACTAAATGTAATCGACATAGGAACAAACAAATGATACACAACTCATAACATACATTGAATCACTGGGTACAAGTGGCGGTTTCAAATCAATAAAGAAAAACAACACCATGCAATATCACTGAAAAAACCCACACAACATGTAAAGTGCTTGCGAACTCTGCAATTCTGTCTGCTAGCTAAATTCACAGGTTGCTATGTCTCTTCCGTGTCTCGTATTGAGTCGAAACTATGTTGATCCAACGTTTCTGAAAGGCGTTCCTATTTATCCTATTTGGTTTTGTTTGAACACATCTGAAATCTTCCCCCAAAGAGGACGTTTAACCGCACTTCCAAAACAAATAGAACCACCTGTCACCTGACATGACTTTTTTTGCTAATGGCCTCTGGTCGGGTTCCCGGGCCCCGTGACTTTGGCTTGCAGAAAGCTTCCGTGAGTTAGGGTCCAGCGAAAGAAATCCGGGCATCTGACTTTTAAAGCTTTGAAGGTTACTGTATGATGGTTTCATTCACCCAAAATAATTCATATAGTCTTCATCATATCTCAGAAATTCATGCGTCCAAAAACACCGGATGTGTTTTGTTTATTTAATCCCTTTGGGAAGAGTCCCCCCCAACAAAAAAACTCGCAGAAGTTGCATGTATTTTCAACCTGTGGTCGCTTTTTGTCACTTTCGGATTTTTCGGGGTCTCGAATTTGAATTTAAAAGCTATATGTCCCTTAAATGGCGGCTTCATCATCTTCAACTTAAGAAAAAGATGATGCTGTTATAGATCAATCCCCAAAAAACACCTTCTCTAGTTGGTGCTTTCAACCCACTTGAAAAAAAGTAGTCAAAACGGGAATCTTCCCCAACTAGGGATGAAAATCAAAAATATTTGAAACCACAACCTAGTTCTGCTCATCAAAGGCATTTCTTTGGAACAGAAATCCTCGCCCACACCAGCTGGCGTATAGATCGCCCCGACGGTGCACCTTCCGGGCCGTCTCCACAGACAACACCGAGGTGGGTATTGCATCGCGACGAAGCAGGAAAAGCCGATGCCATTCCTGGTTCGGTGAGGACATGATTGTTGTTGTTGTCGTTCTTGTTTAGGCGACTTCGAAACTGGCTAATCATGTTGGGAGTCTCAAGGAATTCTTTTGTACATCGGTACGCCTCTGAAAAAACAAAACATGTTTAGAAAAATACCCTGATGCACAACCACCAACAATCTACCATCTAAAGTCTCAACTATGTTGTTTGATTAGTGGCTCAGGTTGTCAATTTGTTTGCAGTATCCTCGCATCATACCTTACTATGGGGCCATTCACTATAGGGCGTGAAAACATGTCGAACCACCTGACCTACAAATTGATCAGCCACTCAGCATACCACTTACAGATAACCTGGCAATTCTTCGTGACCTTTTTGGGATGCTTAAGTGACCCCTTCAAAGGTGAATCGTGACCTCCCAACTAGGGGATAAAAAGGTCACACATTGAATCACCTGGAACATATGATTTTCGTCACCATGAAGGCGCCACAAACTGTTCCCCACTCCCGCCAAAAAAAAATGAAAATAGAAAAGGTACAAAACCAACAGACCTCCCTGAGTTCGAGCGATGCCCATAATAATGTTGAAGAAAAACATATTCAAACATCAAAACGCGGACTGTTTCTTAGCCCAAGTTTCTCGTTGTGCCTCGTAACTTTGTAAAGGCTGCGAGAGATCCTGGCGTAGCCCATGGTGTTTGTGTGATCGGAAACATGTTTGTTTGAGGTGGTGTGTATTATGGATATAGAGGAATGCCACCCTCACAAATCATTTGGAATCCAACCCCTCCCTCAAAATAAATGCTCAAGACGAAGGACTTGTCGGGAAGGTTGGATTTTCCATCATGGATTTTCACAGCAGAAAAAGCAATTTTGAAACCACATTAATACTTAAAAACAACATGCTTCTCGATTTGCCAACCTGAACTAAGATAAGCTTTTGGGTGGTATACGATACCCTTTCACATTGACTTTTTGGACATAGGACATCCCGACATACATGCAACTTTTTTCGGGCTATCCCAGTCCTCTGGGTTACAATTCAGCATGAAGTCAATTCAATGAAAGGAATACATGCATATATACATCACGGTGTGCTTTAGTTAATCAATTTAAACACATGCAATGTGACGTATACACACATTTCCCAAGCCTAAAAAGTATAGTAATCCTGGTGGTAAGATCCAAGCTCTGTTTTTTCTGAATCGTTCAATTCCTTAGGTTTCCATGGTACCCGGTACCCCGGTACCCCCCATTTTCCTGCAGATCACTCCGGCTGAATTCAGCACGTTGAACAAAGAACTCATGGTATGGATCCACCAAGCGGCCATAGATGATCCACCTGGGTATACAAGGTGGGTCCCGAACCGATCCTTATACATGGAGTTAAATCCCCTATAAATGACCTCATACATGAGGAACTGGGGGGTTATTTCACCACTATAAGTGGGAGTTATTTTACCCTACGCTTATAACTGGTTAGTCAGGGCACACTTTTGTAACACTCAAACTAAACTAACAGTTTCACCCAATAGGTTGGGCCCCAAGAAGGAAGCGTCATCTCCCAACCACCAGTTTTCAGGGGCTAGCTGTTGGCAGCTACTAGGAGTGAGGAAACACATCTGCCCAACAAAGTGTCGACGTGAACTTTCGGGTGGGAACTGATTGATGGGTTACAAAAGGGACTCAAGATGAACCTTTCAGATCTAGAAACAGCAATTAATATAGATTAAACTCGCTTCATATGGTCTTCATATCATGGTTTCGCTAGGAAAGGCTATCTGCTTACCAACCTGGCAATGACATAATGAGTATACCCTTACTACCAGTTCTGAGAGCATCAAATATCACCCGCGGCTTCGCCTCTAAATGGCTCACATGGTGGCCACAAATACAAAAGGTTTCTAGGCATAATACAGGATACTCCACATGTTGCCAGGTGAAAAAAACAAAACATCACAAACAAGATATTGAAAAAAACAAATCATCAACTTACTTAACCTAAACTAAACACCAAATGTGGCATTCCATCCATTTTAAAACGGAACTTCCCTATCTCATCCAAGATTTCAACCATGACCATGAACAACTCCACGGTTTGCCCAAGCAACGCCACGAGTTGATTGACGAAGATCTGTCCAACGCCTTCCAGTTGCCATGCCAAACATCTTTCAAGGCTCAAGCTCCCCGCACGACTCAAGGTCTGCCACAGGGCATCCAATAAAGCCTCCAGTTCGGTCAAAGAGGTGAAGGTAAGGGGAGTTCAGGTCGTCGCAAATTGCCTGACGTCATGTGTTTTGGAGGGCCAGGATGTGCCTGCAAGATGTGTGATTTGCAGGGGTTTAACTGAGTTCTATAGGTAGCTGCTGCACTTTGTTTTGCTACTAAAATTGCAGTTGTCTTCTGTAAATAGGTCTCTTCTGCAATCATTGTATATGTCATATGTGTTCTCAAATAACACTGTGGTTGAACTGCTCAAAGCTCAAAAGTCTAATGAATCTGCAACTGGAAGGCATTCTTCAAAACGCGTCGAACCCACCGAAACCGTCCAGAACGCCTATAGTCAGTCCGGGTGACGGAGGTCCAACGGTTACACTTGCAGGGGCGAAAAAACTTTGAATACTTTGCAACCGGGGTGGGCATGGCATCCCCTCGAATTCCACCAGTGACACCAAAAAAGTTGTAAAAGTCCTGTATGGTCACAGGCCCTTGCGCTTACTCTATCCTGCCAGCCAGTCATGGTTAAGTGCAAAATGGTCACACTCTAAAAGAAACTACAAAATATTCTGATTACAAGAAACACCGATCTAGAAGTAAGCCAGTATCAACGAAACCATGATTCCTGAAAAGCATACCTTGTGGCTTCTTTCGAATGGTGCACATTCTTAGCAGCTCAAGGGAGACGTCCTGCTCTGGTCGTGCCGGTACATAAATGAGAAGGTATGAAACAATAAAGCCTGGTGAAAATCAAAGGGACAGTCCTGAAATAACAAAATACACAAACTCCATGGAATGCCTGTATATTTTTCCTACGGCTTTTTCCCCGTTACAGTTTTCAAAAAACCGAGCAACAGCACCACGAAGTTCCCGAGTAGACACCTTCAAAGCCAGGAAATGAACAAGGAGAACCATGCATACATGAAGCCAGGAATGCATTTTGTTTCAGCACGGAAAAACATCATTCCTTCAGCGATATCTTTATTTCAGTACATCTAAAAATAGGTTGGATGGCAAATTGAGATTCATCGCTTGTTATTTTCGATAATTAGTTGCTCCTCCAAGCTTCATTGACAGGGAATAAGAGCGGCAAGCGACTCATGAATGTCATACTGATTTGACAACAACAACAACAACAACAACAACAACAACAACAACAACAACAACCACAACAACCACAACAACCACAACAACCACAACAACCACAACAACCACAACAACCAGAACCACAACCACAACTACAACCACAACCACAACCACAACAACTCCCTTATGAACTCCCCCGATTTGTGTATGCTGTTTCGTTGCCTGCATCATCATCTGATGCAAGGCGCCAAAGACCAGAGTTTCTTCTTGAAACTTTGCGAGGATGTCCACCAATTGCAGCTTTGGATTCTGTGGGACAACAGGTCCGTTGGGAACATTAGTAGGGTTGGAAGGCTCATGATGGGAACATGATAACAACTCATACCAGTTTCAAATGATGATCTTCGGGATGCAGTATTCAATATTCATGGATGGTTCTACAGTTCTACATATGTGTGAACAAACTGGGGGGTTTCCCCAAATCCATTCGTTCCCTATGAAATTCAATCAAGGCATGTTAGGGGTTTGAGGCGCACTCAGATTTTTGAAGAATGGTAGGATTTCATCAAGCTCCACAAAGCCTGATCTAGTTCACATCTTGCTTGTTTTTTTTTCCCCAGTGAACAAGGAAAATATCTGTGAATCCAAGACCTTATTGATCTTGTGTCTATTGTGTTAAACAATTAGGTAGGCATTTTCGGGCAAAGATTTCACAAAGCGATCCTCTGTCATGGACCTAAATCTACATGTTTCCTGTGTTTTTTCATGGAACAGAAATTGTAAGTAAACTTTGATTGCTTCATGAGATGAAGGGTGTATCGGTGTATACACACCCCTTTGCGTAAGCAGAATCCTTGCAAACACACAATCTGTCCTCCAGAATATCTTCCTCAAGTTCCATCACTTTTAGTCCAAACCTCGGACATGGGCCGTTTTTTTTGGTAAACTTGGAAGGAACATCTCATTATGAACAAAAACATTACATGTCTAGCTGTTCTCGTGGTACTGGTTCTATTGATATCAAGACAACAACATATGATATGTCATGTGTGCAAAGAGAAGTTGTTGGCTACCCTGAAGAATTCAGTAAGACATGTATTTCACTTGTTTGAATATTTTGGTCCCTTCCAACTTCCAAGCACTCACAAGCCAACATCAAGGAATCTAAGCAACAGTCCTTGGTGTTTCAGCTGTTCACTTCAATCTGTTTTGCACGGATACTACGCACGAAGGCTAACAACGGAAAAACAGCATTTACAGATATCATTGCTATGCATCTATGTAAATCTAGATATGCATTTACAGTAAGTACATGTCCAATGTTATAAAGATATGTATATATACCATATCTGTATATCTGTCTCTTTCCATAACACCCCAAAGGCTAACTATCTCACTCTAGATCAATCATATCATTTTGTATTTCTGAAATCATCAGGGATGTTCGTTGTGACACCCCACCAAAAACTATACAAACACGAACCCTCATGGCAAGTTACTATACTTCCTTTCACTAGTTGGTGGTTTCAACCCAGTTGAAATATGAGTAAAAAATGGGCATCTTTCCCAAGTAGTGGTGAAACAAAATAGATGTTTGGAACCACCACCTAGTAGCTTAAACAAACATGTGTCAAAACAACTGAAAAGTTGTAATCCCCTATGAATGTTGGTGATTCTTCTATCCCTAAGAATCCTATTTTGCTTAAATTATCTTCAGCAAAAGATCACCAAACCTTGGGGTTGCCTGCCCAACCCTCATGTTGCTGAAACAAGCCACCGTTCTAAGGTATCATCCACACGTAAGGCCATACCATAAACATAGTGCCCTGGTGACACACCACCAGCGAAACCCGAGAAATGATCTCTCCGCACCGTGGCGGTGTAGTCATGAAGTTTCTTGGAGAAATAACCCACCTGAAAAGAGGAGGAAGGGAGTTTTGTCAAATGATAATGGAAGGAAAGGTTGCGTATGGTGTGTGAATGAAATTTAAATTTCTTTCTTTCGTTGCGTGTAAGCACTGGTGTGTGAGAAACCAGTTCGAAGAGATTGTCAAATATTCTGATATCAAATATCAGAGATTGGACAAGAATATGTGACCATAACACTACAGACTATGTAGTTGAGGCAAACAACATTCCTATAGCCATGTGTCACCACTGCTGCATGTTGTGCAGCGTCTATTGATTAACTAATCATACCAATGAGTGATGGAATGTAATCCCAACACGTTTCCCACTTGTAGTCAACCTGATGTGGAGCATCCACAAACATTCACGAATCATACTCTCCCTCTCATATTCAGACTTCAATCTGCTTGAAGTCACAAAAGTAATTTCATTTTACTGAACTTTCCCAATCAAATGAAAAAAAAACATATGGTGCCTTCAAGATCTTTTCCAGCAAATCACGTTCACCTTCAGCCAAAAAGTTTTCGGGTCTCAATCGAAAGCCATCTTCAGTTTCCAGGACCAGTCCTGCAGAGGAGTTGGCCTTCAAAACTCTTTCACAGTTTCACCTATTCGTGGCAATTTGTTTGGTCAAAATGCACTCAAAAAGTATCACATACAAAGAAAGCAGTCACAAATCTGTTCTTTTGGTATATGTTGAAAATATCTGAGATTCTAGCTCCAGGCCCAGCAATGTACAATAGGTAATACTAAAACTTCCAAACATATGGACACATCATATTCCAACTAACCCAGCTTACAATGTTTTTCTTTTGCGTCACACACACACAACCACATTTAACTTGTATCTAATATGATTCTTAAACAACAAAACAATCTTGTGAAAACAATCCTACCAGCATCTCCTCCAGTGTACCCAAGCAATGCTGCCAACAATTCATTGATCAGCGAACCACGATGCTTCTCCAGTATGATCGGGCCATCCATCAGCATAACTCAATGGCTGGAGGCAAAGTTCCATGAATAAAATATCTATAAATTACTTTGGTTTGCGTTTGCTTATGTCTGTTTAAGATGTTTGGAACAAGAAAAAACAAAAAATCCTAGATGATTTAGTGATTTACCCTGGGACGAAGTAAAAAAAAAACGAAGCCAAGATTATCTTTAGCCATTCTCGCCAAACTTGAAGTCCGAAACCACATTGTTTTTCGGAATTCCAGGTGAGATTTGACATCTGCCAGCTTGAACATCAAACATGTGCATCTCAAAAAAGGCTCGGCGCGTCCCTTGGTAGGGAACTACCAAGGACACTACCAAGCCTCAAACATGGGACAGTTCATGTCCTGAATGATCACTTATTCGACATCATTCAGACTCAAATGTGTTGAAATAGTTCTTCAACACATGTATCATAGGTATTGTCCATTAGACATGCAACTGTTCACATATGACACTAGACATCCCACTATGTACGCTATGCTTGTTTCTCATTAGACATACGCTATAATCTTTAGACATGCTTATAACTACCTTGGAATCAAACATCGCATATGTCCAACGTATGGTCTTTCACTTCCAATGATGGACCAAAGACGTGCATTCCAAAACACCTGAATTCCAATGAGAAGGAGCTTTTGCATTGTATTCCGCAGCACCGACAACCAACTAGCTAGCTCACTCATAAACTCAGCTACTAACAAACAAAGTAACAAAGGGATAAAGCTAAACAACCGGTAGTTTGAAGCTTCTAGGGATTCTGGGTCTCTTCGATCTTGATAGTTTCTGTGCACTGCACCAAGAGAGCTTTCCTAACATCTCACCACCACCTTCTCTCCACCCCATTTACTTAGGTCGATGCAATCTCATACATCTCACGGTTCTTGGGATATTTCAGCCTGGCTGACGTGAGTTTTTTCAGGCGGTGCTTTCCGTGAAAAAAACGATTTGGTGGTTGGGGTTGGTGGTTCAATATCTATTTGGTGGTTTCAATCCAAATGAAGAAAACATTTGTCAAGTGGGATAATTTCCCCATTTTCCCCAAGTAGGGAAAAATGAAAATATTTGAAACCACCAGCTAGATATAACATGAAACCAACAAAATTAAATCAACACATTGGAATGGCAGTGGCTTAATATCCCAAAAAACAATCATATGAACACATCTTCTATGAACACTATTTGATAAAAAACAAAAGCAACATTTCTGAACCACCAACTACCATTAATTCATTGGTACATTTGGGAAAGAACATCTTATTCGTACTTGCATTTACCCACGCCTCGTGGGGTGGACAACAAGTGCCCCCTTTCTATTGATTTTACGAAGCCCATGGGAATATGTCGGATGGGACAACCTAGTTGTAGCCCCTAGATGCTGGACAACAACCATTTTTGAAGGAGGTTTGTGGTTTCTACTCTCAACCAGTTTTGTGTATATCAAAATAGATCCCGAAAGACAAAAAGTGCCATATAATTTTTTCATCAGTCAAAAACAATCAGACTCCATAAAAATGCCTGGTATCTAATCGATTTTCTCTATCATCTAGGAATCGATTCAAGGCAATGGTTGGAGTCCATTTGGACTCATGTCCAGCACAATTTGTTGAATTTGACCTCCTAAAAAAAAAAACAACGACCAACCAAAAGGCACAAAAAAAAAGACATGTGTATTTTTCTCCTTTAAATGGTGGCTTATGAAAGGCAAACAAACAAATTGATTCCTAGACTTACTGCACTGCAGTTGATTTTTCAGTGCCCAACCCCAAACTGGCACAACCACTTGGCGGACGAAGATGTGCCAAATTGTTCCACATCAATGTAATATCTTTCTCCAAAAAATCATGGTGCAGCTCAAAATGACCATTTTTTTGGGAGTTATAAACTTATTTTCCAGGGCACTGTTCCCCACTTCCATGAATAGAGAAAGAGTTATATTTCTATATATCAAAAAAGAAACCCAAGCAGGTGATTCAATTCGTGACCAAACTTTATCCCCGATCGTTGGAGGTCACGATTCACCTTTGACAGGGGTCGTTTTTAACCACCCCAAAAAGGGCCACCAGCAGAATTGCTGGGAACATCTGAAACTCTCAACCTCTTCCAAGCTGCAATGCGTATTTTATTTAAGTCCTTCCACTCCCTGAGTCGTCCAAACGCATAGCCCTTATAGAAAGCAAAAACCTCAGGTGCAACCAATTCAGAGTCACATTTCTTTGGTACATGATGTACATGTTCAAAGGGAGTCACTGTGGGCGTGTCTATACAGACATGTATTTCTATGTATTTACATGTATTTAAATTACCATATCAAAAATACTCTGGAACCATCAACCCGACATATTTCATACCAAACCAAAACATCTCATATATAGAGAATACATGTCATCAAAAGCTTTCAAAATCTAGTGAATACATTCTTCCAAAATTCCAGGTTACCCTTTTGTGAAAAAAAACTGTTCAACATTGTTCAACCTAGGAATCTTAGGCTCGAAAACTTCGGTGACGGAAATGTGACGGATTTCCCCTTCGAAAGTGTTTGATGTCATGTTTGCTCAATGGATATGTCGTTTCGTGGGGGTCCAGAACATCGATCTTTAAGTACATCAACTGGTGAACCAGAGTTGTTTGCCCATGGAATATACAAACAACTCAACACGCGAGGAATCATATGTCTGTTGGTGATTGGGACTCAGATGTCAATGTGCAAACATCATCAGGTGGTGTGTGACACCAAGAAACTATTGGTTTTAAGGGAGGCTATACCTCTTGTATAACAAAAATACACCAAAAAAAATCCGGGAATTTTCCCATTTTCCTCCATTTTGTGGGGCTCCCCACAAACATGTAGAAGGTATAGACGTAGGCAAAATACCTGGATACCACCAGCCAGCGAGGTGAAGAAGTCGTCAGTTTGGGAGAAAACCGTCTGACTCCTTGGGTTGAGTTGTGAAAATGTTGAAACTGAAGCTAAACTTGTTGAACCTATATATATATATTAATCTCAGTTTTTTGTTGTATATCAAGTTCTGGATACTTATGTTCCCTAAACTCAAACAAATCAATCAGTTTTGCAAACAACCCCCTGAAAAAAAAACAAACACCCAACTTCAAACCGATACAAAAAAAAAGCGTTACTTGAATTCACAAACAATACAAAAACACGCCACCTGCTCTCCCTTTACATCCCTTCCTTTTCAAACCGGGTTTGTGAAATTTCGTGGGGCACGTGTGAGCGAAGAAAAAGATTCGCACCTTAAATCTCTGCAATGAAGCTCTCCAAAAGGATGGATGAATCAAGCGCAAAATTGAATCTCCAAAAATGAAGGATTCAAAGAATATATCCCCACCCCTTGTTGGAAATTCCCGATTGAATCTTTCCCTAAAAACAAACATGGAACTCCTTGTTAGACATTGATGATTTTTTAGTATCAAACAATATAATGCCAGTGGAGTGGGTCTTTATCACATCATACACGGCATTTGTGATGCATGAAATGCATCCCAACGGCTTTTACCCAAGGGTAACATCGATCTTTTGAATCTGAGTGACTGATATTCAAAGATACAAATTGACAAAAAGCTGTAACTTTAGTATATCAATTTGGTTTGTGTAATGAATTTTAATAATCATAGACCATATATATTGTAAGAACTATTACCTCTAAATGATTAACATGTGATTGGGCGCCGCGAATCTAAATCGTACATATTATATTATGTGAATTAATTGTGATTTAGCCTGCAAAATCCTGACAGTGTAAGCCAAACTGGCATTGGTTCGTCAACACTTGGAGATGTTGATGTGTTTCCCTTCGTGCCTTTTTTTCGCAGTCAAAAAACCTACTGTAGATGATGGGGGGGGGTTCCAATCCTGCACCGTTCCCCGAAACGGATGCATGCAGTGAAAACCTTGTGAACAATTGGTACCAGGCGATTCAAAGTGAGCTTTTTGGGATGGTTAAGTGACCTTTTCAAGGGTTAAGTGACCTCCAACTAAGGGATAAAAAGGTCACATTGAATCACCTGGTATGTATTATATATATCGGCTTCAACATGGTATAGCAGTACAGCCTATAGCTATCAGGATCAAATTTGTGATGAACTAAAATCTTGCAGAGAGTACCATGTTCATCAGTTGTGTATTTGCAATGTCTGTACATCCCCCGTAGGGGCTGTCTTGGGGAGAGCCCTAAGACGTTCAAGCAACAACATCTTCAATGGGAATCGATGGTGACACTCCCACATTCATGCCACTCAGCTCAAAAACATTCCGGAGACTTTCGGGACATACGAACTTGATTTCAGGGCATGGTTAACTAGCTTTTGTCTTAAAAAATGCTGAATTCCAGGGGAAAAGACCTATGCACAACAATGAACCAATGGATGACCTAATCAATGAATGCCATCTATAGCTACTTCTCAAACCATTCACAATGATCCTCGCTTTTCTAATGCTGTTTGTTTGATTCATCAACAAGAAAAGCAACAACAGTGACATAAATAAACATGTATATATTATATAGTTATAAATATAACATCTATAGATACCTGTTCATTCATGTTTCTTCACTCAAAACAATAACTCAACGCCATCACATCTTTATGGATGTTTTCTTGTCAGCTAGTCCTTCCTCTCCTTGGATGTCGCACCCATGGTGTGAGATTCTGATAATTGGGCAGCTTCCCTCTCGAACTGGGCCTGGTGACGTTACGACAAGCTGTACGCAGAATCGTCTGGGAAATCATGACATCCCGACATCTCCATTAAAAAAAAAGTAGCCTTCACCTACTGTAGCCATTGGAACATCCAAATCTTTCTGGTAAAATATCAATGGTTGGTTTCTGGTTCCCCGAAAAAAGGTGGGGGTCGGTAGCATATTGCATTCCCCGAAAAAAGGTGGGAACCAGAAACAACCATTGAAAATAGAATCAACCTGCTGGAGTTTTTACTTTATAAAACGTTTGTTTACCTGGAGACTATCGTAGCCATGTCTTCCCAACACCAGTTCAGAAAGGGCCGCTTTTTAGTTTCCTAGAAAGGTGCCCAAAACTCAAAAGTTCACTGGATCTTAAGGTGTTGGGGGCCGGGGTTGCATGAATATTCATATTTAAAATTGAAAAACTAAAATCTATCATAATGTGATGATATTATCATCATGGTGGACAAAACAACATTCTATGCTTCAAGCTAGCAATACACGTTGTACATGAAGCTGATTTGCGATGCAAAAATTTGACTGAATTCTGATGTCATAGGTCCATTCCATGCACTGTACATCAATGCACAGCTTGTGTTCACAGATCAAGTGACAAAAAACTCTGTACTGTCCTCCCATATGCATTGTGCAAATGCAAATGCAATGTGTGTAGTATGTATGCAATGAAAGTGCTGTATGAACAAATAGAGGTACCATGTAGATACTTAGATATGCAGGTGTGTAGGTATGTATCTACTTTTGTCTGTATGAATGGTTCTGGGTGTATCGTACAAAATGTGTCAATTAATGCACGTGATACTCATAAGCACAATGTACATGATATGCTACTAATATTCATGCTGGTGCTGCCGGCACGTCTTGGCCCAGGGAAACCCATGACACACAGCAACGGGCAGAAACCAGGGACCCACACGGGCAGCAAAGTACTGACTTGTAAATCACCTGCCACCAACACAAATCCTCAAGCTGGAAAATGTGACACCATGAATTAGATGTAGATGTAGACGAAGTAGATGTATTTTTTCAATACATATTAAAAAGATTTAAAACGTGTTGTGTTGTAGTTGTTGTCCCATTCTTCCATTGCCATGTTAGATTGCAGGAAGGACCTCACTTTATGTGCCAATGTCAAGATTGGGGTTGCCAAACATAAAACCTGATGTCCTTCATATTTGCGGCTCGCATATCGAAGAATCGAGTCAGCCGCTTGCTCAAAATGAACAGCACAATGCTTTTGGCTGAGGAAATGTGCTTGCAAATATAAATGTTTAATGATCATCAAATGATGTTTCTTGCACATAAAGTCTAGAGGACGATCAGTTGCGATCTACCGTTGAGCCAGTAAATGGGAAACTGCATGGAAGGGAACCATCACCAATATCACTGCACCAATAGTATCAGCAAGTCAAGCCCTGGTTACAAAAAACACGCTCTTCAATTACATCATTTCAATACACAAATGTGAACTATGTGTTCCCAATCTCTTTTTGGACACCAGGGCACCCCCCTCAAAAAAGGGATTACGGATTACCATGACTTTCATCTTCAAAACCGACAAAAAATGATGCATCTGACTATGACTTGAGTTTGGTGTTGGACCTGCTTTGGGGATTTGTTTCGTTGATCATCCCGAAACCCACTTCTAAAGGTTTCTGACAAACATCGCACCTGTTGCTCAAATTTGTAGCCTTGGGGAGATGTGAAGCAAACACATATCGCATGGGGTTTATAGGGAACACAATCTAGTTGAAGCGCATGAAAGATCACATATGCAGTTATGAATATATGCAATATATGATATGTATCTATATAATGATGGGTTAATCTTAACTATGGAAAACAATCCACTTGATCTTATACTAACTGCTAGAAACCGCAAATCGTCAACCAAACCATCAAACAGTCCATCATCAACTGCGGTGAAAACTTCAATTCCAAGGAACACAAACAGCTAATCACATTGCCTGCTTTGATGGGTATGTCACCTATCTCAAAATATGACCCTTCCTACAACGCCACTAAAAGAATCACTGAACAAACTATTTTTTTTCGAAACTATCTTCAAAGATGTCTATCCATATCTGGAAGTCGTCATCTGTTTGCTACCGGTCTCCTAGAAGAAAAAACAACAGAGATTAAATCAACCTTGTGGCTACAACTGGGTAGGAATGGGCTAATATCCATGTTCAAAAGCTCCTACTGACCTACTGTTGATGGGAGAAATCCCAAACAACCTGGGATGTATAAACCGTGTAAATAATGGGATAAACTACCTATCAACTGCGGTAGGATATCTTCCATCAACAATATAGATCTCTCTCACTATGGGGACATTGGCCTTCTCTTTTTTCAACCAACCCTCGGACATTATGATGCTACATCAAAGATCCTGGTATAATTGAGGTTGTGAACTAATATAACCCCAGGACACTGTTACACATCACAGAAGTAGATGGATGTAACATTACGAATCATCTCGCTTGACGCATTTCATTGCTGTTCAAGGGACCCATGGACCCAAACCCTTTCCACAAGCAACTATGTATACATAGCTGAAAATAGCTTGTTGGAAAAAGGAATTGCATCTTTCTTAAGGTACGGATCTTTCTCTTGGTGAACTACAAAATCATAATTGCTCCAAGCCGGATTTATTTATAACCCCTTGCCATCTTTAGACTTGGACTTGCCGAAGATGCATCGAACAAGTAAAAACAACAAAATCTCCCAATTTATGGTGGTGACAAAAATGGTGCTTTTTATATATAGCTTTATTCATATACCATATGGTACAATTTTCAGGATGTGTCAATTCCAATGTCATCTTCCTGTGTGATCGCAACATCATCTCCGAGGTCCCAAACTCTTCTCCACTCCCACCTGGTCGGCTGGACCCAGCGAAACGGTGAGGGATCGTTTCGTGCAACCCGACCACAATAAAACGACAGTTGTTTGGAGTGCCCGTAACTGAGTATAGTTGATCTTCAAAAACAGCACATCCCACTCTAATTCTAGTTGGTTGTTTTGAACCGCTCATTTGAAAATATATTAGTTTGTCAAATTAGATCATGCAACTCTTAAGTTTCGGAGTAGGAAAAAAACATATTTGAAACCACCACCTTTAGGCATTATATTCTACATTACTGGTTAGTGGATAGCGATTTTCATAATAAACAACAACAATGCCCACATGAACAAGGGTTACCCCCCCAACCGCTCTTTGCGTCAACCCGTGGGACCCGTGGCTGAAAACAACTTTTTGGATGAAAATTGCGTTGGTTGATAAAACAGGATCCATAAAGTTCAAGGGTATCCCAAGGGTAGGATGATTACAAAAAGTTTAGTATTTAAACTAAACTAAACTAAAAACCCATCACTCAATTGTTTTCACCACGGGAAGTGCAGTTTACACTATCAATAATGACCAAATATCATCCAAGGAGTGAAAACAATAGTGAGTAGATGAGATAAAAAAAAATATCTTTTGATTCAATGATAAGGTGGGATCCGTCACCAGATAAGGTGAAAGAATTCCCTATAAGTAGGCTTGTAAACGCAGGGAAGCCCAATAGAGGTTACAACTCCAATCTATAACTAGTAAGGGCCCACCTTGTATGCACTGAAAAACATAGGGAATCAAAATTGGTATCCACCAAATACTGTACATATCAATGCATAGATTGCCTTTCACAATCAAACTCTAAAACTCTTGATGTCTGAATCATGCCCCGGCTGATAAGTCGCCTTATTACCCATTTTAACATCATGATACTCAACCAATTACAGGGTCTTATATCTACATCCTTGCGGTGCTTCACCATATTTAACCGCTATCTTGCCAGGATTTGTTCTTCCAACAAACAAAAATACCTCAGGAGGTTCTCATGCCGACCTCGACATCAGCTTTCTTCATGAAATTCCTAGGCAATCACGTTGGCAGCGCAAGATCAGGAAAAAGGCCAGTCAGTTAGTCTTGAATGTGATCTTGGAGGTGCCATGGCTTACAAAAACTAATGTGCTTGGTTGATGTTAGATTGAAGAACGTAAACTAAGTACAGCATGTTAGATTGAAGAAAATAAACTAAGTACGGCACAGTCTATTTTGAACATGAACCAGTACATTGAGTGAAAACACGTATATACTAATGACTAGTTTCCAAGGTAAACCAAGAGAATCCACTAACATGGATACGTTGGGATGTTTCCCATGATACCCCTTGTGGGATGAGATCCTTTTCTCACTCAGCAATTTGGGACTCTGAAATAAAAGTTTGATTTTTTGTTCCTATGTATCTAAACCTCCACTCCGAACTTGAGGGAAGAAGGTATGGAAGTTCGGTACGATTGGGATTGATACTTGGATGATATACCCCCATGAAAACCAACATGACGATTGCTGGAAAATCCCCATTTTCAATAGGAAATTCATCTTCATTCATGGTGGATCTTCCAGCCAGTCATGTTAGTATTCAGCCGGGGTAGATATGTAACCCTCCAAAAGTTTAAAATTTAGCCGGTTAGCTGAGGAAGTTTCAATTTGCGATGAGATTTTTCCAGACTTACATCTGCCAAATATGGTTCGTTTCAAAAAAAAAAACGGGCCCAAAAAAAAGTAAGAAAGACCGGCTGAACAAAATTCATTCGAATTTCAACTGGTTGGTGGTTTCAACCCATCTGAAAATATTAGTCAAATTGGATCATTTCCCCAAATACGGATGAAAATAACAAATATTTCAAACCACCACCCAGTCAAGTTTGAAAAACGTATTTTCCCTTGTTGACTCCAGAGCGATGATTGTTCAGCCTTGAACATTGGACAACCACAACCACCATGCCAGTACTGTTGATGGAAGAAATCCTGCACCAGTTGAGGTTGGTAGTTTTTCCCATTATTTACAGGGTTTTATACGTCCCAGGTAGTGCAGGATTTCTTCCATCAACAGTATCACCAAGTAATTCTCATGATTTCTCCAACCCTTCTGATTTTTCCTTATCCACATCCTTAATGAAAATCCTTATCCACATCACCCCAGCAATTATTTGTGTTGCGTGCCCGCAGCTTGAACATATTCTCGGTGCTTTCCGTTGGGGTAGGTTTCAACAGGATTCAAAACATCCAACATCATTAAAACCGTTTTGTTTCATTCGAGTATAATCATTCATTTTGACCGGTTTTAATCCAACTGAATTCACCAAATATGCAATATCAAATAAAGTGGCCCATTCCATGAGAATCAAACAAAATAAACATTCCTTTTCAATTTTCAACCCAAGTTTTTCGAACAAACACATGACACAATTTTTGCCAAGTCACGGTGAACAACTCCTGTTCGCTACCGCAGCCGGGCCCGACGCGTGAAAAACCGCACGGCCCGACTGTGAGAATCAAAGGACGTCCCAACAAAAAAATCACAGGTTTTCACCAGTGGTCATGTATATATTAATACGGACTCAACGTGCAACAGATACCAATCTTTTGTGGCAATGGACCGTAAGTACTATCCGATAGTACCCGAAAACATGAACGCGGCAATTTGTTTTTGCGGGGCAAGGACTTTATGAAGGAACAAAATCAAACCATGGCAATATGTGGACAGTGTCTTATCGGAAGCTGAATTGTTTATATATCTTTATATGCGCATCCCTGACTGACCATGCTTCATTCCCTCCTTGACTATGCACAACCTTCTGACGCATCCTTCCACGTTTTTGGTAGTAGCATCCCTATATTTTGCGTTTCTTTCAAGTATCAAATTTACACGACCTGTTCTTTGTATGAATGGAAACAAACATGGCACTTGCAAATTAAAAAGAACTTCTTTCAAGTGTGGCTATCATAGGGTTGGTATCTATGTTGAAATCTGAGTGGGGATGTCTCACACATGTAAACCCCTTTTACAAGCTGGTAGCTTCCCACTAAGAATTCAAATTCATGTTTCAGGAGGTTTGTAATTTTTGGGTTTGCTGAGTCCCTTGAATGTTGAGACACGCCCAGTTGTGTTTCTTGTTGGGTAACATTTGTACAGCAAGGGACCCAATAGTCTCAGTGATCACACCAAGAGATCCATGAAAACACTGCTCCGCACATATTTTTCTTTTGGGGGGGTTGACCATGGATAATACCAAGTTGAATCTCTAAAAATTAAAAAAACAAGGGTAAGGTTATTTAGTGTAGCCACCCATTGAGCCACAAAAAAACAGCCAAAAAATATCAGAAATTCCAAACCGTTCCTGGTTATTTAGTTTATTTCCCCACAACGGGCCATAAGAATTCCTATGGAAAAAAAAACAGCATGCTTTTGTGTATCAACTAAGTAAATGAAGGTGATTAATGGGAGCCAAGAATAAAGTGATCGCCTTTTCGCTACAAAAAAAGGTACATTTTGAGGCTTCAACGAACGATCGGGAACACATGTGCTGTTCCCAAAAAACTACGGATGTCCAAAATGCCGACTTTTAGGTCCAATCTCAAAAAACCAAAGCTTTTTCAGGATCCTGGCGCACCGAACGTGAAATTTATGAGATTTGTTGAGGGGACATATGACATTTCCCTTCAGAGGTTGGTAGCTGCATGGATTTATAAGTTTGGTATGATGCCCTAGGGATCCAATCACCGAACGTCAGATCATGATTGGGGTGTTTTTCTATCACCTCCAAAAACGCCATGGTATTTAGGTTCCATGAAACCATTCTCAGTTTCGGTGATTAGATTCAATTTGACATGTTTTGTTGGGGTTTATTAAGTGACCCTTTTTCAAGGTTGAAGCGACGAGCAACTAAGGGATACAAAAGGGTCACAGAGAATCACATGGTATATCAACCATATAGATATACCGTGATATACCTTTTTTTTCAGGACTTGTTTGATTCCTCGGGTGCCGGATTCGTTATAAGTTATGACACCTATGAAACATAGGTCCTTAAAGAACCAATCATATCAAAAAAAAGGACTTGGTACTGTTCTAGTTGGTGGTTTCAACCCATTTGACATGTATTAGTCAAATTGGATCATTTCCCCAGGTAAGGGATGAAAATACAACATATTTGAAACCAGACCAGAACATTTCTTGCCACATCATCAAACTGTTGGTGCCGGAAGAATCCTACATCAACTGCATGTTGAATGTCAACTCATCAATTGGGGCGAAATAACTCCTATAAAAGTATGATTATAACCCCAGTTGCCCATGTATAAGGCCATTCATAGGGGCTATAACCCCATTTACAACTAGTAAGAGCCCACCTTGAAGTACTTTTTTTTTGGTTCCTGCACTTTGTGCTTTTGTTGCTTGAGGAATCTTCACGAAAGGAGGGTGATTCCAAGCTACTGTCAAGAAATCACCTCTGCACGGATTCCTGGCAGTGACCTGGCGATATTCTTGCAGCAACTTCAAACTTGAAATTTGATGAGTTGATATAGGAACCAACTACGATTTTTTCGAACGAGGTCCCATAAATTCCATATACTTCGCCAACTTGCAACATTGAACATGTATGTATATATATATATATATATATATTTTTGTTAAATTACATCAAACACATATTCTTCACCATCACTGCCACATGGGCTGTACAAAAAAAAAACGGCGGTGATGGCAAACAGGTCCGGGCTTCTGGCTTCTCCGGCGCGTTTGCCGGATCCAAGGTCCATTAAAAACAGCATATTGGGGGGTTTCCTAAGATGGTGGTACCCAAGAACCATGGGTTTTCCTACTAAAAATGATCATTTTGGGTGTTTCCAAAAATAGGGGTACTCCAAAATGGATGATTTATAATGGAAAACCCTATTAAAATGGATGTTTTGGGGGTACCACCATTTAATGAAACACCCATATAGGAATTCAATGGTTGAAGCCATCATGATTGGGCAATACAATTATAATAAGTTGATCCACCAGCGAGTTGCCAAAAACAGGAGAACACATTTAATAAGTTATTGGGCAAGCCATCTAAGAATCTAAGATCAGTTTAAGTAGCAAATGATTGAAACCGACCCCCCCCTCCATAGATAAGTATTTTCCCCCCACCACAAACATTGCAACATAGACCTCTACGACATGTTGAAGGATTGAACATCACAACTGAATCCAACTTCCAATCATTCTAATTTTCTTGGTAGAAAGCGGAAGAAACAAATCCACCTGCACTTGGAGTTGAGAAGAAAGACATACTCACGAAGAACCCAAGATATTGGTAATGTCTGGTCCTCACTTTTGCTTACCGAATGATTCTGTCCCCCACCAAAAACACTCCCTAAAACCAACATAGCCATTAAACATGGGCAATGCGAAAAGGAAAGTAGTATTCCAGCATATTCCAAGCATTCATTTCAGGTGCTATGTTCATTGCAGGGAGGATATATCTCATTTTTGGGTGACCTGGATGTTGTTTTTCCAATTCTCCACGCTAAAAAAAACAATGTATAAATGCCTTGGACCCAACTGACCTCTATTTTTGAAGGTCAACCCTCCCAAACAAGGCCTTTTCCAATCAAAACAAGGGTAATTTGGGTTCTAAATGTACAAAATATGAATATGCCCTTGGGATCCAATGGTAATGGAACCTAAAATACTATTTGTTTCGTTTCGGTGCTTGGACACTCCTTGCTCATCAGCTGACCAAAACCAACGATGGATGCCATTTGCGGGATGTATATATATATATATATAATTGACCCCCGAACGGAAACCCTTGGATCCCGGCCGGACCTGGCCAAAACTTTTGGCTTTTCAAACGATTTAAAAATAAACGATCCATGAAACAACGGTCGTTGTTTAACCAACCGCTCTCCACCCCTCGCTGCAAGCAACACCGTTTAAAATTTGGCTAGCGTTTTTGTACATCATACATCTCATCAAATCAGTGGGGATGTATTCATCAAATTGTGATGATGATTTGTTTCCAACAAGACATCCCCCCAGCAAACTTTGCAGAATTGGTCAAAACCTGCTACAAATGCTTGTAAAACAAAAAAACAGGTGGACGTGACATGGGAATGTGTTTTGTTTGTCCACTTTCCCCTCACAAAAGTTCCAGGGCGATACGTGTGAATGATATGAGTTATATCTCCACTTTCTTGTGGGTTGCTTTTCTGAAGATGGATTGTTTTCTGCAGGAACTTGATTTTTTAAACGTGCTGGAACTTGTTCAGAATCTATGGCTGGATTCCCTGCTATTACATGCAACCCCGGAGTAACATGGACTCTCTTGAATGTGGGTCTCCATGTTGGACATGCCATCATATCATGAGATCACATGCCAACCTTGATTGCTGGAACAAAGCCTATACAGATTCTGCACTTTGCAATAAACACTGGATGTTCATTCTAAAAATTTCAATCTTAACATCAGAAAACCCACACAACCTGAAAACAATGACAACACCATTTCGCGAGCATTTAAGGGAGGCGGAGGCTGCAGGCACTGGTGACACAGCGTCAAAGCGTCATCTTTTGGCCTTAGATGAAGCGGCCCAAGCATGCCCTGGAATTGAAAAGCACAAATACCTAAACAGAAATCCAGGGGATACAAAAAGAACTCTATAGTCACAAAATATGTTTCGATCTATCTGAATATATGTATATATATATATATAAGCTAGCTAGTACAATTACATAGATAGATAATGGATATATTTATATATATATATATGAATAGAGATATATGATGTAAACATATGCTTCAAATAAATATGTACATACGTTTCAAATAAATGTACTGAATAAAATGAATGGATACATACCAACACACTAGACTACTAGACTACAACTATATATATATATAAATCCCATAGCCAAGAAAAAACAAATGACACATACATATCATATCAAAAGCTCTCCAAGAAATCTATCATCGTATTGGCTTCAAAAAAGGGAACTTCTTCAAATGGACCAAGGAATCGCGGAATGGAACATGCGAACTACCTGTTTGGTTGAAAACTGCAGGGAAATTGTGGGGAACAGCATATGTTGCATGTGTTCATCCGTCTTGTGTATGATTGGCATGTACATCCCGCATCTAAATGTTTCTGAAAGATAAGTCAAAGTTTTTTTTGTTCAATGTCCCCATGGGTTTCACCATTTCTTTTTGTTAAAGGAATTTATTCGAAACCCTTTTTAAAACACCTTGCCATTTTCACCCCGGGCCCCTCCCTTCCACTGACTGGGAAGCCCCGGACCCAGCGCGGCACCGCCGGCAGCGGCATGCGGTTGGCCGTGGCGTCGGTGTTGGGTTCCGAGGATCCCGCAGATCCCACGGAGGTGGAGTCCGTGGAGGATGCCCCTGCGGCAAAAAGGAAGCGGAATTCCAGAGAGGGGGTACCCTCCAGGGAACTAACATATCCCACCTTGGGAAAAGGAAAATCATCTTCAAATTGCATTTTTTGGGTGATATGTTAGTTCCCTGGAGGGTATCCCAACTTGATTTTTATGAACTTGGAACCTCAACAGTACAGGTTGCAAAAACTAAGATGGTGGCCCAGAAACATGGAGGCCATGTGAAGGCTTTTTGTGAAAATCGCTCAGGTGGTTCTTTGTGATCCTTTTATATATATCTTTTGTCCCCGATTCTTGGGACCCCAAACACCATGAAAAATTAAGGTTCTAGGCCCTAGAATATGGGGTTGTAACCCTTAAATATGAATGAGCTACGAAACAAACCCTTATTGCTTTCCATTGAAATCCTGGTTGGTTTATAGGGATCCTTATAAATTGGCTTATTAAAAAAATCCCCCGTATAATTGCGTAGTTTTTCATCCCCTATACAACCTAAACAACCAGTGTTTTTTTTCATTGCCCAGGTGGTTCTTTGTGACCCTTTTATCCCCGATCGTTGGAGGCCACGTAATCAACCTTTGATAATTAGGGTCATTTTTCACCAACTCAAAAAAGGTCACTTAAGCTTGGATCACCTGGTTGGCAAGGCAAGTCTTTCTTGGCAAAACTGACATCTCCCTAGGCTTCCAAACACCTGGTGAGGAGTCATGTTGGACCCACAAAACATACCTAAAACACCAAACCTCAGGAGGTATTTGGAAGACTAGGGATTTGTGGGTCACGTTTTTTTAACCCCACTAAACTCAAAAGATCTAAATCTAAGGTTCCAAGGGAACACCATGAGATTTGCTGCATTTTGTGACCCAAGAAATTCTGAATGTCAGAATCACATACCATTCATAAAATATAACTACCTTCAAAACTATCCATGCAACATGAAAAAACCACTCCAAGTAGGTACACACCTATTCAACTCAGTTTGTTTTTAAACCAACCAAACCACCTACCTGTGCAAATATATAGGTTCACTTCAGAACACCCTGGGTGGCTTGCACAAACCTACACTGCAAACATCTACAAATCCATACAAATCCTACCCCAACTCAATCAACAAGCAACTACATTCATCTTGGGGGTTGGGAACCCCCACCTGAGTTCCTTCCTAGTTTAGGGTCCAGATTTGTTGATGCCTGCTGACAGTTGGCTCCTCCTGGTCCAACGGGTCACCAAAAAACCAAAAAAAACGGAAGACACCTGGACTTTGACTGAGTGGATGTTGTTTGGCCTGGCCGTGAAGAATTGCAAAATAGGAAGTTAAAAGTGGAGAAAGGGGCGCAATTTGGGGCATTTTTTTGTGGCAGGTTTTGTCACCCGGAAACCATGTTGAAATACGAAAAGAAAACCATGTTTAAAGTTTATATCATATATCTGGTTCTCCATCAGGGAAATATTGGGTCGATATATCCAAAACTATTCAATACCAAAACACAGCCACACTCCTTTTGCTTGGGTAGTTTGGGACACGGTCCCAACAAAAACAGTGCTAATGGAAGCTGTACCGAATCAAAAGTTTAGATTCATTGTATTGATACAAAACTGTGGTCCTTCAGGGACCAACTTATCTTCACAGGACCCAACGTGAAGTCTTTCATCTAACATAGATTTAAGACAGATTTGGTCAAAATGTATTGTGATTGGCTTTGTGCCTGTAAAATACGACCTTAAACCAGTCATTCTTCAAAACAACTCCGCAAGAACACCCACATATCCAGAGATGTGTTCAAAAAAAAAAGTTCCGCATCCTTCTCATCGACTTGAGATTCCCATCCGTCTGCGGACTTTTTAACACCCGAAAAACGGAAGGGGATTCAACAGTGAAAAATGTCACAAAATCCGAATCCTGAATTGAATCGGCAGACAACTAATCATGGAAAACAAATTGCATCCTATCCACCAGCATGGGCCATGGGGATATGAATCCATCCCATGTTCCCATGCGTGAAACCTCTGTGAACAAAAAATAGATCATCCGGAAACATGCTATCTAGAGATATCTGGCACGGCTTCAGCCGGACATTGAAGCAAATAATGCCAACACCTGCTGCCATTGCTTTCCCCTTTCACAGGCTCTGATGGTCGCACGACAACTGATGCTGTCATATTGAAGCTGGACTTTCAGCATTTCTTCGAAAAGAAGTAACGCCTTCGCTGGTTGAACAATGCTGACACAAATCTCTCAAACTGACCAAAATGGAGTTTGACAATCTAGAACATCTAAAAAACCAGACAAAGTATATAGGCCCCAGGTCATCTTCTTCATCTTAGAACTTACCTTTTTGGCAAATAATTAGTGCAAACACACATCGATACAACCAAAGCAAATTTGCAGGAAAATAGAGCAGCATGCTTCCACTTAGAGCTTGGGTTCCGTTGAAACAAATATAGCTTGGACAAACCAATGGACACATGCATCTTTTTAAAAATACGCATAATTACATACATAAACCTGGACCTTCAAAGGGGTGCCAATCAAACCCTAAGGGATGGTGAATTGAAACCCTTTAGGAACACTTTGGCACCCCTTTGAAGGTGCTGATTCCTAAAATACATTAAAATACAGAATATTGAATTGGACCGAATCTTGGTAAAATAATATGATCTAAAACATGCCAATTTCAGAGGGAACTATGGGATGGTTATGTCATGTGTCATATCAGTGTTTTCTATACTAGGAACATATCCATTTCTACACTTGCCGGCCACAAAATTGAACAAAGGTCTTGGAAAATGACTTGAATCTTCAACATAAATGTCAGTTATGTCTCCATTTTCCACTTCAATGTTTCAATAGAAAGTGTGAACCTCTTGAAACTTGTCAAGCAAGGTGGTTTCAACTCGATAGACATAGATATTCATGAGCAATTGCATAGGGACTCATACAATTGAATATGAACAAAAAATCATAGAAACTAGCACCTATACCCATAGGATCCATGTATGGTATATTTATTTAGTTGTTTTTGTTAATGGTAAATGTAGGTAAATATACCATCCATTAATCGTATGGGAAACCTCCCAGACCCCTGGCCTCTTCCCATTGACTTCCCCCTTCAGCAGCAGATATAGCTTCACTATAGCTGATAACATCGTGTCGTACAGACTGCACGCGCATATCATCGAAGAGATTCAGTGCCTGTTTCCATTCACCACCTTTCCTTGAAGCACCCATGACTGCATTGTAGGTAATGAGATCCGCTTGAAGTCTCGCATGAAGCATGTCTTCATAGAGATACCATGCTTGTTGTGATTGACCACGTTTTTCACAAGCACTAATGCTGGCATTGTAGGTGATCATATTTGGCTGAATGCTTGCTGGTATTTGATGAAATAGCAAGAGAGCATGCTTCCATTGACTTCCCTTTTCCATTGAACTAATCGTTGCGCTGTAAGTAATGACATCCATCATGTCTAAAGGCATACGTTCAAAGCAATGCAATGCAAGTTGCCACTGACCTCCCTTCTCGCAAGCACTGATGGTTGCATTAAAGCTAAACGCATTCGGTTTCACTTGCGACTTGGGCATAGACTCAAACAAGTAAAAAGCCCACTGCCATTCACCCCCCTTTGCACAGGCACTAATTGCAGAACTGAAAGAAACCACATTAGCAGCAACGTGTCTCTGAGACATTTGCCTGAACAACATCAATGCGCGCTGCCATTCTCCTCCCTTCTCACATGCACTGATGGCTGCAGAGTAACATATCACATCTGGTGGCCGGTCCTTGTCATGTGATTCCATCAGTTCCAGGAGACCACAGGCGTGTTGCCACAATTTCGACCTTCCACAAAGGGAGATTCCCAGCGTATAGTCTCGTTGGTCCAAGGCTTCCACAGGTGCTGCCATCTGAAAGGCCTCCCAAATCAAATCACTTTGGTTCCTGACGAGACAGCAGACGGAGGAAAAAACACAAAAGAACGAGAGTTTTCTGCAGAAGGAACCTATATATGGCAGCTTCCCGAAATGAGAACACATCAAATAAATATATATCTTGTAGGAAGCATCGAGATGAATGCTTAACAAAATGTTAACACATGCAACAAAAAAACATCCACAAAAAAAGACGAGTATCGTCTTGGACAATCGACGCAGCACTTGTCGAAACAAGTGTCGTGGTCCTTCCATGAAAACATACTTGGCGCAACAAAAAAAGAGTCCAAAAATAAAACCCTTTGAAGCTGTAAGCCTTTGATCCGAAAGAATTGCAACATGACACATGAAGAACTACATCCACAGTAGAGGCCAATGACCCTATTTTTTCACATGTGTTTTTTTCTTCTGTGTAGAGTATTTGACATGTCAGCTTTGAGTATACATGCATCTATCTCCGCAACTGATGGTCCCAAGTCACATCAATCACATCAATTAGTTCAAAAACCAAACAGCTGATTAAAGATATCTTCTACAATGTGGGCCCCTGCTAGTTCTAAATGGGGTGAAATAACTCCTATAAGTAGGGTTATAAGTTATAACACCCAGTTACCCATTTATTTTCGGCCATTTATAGTGGCCCCGTTTCACTCCATTTATAGCGATCGCAGGGGCCCACCTTGTAGGAATGGATGATCTGAACACATCACATTTTGTTGTGGCCTCAATGATTTTGGTGTATTTACACGTAAAACTGTAAAACAATAACATTTATTTAAATCTGGTCTAGGGAAACCTTAAAAACAAAACAGCATCTCTATGATAAATATCTTGATCAATTTTTATCATTATGTTGGTACTCCATCAGTAGTAGGGCCTTCACGGCCCTCAGTTGATGGCCTGTGGTGAGAGAAATAGCTGTGGGTTCTAACATGCACATGTATCCCTTATTACCCTTAGGATCCATGTATGACACATTCCATGAGCCCCCAAAGCCATGAAACATCAAGGCTTTGGCCACCTGAAAACTATGTTATTTACGTTATTTACCATATATACCTCTCAACATGTAGGTTTTCTTGGGCCCATTGTTTATGTACCTAGATTTAGCACACAAATCAACCATTCATGTAGCCAACCAAATTCCACCCTCCACCCTTTAGGAACCTCAGCACTTCTGCAATGGTAATGGCTACAACCAGACCTGCAATTCGGGGGAAGGTCTGGTTTGAAGGTGTCATTGACAGCCAGTCTTTCGCAACACCAAAAAAATAACTGCTAGGTGGTTGAACCACCCATCTGAAAAGTATGCTCGTCAAAATGGGTCCATCTTCCCCAATTTTCGGGGTGAAAGTAAACGGTATGTGAAACCACCACCCAGTTGTTCAAAGGACATCCCAACAAAAACTCACAGGTTTTCACCAGGGATACGTTGGGATCGGGGTACATCCAACTATCCCCTGATGTTTGGAAACACTCCCAAAATTTAACATACCAAAAAATGATAGGCCGGTTGACTTGATAAAATGTATCGAAGCGCCTGCAAATATGACCCCATTTTTTTTGGGGGGGTATCTATCTTAAATTTCAAGAGAGCACAAGGTTGGCCCCTACCAGATATAAATGGCGTTATAACTTAACTCCTATAAAGTAGGGTGAAATACTCCCAGTTGCCGTGTTTTATTTTCGGCCATTTATTCAGGGGCCCCCATGTCACCTCCATTGATAACGATCGGTTCGGGGCACACCTTGTATCTACCTTGGGCTTTAGTAAAACTTGATGCTCCCTCCGCCTTCGATTTGCACAGCGAATCTGATGCCCCGAAAGTTTTCACGGCTAAGCAAAGGAAAAAATCCACAGTTTTCCAGCCGATGCTGCGATCGTGACCTTTTTTTGGGATGCTGAGTTTACGTGACCCTTTCGAAGGCGAAGTCTAGTGACCTCCAAGTTTTTGGGATAAAGGTTGGTTACGAATTTGAATCACCTGGGAATTGAAAAGGAACATTCATCTGAACCTAAACTTCCATGTTTTTTAATGGTTCCAGCCCTGAATTCTTGTTTAGGGTGGAGAAACGTGTAAAACTCTGTTAAACAACCAACCTGCAGGGTCCGTTTCGGAATAACTTGAAGCAGCAAGAGTTCCGTGGAAAAACCTTTACCCCTCAACCTTGCAGAACCTCGTAAAATCACAGGGAAAAATGGTGGGCTGTTTAACCCCCTCCCTGCTGGAGCCTTTTAAAATGGAGGATTGGGACCCAATAAATACCCACGTGATCTAAGGTGTATATGGGGTTATGGGGTTGATTATTAAGGGTAGCATCCCGAGGGTGAATTACACTCAGTAGCTCAAATGGCCCGAAATTCACTTCCAGCACTTGGTGTCTTTTCAGACATTTGTGTCGGGGGATGTTGGACTAATCCGACAAATACTGAGTGATCATGTACTTTAGGTCTACCCCCCACCCAGAAACAGTCACAAATGAAGGTTTACAGGGATTCCCTACTACAAATGGAAGAATCCTGGTGGTCACTGTTTCTGGTTGGGGGGTAGTTCCAACATGTACTAATAATACAATATATTGATTTTCACATCGCACACACACAAGATTGCCTATTCTACTACATTCAATGAAATGTCATATATCTATTCTGCATCCACCAAACAAATTCTGCATAACACCTACAGTAACTTCTGTAAAGCCTCGATCATATGTTGAACACCCCATGTTCTCCAATCAATTAATGCTCAAAAAATTCCTTCCTTTCACAACAAAATCCTTCCAAGTGCTCCAACTCCGCTTTAGCAGCAGAGCAAATAAAACACCAATCTGCCTTAGAGTCACAGATGGGAATCTGAGGGGGCCTTGGGCCAACAGGTGGTCTTCATAATCCCTTCAATAAGGCCGCCTATGTACTAGGGTAACATCTGGCAGGGGGTGGGCCCTGGGGGGAGAGGGGTGGCATTGGGTACCCTTATTCCCGTATTTAAGGGGGTCAAGGTAAAGCAGAATACCAGAATCTTCATAATGTCTGATTCTTGTCTGATGGTGTGGGGTGGTGAAGGAGAACTCTGAATGCGTAGATTTCCTGCAAAAAAAAAACAGGAACCCGAATTGAATGCTTGTGCAAATTAGCTCTCAAATATATTAAGAGGATTTCTTTTACAGATTTTTGCCAGCTGCTTGGTGTAACCTGCACTTTAATTTCGAAATCATACATCCAAAAGATAAACCAATGAAATTATACAAAGAAGTTGGCTAAAAGCCAGCAAAGCAGTTGACAACGGCGTGTTTTCCACTTATAGGCAGAGGTGTCAAATAGGTTTGATGTTCAAGGGTCACACATCAACATCCTCAACAAGGTCACAGCGAATTTACAGTTTGAAAATATCATGTCTTGCACATGTCTGTCTTTCCCGCTTCACTTTTTCGGTTATTTGTTTAAATGAAAATGTCTCACCTCCACAACCAAACATCGGTTCCTGGACGCCCTACACATTGTTCGTCGAAAAGGCTTATGGGACGGAACAAAATCATGCAGAATCGATTTGGAATGGGCGCTTTTTTTAAAGTACCCCGCAGAATGTCGAGGTTTTCTCTATCAACTCTGCTGTATGTTATCAACTCTGCTGAATGTTCCATACAAAAATAGATATCAGATTTCAATCTGAAGAAAGAATCCACAAATTTCAGATGCCCAGATGCCACAACAGTGACACGAAAGACTCAAATTCTATGTAATAGTTGTCTCAACATACGTGAAACATGTGCTGTATACATATAATATATGTCTAACAATAATTTCATGCGGGAACATCTCCTCTTCAGGATGTTCCTAGAAACTACAACTGCCATGAATCGAATCAAGCCCAATCTGGCCGAGGGGAAGACTATCTAAGGTGGGCCCCTACTAGTGGTTACCCTCCCTGAAACTAACAGCTCGCACCTGAAAATGGGGGCCCCCTGGAAAAGGAGATTCCTATTGGAAACCATGACTTTTAGGTGCTATGTTAGTTTTGGGGAGGGTATTTCCACTAATGGTTACTTCTTCAAGATTCATGGTTTCCATTGGTTTCCCCATTCCAGACATAGTGACTGATGGATGGAGTTCTCCATTGGCAGTCTTCCTTGGATGGGTTTAACTACCCAACCACTAAGACAAACCCATGACTGAATTGAGATTCCTCACACTGCTTAATGAAACACAAAAAATTTGTCGTGTCAACAGGGAAAGTAACCTCCAACCACAATCTAGCCCCCCAGTTCCCGATCTATCACCACCTAGCCAGTCAAAGGCTGATACAACCATCATCTGCAAGAACACATCCATCTAATTTGACATCCCAAGCCACTCCGCAAACGGTGCAGGACATGATGTTGCAACCATCGATCTGGGGTTCCAGGCACGACCGGTCATTTTATTCGATCCATTAGGAAAAAAGAGAACAGCTGCAGTTGTCATTGCCTTCCTATTATGGCTGTTTAAAGGAGTACATCATCCCCTGACCGTTTCTTGGCAGAAATAAATGAAATAAGGCAGAATATCTTTGGTCCCTTACCACGGGCTCAATTCTGAGGATTTGTTGCTCCCCATCTTCTGGAGAAATCTCTCCCAAACATCCCAAATGTAAATATATAAAAACCATCAGAATCAGCCCCCAAAACAATGAACGAAAATGAAGGTTTTGGCTACCTAAAAACGCATGTTATTTACCATAAAAAACCCTCTGAACATGTAGGTTTGGGGGGGTCCCATAATAATCTTCTATACATTCGGGGTATCCCCGGCCCACTAACAGTGGACAGTGAAGGTTTATAGAGGGCCCTTCAATAAATATGAACAGATCATTATTTCACTGTTAGTGGGTGGTAGATACCCCCCATCTACACACACACACACACACTCTTGAGTTAGATAAGTCTATTTCCCCCAAAACCACGAAAAAACATCACCTTTAGGCCTAATCCATCCAACAGGCACACCTTCAAAGCCAAGGTGACACGTGCTTTTACCGACCCCCCCGAAAACTGAGATTGGAAGCCAAAAATGCAGCTTTGGAAGATGTTCCTGGAACCCTAAACAACCGTTTTTTAATGGATGTTTGGTGAAACAACCATTTTTCGAATAAAGATTTGGAATCATCCAGCTGAAACAACCATTTAAACATGGATGCTTAGGGTACCAGGTTGTTCCTTTTCCAAAGGGGTGACTTTTGAGGTTCCAGCCGTTAGATTTCAGGGGAGTATGTTTCCATCGCACAGCAAATAAAACGGCCCAACTTAAGGCCTTGTGACCATTTAATTCAATGGATCAATGCCTTTAGCCTGTGAATGGGATGATTTTTTTACACAAATGATTTACAAGTTGTGGGGGATGAAAGTTCCATGGAAAAACAACCCAGTGAAATTCCCCAATACTTTAACACATGGACAAGTAATGAAAAGTGAAATCTTCAAGAGTCTTCATTGTGGATGGACGAGTCTGGAAGATGACTGGAAAAAAAAACACTACCACCTTGTGTCGCAGTGTTATCAACAACCAACCCACCACGCAGCCCAGGTTTCCATGCGTTTGTTCCCTGCTTTTTTTTTGTGGCTCAATTTCTTTGGCCAAAGTTTGCCGAGTTATTCACTCTGGGCTGCCCTCACCCTCTCAGTGTAGTGCCCACAGGTAGGACAGCTCTTGATAGGACCACTTCCGTTCCTGGACTTTGGATGGAGTAGATCATGTGGGAAGTTCAAATCAACTGGTAATACAAGGTGGGCCCCTGCTAGTTATAAATGGAGTGAAAAGGGGCCCCTATAAATGGCCGAAAATAGATGGGTTATCAGGGTTCATAACCCTTTTACCCCATGTTTACCTGGAAAGGGCCCACCTTGTACATATTATAGATGCGGCCACCCCCCTCCTTGTTTCAAGTGGCAAGTGAAAGTTAAGGTATGGATTCCCCTTTACTGTGAGGAGGTATACCTAGAACCCAACGGTCGACCTCTTTTTGGGTTAACCTTCCATTTTATGGGTCAAATCTTCCAAACTACGGGTCAATATATACTGTAGTATTGTCGGTCCCTTTGCCCAAACAACAACTTTAACAACTTTATCTATTTGGAGTGTATTTAAAAACAAGTTCCATTTGTACGCACTTGAGGGGTTACAATCGAGCAAAACATAAAACCCTTGTTACATTCCATTATACTGGTTGTTTAATAGTGACTCTTATCATGGCTTATCATAAAGCCTGTAAATATGGGTAGTAATATAAGCCTATACAACCTTAGGAACAACCAGAAAATTTGTTCGCTGCCCTGATATCTGTGATGTCCCACAAAATCGACTCAAAGCAGGAGCGACTTAAGAACAAAAAAAACATCCGCGTTTATTCGCCCCGAAAAATCACCCCCAAACTGCTTCCCCTTGTTGGCGTCAAAAATGCATTTTGTAGAGTGTACATTTTAAGCAGTTTGACAAAGACACAATCACAGGGGATGATTTTCCAAAGATGTGCTGAACGAAACCTGGGGGGAATCTTGCTCCACATCGCTGACCTATTATGCAGGGGATTTTAGATACACCCAACTCCAAATTGCTCCCTTCCGTTCGCTAACCAGCGAACGTTCTTGTTGAGTGGAAGTTTCATTTTTGATCTTTTTTTGTTGGCGTTTCGAAATCAACCTCCACCTGCAAGCAATGAACCAACTGGCCAATGCTTTAATGTCCTTTGTTGCAAGTAACTCTAACTTTCTGATTTTTTTGGGCGGGGTAAAGTTGGTGGTCAAATTTAAAATTGGTAAGTTGTTTAAGGTATCTTTATTGATCTATATAACCAGTAATGCCGGGTCCTATTTTGTATTATCCCCATGTGAAACTTAACAAAAAAACGCGGCTGTTGCCTGTTGACAGTCATAAAGTTTCTCCGAATTCCTTTCGGTCAAAATTATACTCAACGTGCAAAAACCGTTAGTTTTGTACAGTTTCCCAACCTCATACCATGCGTGGGACCGGCCTCTCTACCTAGATTTACCATAAAAAATCAACCATTCACGTGGGTAAATATACAATCGCCCCATGGATCCCATGGAAACAGCAACAAGAAAAACCACTCAAAATTTGAGGAGTTGGATCCAACCTTGGGGCAGCCCGCAGCCTGACGAATTTCCTTACAAATCGTTTCCCCCAAATTTATTCCAAAGAATACGAATTAGATACACCGACCGCAAATTTAACAGTTTGCCCCTGAAAACAGGGCTTCCCACCCAAAGGAAAGGATCGGACCTTCCTTTGCCATCATTTTTCAAGGGGGGAACTGTAAAAAAATGTGGGGGTGTATGTACATCTTCCACCAAGAAGGGCATCTTCACGGAATCATTCAGTTCCCACCCCAAGTCAACAACAACAACCACAACCCCTCCCACCCCACTATTTTCAGTAGCTCTGAAAACAAAAAAAACACCACCAACGATTTGTTCGGATTCGGATCGGAAGAAGCAACAACATCTAATATAGTGCCTTTAAAAAAGGCTCAATTACTAGTTGGTGGTTTCAACCCCTTTGAAAAACATTAGTCAAAATGGGTTCATCTTCCCCAAAGTTCGGGATTGAAAAAACTAAAAAATGACACTCATTTCAAACCAGTAAAATCACCTCATACCTCCCACCTCCCCCCCCCCCAAATAAAAAAGCACAAACTCCAGGTGATTCAATTCGTGACCTTTTGATTTCCCTAGTTGGAGGTCACTTAACCCCTGAAAAGGGTCACGTTTTCACCATCCCAAAAAGGTCACGATCGCAGAATCGCCAGGCTCTGGACGCACGGTAGTTCCTACGGTTCCTACCACCATTGCCACAACAGCCAGGCTTCTGCCGTCTTTGGACATTCAATTCTTCCAACCTTTTTTTGGACGAGTCATTTCAGAGCGTCAAACATCAGAATCATCGGAGTCGAGTCATTTCCAGTAAGACCTATTCGAGATCATCGAGTCTGGTTGAGGGGTTGAACCAACCCATCTGAAAAATGTGCCCCTCAAAATGGGTTCATCTTCCGCAAAATAGAGGTGGAAATAAAAAATAGTTGAAACCACCACCTAGGAGTAGATAAACTTATGGTTGATTGATTTTGTATCCCCAAAGCAGAAAAGTTTGAATCTTAAAAATAACATGGACATGTCAAACACCAATCAAAAAAACTTCCAAGAAACTGGATGTTGGACAAGAGTCCTATGCTCAGTAGTCTTCAAGTTTCAACCAACAGTTTCCATGAAGTTCAATCCCTTGGGACATGATTTTTTTTGACGGACGTGTTGATCACTGTGCCCGAACTCAAGGTTCTTTCCCTCAAAGTGATCTATTACATTGATGTTAGCCTCTATATATATATCTGTGGTGATCACCATTCAAACGGGACAATTTAAAACATGTTGTTTTCGCATGGTGAGTTACAGTTGCCTGTATTCACCATTTCCTGAAATTCATCATGTTCGCAATCTTATGAGTACACAATTGCGAACATTTCGTGTGTGTGCTTCAAACCACCCATTTAAAAATAAAACTGTGACAGTCAAAATGGGCATTTTCCTTAACTTTTGTTCGGTTGAACATAAAAATATATATAATTATATATAATGACATGCATTTTTCAAACAAAAACTGTGAGACAGCTACTATTCTTCCCTCCAAGATCTCTGTGAGTTCAGTGGAAAATGGTACACTCCCCCGACAACTAACCTTACAATGGGAAAAAAACAACCAGTTGACAATGTTTCCTCTTATTAATGCATAGCGATGTACAATTGCCATGTTAGTTTACTGGAGGGGTATGTTTCAAAACACAGGTCGGAAACATCCCTTCTGAGAGACACATGAGGCCCCCTTGAATTTATCCGAGCAACTCTTGCATGGTCCGTGTATGCCGTCCTCGCCGTCCTCGGACCATCCGCTCCTCGGCGAAGGCAACGAAATAAATGGGGGAGAAAAAAGGTCGCCTGAGAAATCTCGGGTACCTGGCAATTCTTTATGACCTTTTTGAGATGGTTAAATGACCCTTTTAAGGGGTTAAGTGACCTCCAACTAGGGGATAAAGGGGTCACTTTGAATCACCTGGTAATGAGGGTGTGTTGTTTCTCAGTAATCTATCTGTATCACCTTCGATCGTTTTTGGTGATCCCATTGCTTTTTGTTGGTTACGTTTTTTTTTACAGAAGTCATTTTTTTTTCAAGATGAAACACCTCCCAAAACAACAAGTGATCTATATTGTAAGGACTGAAAGGAAATCATGATGAGTGAAAGTGAAAGAATTCACCAAACTGCAATTGGTGGACATTGTTTTTTAGCTCAATTTTACGTTACCTCGATCTCGAGCATCAGTGCCAGTGCCTATCAATTTTTTACCCCGAGAAAACACTTCAACTTACCCGTAACGTTAGATATTTTCTTTACCCCATAGGATCCATGTCTGGCATATTTGCCTAAATTTAGGTTGATGTTCCTGTCAAATTGTAAATACGGATCCCAAGGGAATTGATAAGCCAATCAAAGTGTTGCAAGAACAAAAACTCAACATGTTGGCACCACCCGTTCGCATCGATTCTTGGCCCAGGCCGCGTGATCCATGAGACGGTGCCAGTGCCAATCATCATCTGGAGTACATGGGTGTTCAGTGTTCATGGAAAGCAGCCAACGAATTCCCAGGCTTTAGTAAAAACATCTCTAGACATACAAAATCATTGGAATACCTCACTCATATTCAGGTTGAGTCTTGTTCTTTTGCGGGGGTCAAATACCGAAAAACATGTTAGGAGTCCAGAATTTTTGCATCCGGGTATGTTGATTGAAAGGAGCATGAACAACCAAGCCTACCCAGAAACCAAAACTATCTCATCTGATGAATCACTGGTGATGGTGTGCGAAAAGACCCCAAGCTCAACTAGTGGTTAATTTGTGGTTTGGGGCCCAGTGGTTCGGGATTCTACGGATACCCTTAAGTAACAATTCCTTTCAAAAGGTGATCCCAGGGAATCGCAGGGTGAAATTTAATGTGTAATGTTTAGAATCATCCCTACAGTGTTTCCATCGACGTTTCCGCTGTGTTTCTATGATTGTTTTCTCTATCTGCTGTTGTTTTTTCCTGCTTGGAACCTCCCTTCTTGCTCAAGAAAATATGCAAACCCCCATGTCTCCCAACAAGATACAGTGTCTATAGAGTCTATACAGGTGCTTCCTAAAATGGTGGTACCCAACAACCATGGGTTTTCCTGCTAAAAAGGGGATACCACCATTTAAGGAAACACCCATACACATTTACCCCTCAAAACACGGTAGGATCGGCTTCATACATGACTCCAGGTCCGACAAGTCGTGAAGTTTCTATTACTGAAAATCAGGTCGGTCGACTTCCAAACACCGACATCACATCTCTCTCCAAATGGCCGGGCGGCGAGAAGGGCAGCTCAATAAATACAGTAGTTGTATCACTTCTAAGTGTTTTCTTGAGGTGTCTAGTTGCTTGGTTTCAACCCAATTGAAACAACACTATAGTCAAATTTTAAGACTCTTTCCCCAAGGATCGGAGTGAAAATTCCACAACATCTTGGAGAAACCACCATTTCAGTGAAGTGTTTCTTTTGAAGTTTCTTTTCGATACAACAAATTCTATTCACTTCCGGGAGTTGAAGGGTGCCTTCCTCGCCAGGCAAATGCTCCCCGGCTCTCCGCTCTTGCTGCGCACGCCGCTCTTGCAACAAGTGAGACAGTCGCATCCTGGAGCCACGACTTTGGGTTGAGCAAAGCTAGCAAACCCAAAAAAGTCCAAAATGGTTTGCAAACTTGTTTCTTGTACACAATATCCAAACTTTGGACCTTTTGTTTAAAGTACAACAAAAAAAAACAAGACCCAATGACAACCATTTATGACCCCGGGCCACTCAAATAATCAGGACACCTTTCACTAAGGTTTCATCGGACAAACTAAACTTTGACAGATCCGAGGTATTTCAGGGGTCATTCTTCCAAACAAATCGACGAGGCGGGCAACACAAACAGTTATTTTTCATGGGGATTCCATAAAACTCCTTTTTCGTAGAGTGAAATTTCACCCCAAGTGAAATATCCATTTATTTTCGGCCATTTATAGGATATTCATAGGGGTTACAAGCCATTTATAACCACCTGGTAGTATGATAGCTGTGTACTGAAATCGTCTCCTTCACCTTAAGCCTTTGTTTTTGGGCCATTTTACCCTGCAACTTGTTTGTTGGGAAGATTTCCAACGAATTGAATGAATGCCTTTCGAAAACATGGGGAGTATTTGGGGGCCCGTTGATGTTCTCGGAATCAACATCTGAAATGAGCATCATATCAGTTATAAATTTGAAAGTTACGACTCAAGTCAGGTTGTCTGAACCCCTTCCAAATCATTTCAATTCCTGGAATTTTTCATCCCATCATCTTAGGACATGAAACCTGAAGACTGTGCGTGTTTTTTTGGTTGGATCTCAGAAATTGATTGCAGTTTTTTTTTCTGACAGATGTTTGGGGTTTCCATGGGGTCCTCAATTTTGAAACACATCCCACATGCCTAAGGCAAACATAGAGCTGAAATTACCCAACAAAGAAGATGGAAAACAACTCTTAATGCATCCGAAGCTGATAGTGGCCCACAACTACACCATTTTTTCCGGAAGGCATCCAATTTGCAGTCTTGTGTGTACATTGTGAACAAGTCACGCGTGGCTTCTTTGGCTTCTTTCCTGGCCGTTTAGGTACCTCGTACTAGCTAGGCAGCTAGCCTTAGCTATTACATGTATATGCATCTAAAAATGATATATATAGCGTACATATATACATATATACGTGTATATATTAAATACATATATACAAATACGTATAGCAAACCAGATATCACATGGATTCTTTTGGAATGTTTTTTTTTACAATATGTATTGTTCCAGAAAACACAGCCCCCCTCCCTTTGCAGCAGACCAACATCCAAACAAGATGGTCTTTTCAAGCCGAAAAACTCGGGTGAGGCTCCAGGGAGATTGGCTCTCGCTGGAAAAGAACCCATCCTGGAACTTGGCCCGGTGGCTTATCAACTTGAAGGTCGACATAGGAAACGGTGGGAAACATGGCTAAGGGGTACCGATCTCCCCAATGCCACGTTTCCCCTCAGGAAGTCGCCAGTCTTACTAGGTGATTATTAAGGGACAATGATGGTCTATAACCCCTGGGGGCCCGCTTGGCATTGGGGGGGGTTGGTACCCTGAAGTTCCCTCTGATTGTAGGTTGTCTGTGCCATTTACTTTTAAAAAGATCTCACAAAAACCGAATCTGATTGTTCAGGCCAGTTTAGAAGGAAACTGGGTATTCAACACTCCCGCTCATCAGCTGGACTTGGAGTCGCTATAAATTGAGACCAGAGTTGCGTTTTTTTGTTTTGGAAAAGTCTTGACCGAGGACTGGGTTTCACCAAGCATTTCGTTGGTACCTAAATTCGTTCGGAATCCTCACTTATATAAGCTGCATGGATACGGCTTATGTAAGGGAAAACCCACCCCGAAAAAAAACATCCTTATGAGGCTCATACCTTGATTTTAGGTACCTGAAACTTTTGGTGAGTTTTGGTGCGTATTCATCTAGTTGGTGGTTGCAACTCATTTGAAAAATATTATATAGCCAAACGGATCATTTCCCCAGGTAGGGCTTTTTAAAAAAAATGTTTGAAACCACCAGCCAGTTATGTATAAATATACCACGACAGCTTATTGTCTTATCTTCTCCATCACCTTCCCTAGGCTTCCTAATAGACACCTTGATTTTGGAGGTATGACTGGACCTCAAAAAACATACCATCCAAACACCAAACCTCAGGAGGTATGGCTGGAAGACTAGGGCATTTCAAAACTGCAATGAGACATGATTCAATTTCCAAGGTGTCAGGAAGACAATGGTAGATGATGACCCACAGGACATCCTAAGATGCAATCTCCTGAAAAAAAAAGGTATCACTAACATTCATTGATCTGTTCAAACATATCCTACGTAGTATTATTCTTGTTCATTGTTCATCTCAACTAATCATTAGAAATCATACCCTACTAGGATCTTAATAAAATTTGATATTCAAATTGTTTGGATCCTGGTGGGAAAAAGAAACTTAGCCCCAGTTGTTTTCCAACCCAGAACAAATACGGCAAACAAACAACATCATGGCCATGACTCTCGAGTCCGATCAGGCTGGTGTACGGATTCAAATTCGTGAAAAAAAAGATAGTATCCGTGTAGCTACAGAATCGTTCCAATATATTCACCGTTTCTTTGCTCTCAGCAAAACAAAACAAACCAACCCAACCAACCACCTGAGTGACGGAGATTGGAAAACTCCTGAACTGAAAAAAACCTCTTAGTTACTATACCTATACTGCGCTTAAACAAACAAAAAGATACCACATGTTCTGTGCCAAAAAAATCAACACCAAACCAAACCAATCACACTGACATGTTTTTTCAAACAAACAGGACCAACACCAACAAAACAACTAACACCAATCAAACCTCACAAAAGCCACCCACCTTTGTCAAGCAAAAAAACCAAGGCACAATCGATCCGTGGTTCTTTCTTCAAGGCCAACACCTGTGATCGGGTAGCCAACAGTAGGCACAAACCCGTCGACATGTATGAAATCAAGCATTTTTTCGGGGGGAATACGTCGTTTTGGGAAATTTGGGGGGAATGTATCAGATTGAGAAGTTGAGAGTCGGTTCCTCTTTTCAATGTTTTTTGTCTGTCTTGAATATCTTCCAAAAATGAATTGAGAAAAACACATATCGGCGGCTTCCTATTTTTTCTAGTTGGTGGTTTCAACCCCTTTGAAAAATATGCTCGTCAAACTGGGAATCTTCCCCAAAGTTCGGGGTAAAAATAAAAAACATTTGAAACCACCACCTGGTTCTGTTTGTTTTCCCCCCAAAACTCCAAACTCGTTCAACGGCCGCCCCGGCGCCATTCAAACGTCTCCGTGCAGATTCTGAATGCAAGGTTTCCAGTGCGGATGAAACCTGGGCATTTTTTCGCAGAGATTTGGATGGACTTTTGGGAAAGTTTTCAACGGGCAACAAATAAGGGTCCCTTTAAAAAAAAGGAGATCTCAAGAAATGTTTTTTTTTTCAAAAAGGGGGGAACTTTTTGAGGAATAAAAAATTAAATAATCTTAAATTACATGGTTTGTTTTTGAATGTCCTGAATGTTGTTCTTTTTTTTTGCGGTTTTAAACACCAAACATGACCCATAGATGGATTTAGTTTGGTCATGCCAAAAGCGAACCGGTGATTCTTCACTCTTCTGACTTGATGAGTAACCATATTTGTACATAAATTGAGTCCACTATTCTGGAAGAAACCTTTTTTGAACCAATCAGTGGAAGCGGACCACCAATGAAGCGACTGTTAGCACAAAGATGTATATATCCTAATATTATGGAATCATATTTCAGAGAGGGATTGATTTCAAAAAAACCTTCATGAATTTCATCAGTGAAATAAAAAACAGTTTTAAGGTATATCTTGGAAAACAAATATGACATCATATATAACACCAAACTCAAGCAATTCCCTGAAAAGGATAAGAACAAAATGGGAAACCCCTGGACCTACTGTGTCACCATTGTTTTCTGGGGCCTATTGGCTTGCCACACAGGGTAAGGTGTATCGCTATCTACCAGCTCTCTTCAAAGTGACCCTGGATTGATCCCCAAAAAATGAAGGTCACTTAAAGCCTTGAAAGTTGGTCACTTAGGTCGGTCACTTTGGATCAACCTGGGTGCTGTTTTGTTGTACACATGACCCTCGAATCAATCTTTCATGATGCATGCCAGCAACGTATCTTTTTCTATAACGAAAAGAAACAAACATCTGTTCAATTAAACACATGCCCTCACTGAAAATAACATAGCACCTAAAAATGGATGGTTGGAAGACTAGTTTCCTTTTCGGATGGCTTCCTGGCAGGTGCTATATTAGTTTCAGGGAGGGTATACTGTACAGTACAATGTTGCTAGAAGCCTGAAGACAGCAAAGACTCCAACAAAAAATCATATTCCAGCTTCTTCCAAGTGTCCTTTTGATCACCCAAATGGAGGTCACTTAACCCCTGAAACGGTCACTTAAAACACCCGAAAAGGTCACTGGGAAGAACCTGGTTATCTTAAACAATATTAATCACATAAAACATCTCAACCATGTCCTTCATCTTAGGATTCCTTGCACCTCGCACCTAAAAAAAAACACAACGTCTGACCACCTCCCTTAGGCAACGAATCTTTTTAAATCCATGACACCCAGTCAAAGTCCGTTTCATTGCTTACAGCGCTTGCGAGGGCATCCTCAAGGGTGGTAGTGGTGATTGTAACGCCAACAAACACCAACAGTTTAAGGTTACATGTATGAACATATATGTATATTAATATATGTACCATGTTCTGTCAGTAGGAATCACACAAAAAGCATTCTTCAAACCGGGGAAATCAAAGGGAATGGGAGTCTTTGAATGGATGGTTCCATCTTATAGTATTGCCATGTATTGCCTGTGTTGCTTTCTTCGTCATCACATAACACTGCTGGAGTACAATCTTCATTATGTTTTCAATCTGCATAAATATCCTGTAACATAAATAATATATATGCAATATATAGTACTGCATACATAATTCTACAAACATTATGCAAACATTCCAAATTATATTCAACTACATGCTACAGAATTGCTAGAGAGCAAACAAAATCAGCTCATCTGAATATAATCCAACCCACCTATTCGCAGCCAAGACACGATCATTGGAGCCACAAGCTTTTCAGCTGCAACCTGTTGGAGAGAAGTTGTTTCAATGGGTTATTTCTGGTTCCCTTAATAGGTGGTAGGTAGCATATAATCACCCAATTGGCAATATATCAGTGATTGTTTGGTTTGATGTTTTTGTTTTTTTTTAATGGTATGGTTTTGTGTGTGTGTGTGTGTGCATTTTGTTTTTGGAAATGGAAAATCTGGTGATGTTTTGTCTCACAAGAAGTAGCTTAAAAACACGAAGAACAAGAAACAAAACATAATAAGAAAAGGGGGATGATGATGATGATGATGATGATGATGATGATGATGATGATGATGATGCTGTGGTGGTGGTGGTGGTGGTGGTGGTGGTGGTGGTGGTGGTGGTGGTGGTGGTGGTGGTGGTCCTTTTCTGTGCCGTTGATCGTTGTTTTGGTTTATATCCAACCCATCTTCGTTTGGGGTGGTCCACTATCTAAAAACAAGCGTCTTTGTACGGGACCCCACACAAATTTATCATCGATTGGACAGCCTGATTGATCTGATTGTGTGTGTGTGTGTGACACCTTCACCCTTCACCCTGTTGTGATGTCTTCCGAACACATCTCTTCTGGAAATATGCAGATATGTTGGATTTTTCAAAGAACATCAAAGAACGTGTTATTGAGTTGTTAAGACCCCGGAGGTTCTGTGGGTGAGACGTCCAAGAAGTTCTCAGGAACTTGTCTACGCATATCTGGGGTCAAAAATTCCTGACATTCCCCCGAAAAAACGTATCCGGACGTCTGGAAATACACATGGCCCTCACTTAGCCATTTCAGACCAGAAAATAACAGTTTGAACTTTGCTTCCCAAAAAATCAGTCATGCAATTCCGGAAAAAAAACAAAAAAATCACACATACACACACATTCCAAAACTGCTATCCTGATGCTATCCTGCTGGGGCTGAGCGGCATATAATCATATATGATTTGATTTGGATAGATTTGGTTACCCCCCAGGAAACTAAAATATCTCATCCAATTGAATTCAAAAACTCATCTTCCCAACTGAGCGATCGGCAAAATGAAAAGGCCTGAAAGTGGACTATCGTTGGAGGCTTCGCTTTTGGTGTTCCGGCTTCGCTTTGCAAAGCTTTGGGTCATTTTGTCTATCATAGTTGTACAGTCTCCATGGGAAATGAAGACATTCACAGAAATCCTAAATTCGGATGTTTCAAAGCAGGAATGCACATCTTTTCACATTAGGTTCATCAGAATGGTAATTCTTTTGTAATTCTTAACAAATATTACCGAAACTAAATTGTATATTACAACATATACCGTAAATTTGTTTTTGAAACACTATTTATTTTTAATCTTCGTATGATGTAGATAATTCTTTCATACTTTGTTCAAAGCAGGCATGGCGTGGGCCAGGTCTTGTAAAAGGACATTTTCTTTTGAATTAGGCTTCGCTTTTGGTTTCGCTTAGGCTTCGCTTTTGGTCTGCTTATAAACTCTGGACTTTCCTGAAATGAATGACGAGAACAAATTGTGAGTTTCATCTTTGAGCCGCGCATAGGCTCTGTGCAACCAAGACGCATAATAACCCAAATAAATAACCAAAAAAAACACAAAAATGTAATCACGAAAACATCTCAAAGTACTTCCTGAAGTCCTTTTCATTATGTGAAAACATGGCATACGGATGTATATGGCATATGGCTTCGCTTTTGGTGTTCCGGCTTCGCTTTACAGGGCTTTGATCAAACAATAAGTAGAAAGTCCACCCCACATAAAAACGAAGAGCTAAACCTTTTTGCCTGTAGCTCAACTGCCTTTTGGATGGGACAGGTCAGTTCACACCAGGAGAGTAACTAAAACTAGTTGGTGGTTGAACCAACCCCTTTGAACAAATATGCTCGTCAAAATGGGTTCATCTTCTCCAAAGTTCGGGTTGAATATAAAAAATATTTGAGTTGCCACCACCTAGAATTGATTTTTAACTATCAATCTATACACCTGGTGACATCAATATACCCAACAGTAGCACCCAGAAAATCGTTGCCTCCCGGTAACAAAGCTTGGTATATACCCCTTCCACTTGCGACCCAAAACACACGACTTTGCACGGCCCGTTCTTCAGTGGCATGGCGCAAATCCTGGGGGGGGAAAAACCGTCTTTTGGAGGCAGCAGTTTACACGGCCAGCGGGGAAAAATGGGAAGGAAAACCAGCATCAATCCATCCCATAGGATCTATGTATGGTATATTTACCTACATTTGGTGATTTTTTATATGGTAAATATAGGTATATTCAGACACCTCCCGGATCGAATAGGATTTTGAGGGTTCCAATCCTAATCACCAGAATAGGATTATAGGGGAAATCCCGGATCCTTAGGAGATACCTGGATCCTTAGGGATCAATCAAGAGATGCACCATGTTGATACCATGTTGAAATTGAATGCCCTGCAAAATAGGCCGATAGGCCGAAAGGAAAGGAGTTTACCAAGCAGCATTTTGTTCAAGGGTTTGTTATAGAGACACTGTAACTGTTGATGGTGCAGAAATCCGGCGATCACCAGTTGATTTGTAGTTTTATCCCATTATCTACAAGGTCCTATACACCCTAGGTGGTTGTTTGGGACTTCCTCCATCAACAGAATGACCATTGGGTATTGTTTACCAGGTGATTTTTGTTACTGATCTTTTCAGCCCCGATCGTTGGAGGTCAAAAACTCCACCAACAACTAAAAAAAGGGTCACAAATGGCAGGGTACAAGGTGACCCCCAACCCAATATAACTAGGGTGAAATAACTCCTATAAGTAGGAAACCCATTTACAAGGCCATTTATAGGGGTTATATTTCACCCCAGTTAAAACTAGTATGGGCCCACCTTGTACAATATTTCTCATAGGTGTTCAGCGTTCATTGACACATAGGATAACTGTCGTGCGAGTAGAAGCATTGTGCTATGATCAATCCAATTTTTCATTGAGGGAAAGTCGAAACCCTGAAGTAAGGAGTGTATCGAACATAAACAGGAACTAGAATAAGGATTATCCGCTCGACCAACTGTATCCCTCATCAAAAGCAAGTTGCGCAAATCATGGTTGTTTCAATCGATTCACTTCGAATAAATCATTTCAGGAGCCTGTGTGGTTCATACCGTGCATATCTGTTGACACAAAATCATGCAACCGTAAAGCAAGACTTAGGATTCCCTGTGTCTTCTACGCCATGAGGTGGCAGGAAAAAATCCGCGCGAGCGCGTCACGGATGTCATACACGCGCCATCCTCAACAATGCACAATTTGTCCTGTATAGATGAAACATGATGAACTTCTTATGACGTAAACATCTGCAATATCTATAATTAAGGTAGTTTAAACAACTGACAATAACAAACTGAAATATCAGTATATAATTACACAACTTTACAAAAAAAAGAAAACAAACCCCACAGATTCCGTCTCTAATGCAACAACTCTTTCCCCCCAGTTTGAGGTAAGTCCAAGCTCGTTCATCAACCCTTCACAACGACATCTCCCGGATGTTCCTCGCAAACGTGCCGTTCCATGACGTTGCCATTGGGCCAAGGGCTTCCGCACCTGTTTAAAGGCGGGAGGATTTTACGTAGGAATCATTTGGGTGTACCCCCTAACATCCCATTTCGAACCGTTTTTTTTGGGCGTTTTTTTGGAGGGATTTCCCAATGGGCGGTACGTTGGGATCGGGGTACATACCATTTTTTCCCCTGACTAAAGGCACTTTTGAGTCGATGATTTTCCGAACTTCCCCAGGTGGGATATATCACTTCCCTGTATGGTACCTTCTCTACTAGGATGACATCTCACATGATGGTGCAATGATTTGGAGTGGTAGAAAATGTCTGTATGTTCACTAAAAAAAGGATTGACAAATGAAGCTGCAAAAATTTCAAGACCCAAAAAAACTAGGAACCTTCCTTTCAGCGTCAACTGTGGAGGGCCAACCCTCTTTTTGGGGGGAACACATGGATGATGAAACACCTGTAGTCCCGAGTACTAAAGACTTGGAATGAGCACCAACCTATAGGGTTTTTTACACCCCAGAGGTATTGCCAGAATTTTTCATATAGAGGTTGCTTCAAAACTGTTTTGTTTCTTCAAGGCCTTCCGATAAAATGCATACCTGCCCCTTAATAGGCTCGATGTTCGGAGTACCATCGAAGTGTTGATGGCTAAAGTTGTATGATATTATATCACTAAGGAGAACACATGCAGTACAACTTCATTATGTACCATGCAACTCTTGGTTATGGGAGGAGGGGAACTACCACCAATCTGCAAGAACCATGAAGAAACAACTCACTCTTCACCAGGACGATTACCCTACAATAACGGTAACATGACAATGGAACATCAAAATGTTCAACAGTAAATTTTCATAAAACCATGTCGTGAGTTTTACAGAAGTAACTATTACTAAAATCACGGGGTGAGGTGTCTTTTGCTTGGGGTGATTTGGTATTGGCACCATGAAAAATAATCTTTCGCCGAAGAAGCCTTCCACAATGAGCTGTGAAGCAGCCTCACAGCTCAAGCATTGGAAGCCGAGGATGTTGGATGTTTTTGTTTACCGAAAAAATAAACCAAAAGTAGGTAAATATACCATACATGGATGCTCTGGGAATGCGAACATGATCATTTTAGTTTCAGGGAAGGTCTGAAACTCCATGACTTTCTCAAGTAGCTGGATGTCTGCATTTGGTTTCAGTATCCCGCTGTTGATCTAAAAATATCAACAAAAGAAACACATAAAAACATCGGTTCGGTGGGCCCAAAAACCCGGTATAACTGGGCTGAAAAAAAATCCTACAATCTGGGGACCAGTTCCCCAGTTACCCATTTTATAAGGCCATTTAAAGGAATTATTGATAACTCTTTTGTTCACATGTGGATTTTCAACAATGTTTCAACGGAGCTTTTATGGGGTAGGATTCAGGCATTTGTTTTAGGCAAAGAAGTCATGTAATGAAGACACCATCAACAAGATGCATGGTATTCAGTAGTGCAAATACCAGTAACCAGTAAATTCAAAGAACATATAGATCTTGGTGGGGGGGCACTATATATATATATACGAATAATATAGTTACAATAATAACGATATGCAAAAATAAAACACACATCCTTTTAACATTCAGGTCAATTCCACTAATTAAACTCTACACTTACCCCCAATTCCACTCCAAGTGTCACTTGCAATAATTTGTGCAAAACAAGCAAATACAAAGGAAATTATGATCATTTCACCAGCCTTAAGATTAAAACCATGTTTCAACCTATCAAAGCTTGTCTTTCCGGGGGTCAAGTGTGACACACTCATCTTTCCACCCCGAACTGCACCAACCTGGACATGGCGATGGAAAAGGCTGACGATCCCAGGGTGCAATGGAGGGCGGTGGTGGCAGCAATGCCGCGCACATCTGTTGGCTGCAGCAAAAACCTCACGAGTTTCGTTGATGGGAAAGAAAACTATCAACAAAAACCTCAAGCAGGGAGGATAAGCATAAGATATTCAGGAGTTTTAACTAATAAAACAAATATCAAATGTTTGCATGTATGCTATGGCGTGTTTATGTAATCAAATCTGTATATGTTTAAAAACTCACCATCCAGGAGTAGACACAGTGGCGGTGTCTAACCTGGCTGCCTCCACCCCGTTGCGGCTGCCTCTACCACCTGCGTCTTGAAATCGCGTTCGTTGTTCCAGTTTCAGCCATTCCTCTTGGCCACTACATCCTGCAATCACATCCTCAGATGATATTCGAAAACAAGAAACATACCCTTCAAAAGATGCCAAAAGATGATCATTTCACCACAAGTCAGGAGAAAACAAACAAGTATGATCACGCCAAGACTTTTGGTTTTTTGGGGGGAGGGGCTGTCGCAGTGTCTGTAGCTATGGTCATCGGAGCTGACCACGTGGATTTGTGGCCGTGAAGGAATGGAAAGAATGAAAGCGACCCTGACTTGAAGGAAATCTGGGAGAAGCCCAGGATAGACTGGGATGTCCCAGGAAGTTAGTGAATGGTTTCTAAATGTTAAGAGAGTTACAAGCCACAGTAGTTCTTAGCCACATACTAAACATTCTGGAATATCTCAATAGAACCTCTCATCATGACTCAAACACATTTGAACAAGCTATATATATATAGAGAGAGAGAGAGAGAAAAAAACAAATACCTTCAACAAGTACAACATATCGCAGGAAAGGATGAACTAATCCAACGACGTACATAGATCTTGATTTGGGACAGTGGGACTGTACAGCAAGACTGTCTGGGGTTTTCAGTGAGGATTTTTGGGATGACCTCAGTGGGGAGGTCATAAACTGGCCACCAAAAAACAGAATTGAAGTCACAAGATTAGGGCAATAGGATGCAATAGGGCATACAAGAAGTAGGAAGTACGGAAGAGGCTGTATTTTGAAAACATACACCCCGGAAGTTGTTAAACTGATCCAGTTTCGTGATGGTATTCCAATTGATGGTACCAACATCTTTGAATCTTAGGTTCAAATTTTCAAACTCTCCACGAAAATTGATTACCCTCCCTGAAACCAACAGCAACCGCACCTGAAAATGGATGCTTGGAATACTTTCTCGTTTCCTTTTCAACATGGCCTGTTTTCATGGGCATTGTTTGCTCTTAGTTTCAGGGTACCAGGTACCTTCACTGACAGCCCTCGTTCGATCCACCATGGGCTCAGCCCAGCTGAAAGGTGTTGAGCTTTTCCGAACCAAGCTGCCATAGCCATCATTCGATGTGCCGGAGTCCTGGGAGCTCCAGGTTGGAGGCCGCTGGGTTTTATGGGAGAAAAATTCCACCACTTCCGAAACCCCCTGAAACGAACAGCAACTTCACCACCCTGAAAAATAGGTCAAAGTTGCAAAAAAAAACACACAAGCTTCATCTTCCAACCATTGATTGATGTTCAGAGCTTTGGATGTTAGTTTCAGGGAGAGTAATTTATTGTAATTTTGTTCTTACACAGAGTTGCTGGACACACATGTTTGAAAAAAACTGCTCTATGACCTATAAGATATGGAACATATACAGCTGAAAACTCCGGGTTGCACAAGCATAAACCCAGCGCACCCTTACTGGAGAGTGTAATAAAAAAGGGGCAACACAGATTCAACACACAAGAGATGAAACATGTTCAACACATCCAAAAGGAAGTGAAATCCTCTCGAAAGTCTCAAAAAGGACTCCAATTAAAACAATTTTACAATCAAGATTCTGCACCTGCAGCATGAGAAACGAAAACTACATGTTACACTTACACCAGGACCTCCTTTTTATTTAATTCTCACCTGGAATTCCAACACTTCCCCCAAACCCCCCTTTTTTCTTTGGAGTTTTGTTGTTCTGTTGTTGTTGTTTTTTACACCCAAAAAAAAATCCAGGTGTTTTCTACACCAAGAAAAACACGCCTTGCAGGCGACCACCCAGCCCGAAAAAACGACGACGAGGAAATTCACCGAGATGCAAAGGACATCGCGTCCCGTTGGATTGAAGATGTTGCCGGAGGCATTGGCGGCATACCGCTTCCTATCGGGCAGAAATGGCATAAATTGGAGGAGGTCCAAGTCCATGTCCCAACCAAACATGGAATTTTGTGAAAAAAAAACATGGGATTTGATGGTTTAACATCAAATCATCAAAGTTGTTGCAGTTGATAATGTTAGCTAATATGTATATATTTGTTGAGTTTTTCAACACTAATATCTGAAACAATTACGTTGCATTTGATGAACTATCCTGACCAACATATATTCAAAGCATCCTGAATTCATATTAGTAAAATCTCAAGGCTAAACAAATTTCGATCCATTCTGACACCATTTTCCCAACAGCATCCACGACGTTTCCAAGGGCACCTCGCAACATTGCAAGAAGATCCATCGCTGTTTATGATCAAAGTCCCCAGCAAAGTCGTGTCGCACCTTTCCAAGGGCCCCGATGAACCAACCCGATGCGTCTGTAAGTTTGGGGGGTTTCGCAACTGGAGTACACAACAAAAAACGAACGGGATCTTCATTCACCAAGAATTTCAGGTACCTAAAATGGAGGTACTGAAGCTTATAAGGCTATTTTGAAGGTGGGTTTCCCTTACATAAGCCTTACATACAGCTTACATGGGTGAGTACCTGCATTTTAGGTACCTGAAATCTTTGCTGATTCATGGTTATTCAACTGGTTTATCACCACAAACTCTCTGAAATCAATACCCTCCCAGAAACTAACCTGTCCCATCCAAGGGTAGTTGGGAAGACGAGTTTCTTTTTCCATTGGTGGGACATGTTAGTTTTGTGGAGGTATTTACAATGTCGGGAGATATTTATGAGATATGACTATAATCATTCTATCCCTCTTCCAAATATCTCCGAGAAGGTCTTTTAGGTATGTTTTTGCGACCCAAATACCTCCAAAAACAAAGTGTTTGGAAGCCTATAGGGTATATATGCATCATATACCTAGGCAGATCGAATGAAAATCACAAAAAAGCAAGCAGTTTCCAAGTGGCACAGCGATGAAACTGTGGAAATTGGCGGAGAAACGCAGAACTGTCAGCCGTACAAATTTGAAAATACCATATGGGCACCGGGTGATTCAAGCCGCCATGCCCCGGAACTGAAATCGATGTCTTTCTTGACATACTGTTGATGGCAACCAGAAATCTGGCGAGAAAACCAGTTTGAGGGAAAAAAAATTGAGGGAAAAGGTATAGGAACCATCCCCATTCTTTACTACGGCAAAAAAAAATGTCCAAAAAGGTGTTTTTTTTTCTGAACCATCAACAGTATCTGTTCCAGCATTTTTGAAAAAAACAACCGTATCCACCAGTTGACCCGTTGAACCTCCAGGCATATGGGACATCGCATTTCAGGAGGGCTGGCCGTCGCGTCGTGAACGGGTGAGACGTCCATGTACTCGCAAAAATCACCATCCTGGTTGGCTAAGTCAACCGCCACGCAAAATGCTGGGATATGAACCCCACGGGGTTAGTATGTATGTGGTTAGTAATATATATATATATATATATTTGAAAGCAGTGATCCCCATGGTCTTTCCATTTCACTTGGCAATCCTGCATGTAGTGTGGACTCCTTTGAGGCAACTCCGGCTCAGGGAAACAAAGGTGTCGGCCGATTAGTGAGTCGCCATTTGGTTGGAGCTCAGGCGAGCTCATTCAGTTGATCCATTTAAACTGGTAGCGGAGCCGCCCTAGAGGCGGCACCAGGGATTGACTTGCCCAAGGCTGGGCTGAAGTCAGAAAGCAGTGATCATGTCCTCGGAGTCGAAGGATGGCTCCAATGGACAATTTCGAAGATTCAATGGTGATAACCTTGATGGCAAGGCCTATCGCCAGTGGAAACTTTGGGCTAAGGCGAAGATGATGGCCACCAAGGACCTCTCCAAGGCCCAGAAGGGCCCTTTTGTCTATTGTCTTCTGGATGGAACTGCTCTGGAAGCAGTTGAACATCTGACCTTGGATGAGCTGGCAGCCGACAATGGCGATGAGGCCATTTGGACGGCCCTTGATGCTAGGTTTCCAGACAAGCTGCAGCATGACCACATGGCTGAGTCACTCAAGGAGGTGTTTCAGCTCAGTGCTCGAGAAGGTGAATCAATGGCAGCCTGGACCTCACGGGTCCAAGATACCTTCTCTCGCTGCAGGAGGAAGGTCAATGTCGAGTTTCCCCCAGAGGCTCGAGGCTGGATTGTTCTTCATCAGTCAGGCCTGACGGAGGATCAGAGAGCCATAGTGACTGCAAAGAATCAGGGGGACATGAAGTTTGACACAATGATGGTGGCAATGAGGTCTTGCTTCCCAGACTTTAAAGCAGGACCAAAAGGAAGTCGAAAGGGTTCTTCTGCCTTTCTGGTGCAAGAAGAGTTTGGGTCACCGGAAGTCAGCCAGGAAGCTGATGATCCAGCTGACGCAGTGGTCTTCGAGGAAGTTGAAGCCTTCCTGAGTGAGCACGGTGTCCCCTCTCCTGAAACTGAGGTGGATAATGAGTGCTTCAACGAGGAGGATGTCGTGGAGATCCTTGCTGCTAGCTGGAAAGAAAAGAGATCAGAGATCTCTCGTTTGCAGAAGAGTCGTCGCTTTGGCCAAGTCAGTGCGGTGAAGCGAGCCTTTGCCAACGAGGTTTCAGAGCTGAAGACCAAGAGTAAGTGCTTTAAGTGCCACAAGGTTGGGCATTGGGCTCGGAACTGCCCAAACAAAAAGGCTGAGAAACCCTCGTCTTCTGGAGCAGCGGTGGTTTGGTCTATCCCAACTTCTGGTGCAGCAACTGTCATCAACGCTGAAGAGGTCATGCTTATCTCCTCTCCAGGTTTCGGAGTGATCGACTCAGGTTGTGGCAGGACTTTGATTGGTCAAGCAACTCTTGGTCAAGTTTTCCATATGCTCAAGGAGAAGGGCAAGAGAGTTCCGACTTTGAAGAAGAGTCAGAACCTCTTTCGTTTTGGGAATGGACAGGAAGAGCTGTCTGAGAAGACAGCTACCATCCCCGTCGGCATTCATGGCCAAGATGGACACATCGAGGCAGCAGTGATTCAAGGAGACGCACCACTTCTTCTTAGCAGGTCTGCTATGAAGAGTCTGGGTGCATCCTTGGACTTTGAGCATGAGACTTTGACCCTGAAGGGAAGAGAGTCGCGTCCCGTCCAGGTGAACTCGGCTGGTCAATTCATTGTCAATGTGATGGACTTTTCCGAGATTGACGAAGTTCTGTCCACCAATCACTATGTGACTGAGAATGACCAGGTGACTGACTTTGAGCAGGTCCCGGACGAGATTGATGCCATCCACTTTGACGAGGTCACCCCCACCAAGGAGGCCCCTGACGAGTTGGAGACCGAGTTGTCAAAGTTTCCGAAGGGCAAGGTCACTTGCCGTGAGAGTCGCTGTCTCATGGTGAATCATCTAGCTTGGAAGAAGAATGAGAAGGAGAACTGCAAAGTGGCTGAACTGTTCTCACCACCACGGTTCGCTGAAGTGGCGGCAAAGAGGGGTCAGCGAGGTCTTTCTTATGACCTCTTGCAAGGCTGGGACCTCACAAAGCCGAAAGTTCAGCAACAGGTGAGTCAGGAACTGGCTCAAGAGCAACCCGAGCTCCTGGTGTGCTGTCCTGAATGTAAGCACTGGGGCGGGTGGTATCGTCTCAATCGCAACAAGTTGTCTTTGGTCGAACAGTGTCGCAACAAGAAGGTCGCCAAGAAGCAAGCACAGTTTGTGGTGGAGGAAGCCAAACAACAGCTGAAGAGAGGTGGCCGAGTTTTGATCGAACATCCATGGAGCTCTGATCTATGGAAGTATCCACCTATGGCAAAGCTTCTTCGTCGCATGCACTTGTGCCGAGTGGATCTGTGCGCCTATGGACTTTGCTGTCCGGACTCTGGCCTACCTATTCGAAAGCCCACTGGAATTGCGGTGTCTCATGCGGACATGGTTCATTTGGCTGCTCAGTGTCCAGGACACCCGAAACACCAACTAGTGGAAGGGAAGTGTTTGGATGGAGAACTTAGAAGTGCTAAGACAGCTAGGTATACAACTGAATTCTGTGAGCGTTGGCTTTCGTGTGTTGATCATCTTTCACCATCCTCATCTGTCTTGTACTCAGAGGAGACCTCTGAAAACCCATGTGAGTCTCTTTCCAAAGAAGCGTCCGAAGTGTTAGCAGCAGAACCCGAGTCCATCACCGATGAACAAGTTAAGTCCTCACTGAGGAAAGTTCATAACAACCTAGGACATCCAACGAACAGAAACCTAATGAGGGTTTTGAGAAATGCAGGTGCATCAGACCGGGCATTGCGGCTAGCAAGCGAGTTTAGCTGTTCAGTCTGTGATAATCGCCAGCACCCTGGACCATGCCTTCCAGCTTCGTCACATCAGATAATAGACTTCAATCATAGGATAGGTATTGATGTGAAATTGTTTACAGGTTGGAAGGAAAATCAAAAGATAAAGGCCTTGAACATAGTCGATTATGCTTCAAGTTTTCAGGTCGTCGTTCCTTTTTATGAAACTGAAACGGCCAGTGTTCTGAAAGATCTTTTTCGTTTGAGGTGGCAATCGTGGGCAGGGGTACCGGTTGAGGTTATCTGTGATCCAGCACGCACCAATGTTGCTGACATGTTTGTTGACCCACTGGAATTACAAGGTGTTCGTGTCCTCACCACAGCAGCTGAAGCTCATAACCAATTGGGGAAAGTTGAGAAGCACGGTCATTTGTTTGAAGTCATCTTACAGAAACTCATTGATCAAGTCCAACCTCAAAACCAATTGGAGTATGAAGAGTGCATCTTCCACGCCATGAATAGTAAGAATGAGATGTTGAATAGCAAAGGTTTGAGTCCCTGTCAACACGTTTTCGGTAGAAACCCTAGAGTCCCCGAAGATCTTATCCAGGATAATCCTGATCCCGTAGCTGGTACCAGTCCCTTGTTTGATGACCAGTCGGCGAGAACATCTGCAATTCGTGCAGCTGCCAGAAGTGCCGTAGCTACCAGTCAGGATGACAGGTCTCTTCGCGAGGCGCTCAATGCCAGACCCAGGGTTGAAAGAGATTTTGTGGCAGGAGATTTCGTCCATTACTGGAGAACCCAAAAGTATATGAACGGGGTCCGGTTAGTTGGGGGTAGGTGGTTTGGAACGGCAATAGTCATGGGAAAAATCGGTAGGAACGTCCTGGTCTTTCATCGTCGTCATTTGTTCAAAGTGACACCTGAGCATTTGAGACACGCCACTCTAGAAGAGAGAGCTGTTGCCCAAAGCGATGGAAGAGAGCTGCTCGGAATTTCGGACTTGATTTCGGAGGGCAATAACCTACTTGGTAGTCAGTATGTCGATTTGAGCAACCAAGAGAAACCCCCATCCGTTGAGTCATATCAAATCCCAAATCAAGCAGCTGATGCCACCGATGTTTGGGAGCGTCGGGGAAATTTCTGTGTTCGTGTTCATAATCGACTTAGGGTAGGTAGATTCATGCCAGCATCCAATGATCCTTTTCTTTCTGAGTTTCGGTTGAAAGACTGGAGAAACACCATCGTGCAAGGTAGACCAGGCGATAATGTTGATAGACCATGGTCAACGCCAGAAGCAGCAACGCAACCGCTTCAAGCAGAGCCCTGGTTAGGTGAAACCTGGTTTGAAATCGAAGTTCCAAGTTCTGATCAGAATACCGGTTTGGGACAACCATCAAGCATCTCACAACCACCCAGTGATGATGTCCAATTGTTTGATGCAAGTGAGCTAGTCCCGGAAGCAAGTCCGGCAGAAATCTCAGCTCCTCGAGCGATGCCGTATGAGAAGTCAGCAAGTGCCAGCTCCAGTCGAGCTCATGGCTACGGCCCTCTTCGTTTTAGGAATCGTGACAGCACTAATTCCTCTGAAGTACTCATAAGACCTCCTAGTGTTTTCCTTGATGATTTTCAAGAAGCAATGGAAGAAGTGTCCAATGAGAGTCGTGAAAAGAGAAGTGCCAGCCGTGAACCCTCTGGTAGCCCTAGTGCTAAGGCTGCAAAACATGATGATCGCTCGGAAGTTTTGTTTGCTGAGCTTCGCTCCTTGCCGAATGCCGAAGCTTTAGTAGCGGGTTTCTTGCAGAAACGTATGCAGACTGAGCTGCACCATTCTAACAACCCACCAGCTTTGCAAGAACAGATTGATGATGCAAAGGTAATAGAGTTCGTTCACACCCTGCAAGAAGAAAAGAAAGCTTTGAAGGTCATTCCCCCAAAGCAGGCAGGTAAGATTAGAGCTGACAAGCCAGATAGGATCATGACCAGTCGCTTCGTTGTCACAAATAAGGTTGAAGACCAAACCAGTAAGATCAAAGCTAGGTGGTGTCTTCGTGGCCATCATGACCCTGATTTGATTACCAAGATTGTTTCGGGTAAGTGTCACTCACCAACCTTATCTCAGTTGGCACGTAGTGTGGTCTTGCAGTTGATTGTTAGCCATAAGTGGGAAATGAATCTGGGTGATATCAAAGGAGCCTTCTTAGAAGCTGATGTTCGTGACCAAGCTCTTAAGAACCCAGTTTTTGCAGAACTACCCCCGGGGGGAGTCCCAGGCATCCCGTCAGGAAGCCTAGTACAAGTTTTGGGAAACATTTATGGAGCAAATGACGCACCCCACAATTGGTACAAAGAGTTTGATGCTGTTGCTCAGTCCGCCGGCTTTGTGAAATCAAAATTTGATGCCTGCCTCTACTTCTGTTATGGAAGTACTGGTCGTCTCGAAGGTGTGCTGGGAGCCCATGTTGATGACACCATAACAGGGGGAAACGGTAAGTGTTATGACCAGGCAATCGCCTTTTTGAAAAATAGATTTCCTTTTCGAAAATGGAGGTCTCGAGGGGGCGAGTTCTTAGGTACGCAATACACTCAGCATGAGAACTCTGAGATAACATATCACCAAAAGGAGTATGCAGAGCACATTAGGCCTATTACCATTTCCAAAGAAAGATCAAAGAAACCCTGGCTTCCAGCCACGGATCGAGAAGTAGCAGCCCTTAGAGCAGTGAATGGTGCCCTCGGCTGGGTCTCATCCCAGTCTCGGCCAGATTTAGCAGTTCAAACATCCATTTCGCAGCAGGCCTTTCCAAGCCCAACCATTCAACATTTACTAGCCGCAAATCAAGCAGTTCGCCGAGCACGACAACAAAGTGATTTAGAGATCAGAGTTCCATTCATTGATCCTGAAGAACTCACCGTTTGTTTTTGGTCTGATGCTGCTTTTGCAAATTCTAGTGAACATAAGACACAAGCGGGTTGGGTAATGGGGTTTACTTCAAAGTCCATGAGTAAAGGTGATGATGTTCCAGTCCACTGTATTGGTTGGAAGTCATATAAACTCCCAAGAGTAGTGGCCTCAACCTTAGGAGGAGAAGCACAAGCTTTTGCTAGCGCATCTGGAATTGCTGAATGGACTTTGCTGCTATTGGCTGAAGGTTTGGATGGCGTGTTTGATTTGAGCGAAGTCTCTGATGTTCTGCTACGCCGCAGTCCAATTGGTATGACTGACTGCCGATCGTTGTTCGATCATCTAATTTCTCTTGGAAGCGGTGGACCTTTAGATGACAAAAGAACTGCAATCGATGTTGCAATAATCCGCCAAAGCATTCAAAGAGCAAAATTAGAGCCTAGATGGTGTCCAACAGGACACATGGTAGCGGATGGCCTCACCAAAGACAAGGGAGAACCTTTAGATTTGCTGAGATCGGTAATCCGCACAGCCCGATACCAGCTGGCAGACGAAGACACCGTATTGGATAGGAAAAAGGCTGAACGTGAGCTTCGTAAACACAAAGCTGCCACGAGAAACATTCCATCCAAAGTTGATCTACCCATGCCTGATGTTTCGTTAATCTGAGGGGTAGTGAGTTGTCTTTTTCCACTTTCACGAACTGAGATCGTCTTTCTTTCATGTGCAGTGTATAGTTCTCTTTCTCTTGAAAGCCTCTCAGTGCACCATGTCATATCACACCAAAGTGCCGGAAAGTGTATTAAAGGTTTGTGTCCAAAGGTTAGACCCACACGCATAGAATTCGTTTTTGTGTAAAGAACTGATTTTTTTCAGGTTGTAAGTAATCATACCACCAAGGGTAGTACACTCACTTGAGTGTCGTGTCTTGAGCCCAAACTGGACTCAGCTGCTGGTTCAAGTTGAGATTGATTACTGTGAGCCTTGTCAATCGTCGATTGTCTCCTTTCTTGCGACAATGAGTTTGTCTAAGAGCCCCAATGCACCCTTGTCGGCGGAAGAAGCTCGCACTTTGACCAGCTTGCTGATGAGAATGCAAGCGGCAGGTTTGGAGCCTACAGCCGAAGATCAAGGTTATGGAGCGATGACTGACGCCTCAAAGCGGCGCAAGCCAGAGTCTGAGGTGAGTCTGGAGGACTTTGAACATATCGAGCCCTTCGTGCAGTACGAAGCTGAGAAGTTTGGAACTGAGAAGCCCAGGTCCTCCACTGATGGTTCAGTGGGAAAGACTCGAGTGCATATTCCTCTGGTCAACGTTGGAGGAGTCAAGATTCCATCCATTGAGAAGGATATGGAGGATTGGAGCACCAACATCTGCGAACTTCCAAAGGTATTACACCTGGGAATGTCCTATGCTGAGCTCATTGCTGATCCCGAGTTCATGGACTACCTCATTTGGGTGAGGACTCATGGAGTGAAGAAAGGTGGTCGCTTTGAAGATTTCTCTCTGTTTCTGCAAGCAGTGGATTACACCAAGGAACGTGTGTGCCCGAGCTCGCACCAAACGTTCCCAGGTTCCAATCAGATTCGCAAGAAGAAGGTGCCAGTCGACAAGAAGTAGAAACCAGCTTTTTGAGCCGTGATCCTTCTTTGACTTTTGGATCAACGGATTAGCAAGGAAGATTTGGACTGACCAACACTGTCATCTTTTCCTTTGATGCAGTTTTCTATAAAGAGAGGGCGACGGAGTCGCTGCAGGCTCTCTGTTGATTCTTTTGTTGTTTTGTTTTAAGTTTGGGGAGTTTGAAAGCAGTGATCCCCATGGTCTTTCCATTTCACTTGGCAATCCTGCATGTAGTGTGGACTCCTTTGAGGCAACTCCGGCTCAGGGAAACAAAGGTGTCGGCCGATTAGTGAGTCGCCATTTGGTTGGAGCTCAGGCGAGCTCATTCAGTTGATCCATTTAAACTTGCATATTCAACTCTGCTGTGGGCCCTGAATGTAATTACATACAATTACAAGTCACTATTTGAAAGATATATTTATTGCATATCCATGGAGTCCAACGTTGATGTTTAACCTGGCAGTTGTATGTCAATGACTGGCAATTGCTATCTTGGCAAACAATGGTATCAGCATGTACTGGGAATTCTGTGCTTTGGCCTGTCAGTGTTTGCATTGGGTTCCCTCCTTCAATTCCGTCGAGCAACCCGCTAGAAAAGTAGAACTTGAGAACCAACGGAACTGCTTAGTAGTTCTGAGTTGTGACATCTGTGAATGATAACCATGGAAGGCCTAGGGTGTTGGGGGGAGTCTCCACCTTCTCATGGAGTTTGCGTTCGAGGGGGGACCGGCGGCCTTCGTACAATTTGAAAGGTCGGATTCCCCGATGGGGAGTACAAATAGTCTGAACAAGCTGCAAATCAAGCAAGCTTAAGCAACTAAGGAGTCCTTCAGCTGAAGGTGCAATGCCCGCCCTCCCAGCATATACATTGCCGAGTGGCTGTGGCGAGAAGACCACAGCAATCTCTTGGAACACGGCCTTGCAAAATCTTGCAAAACCATTTGAAGGGCGGGGTGAAGAAAGATTTTGAGCAACACTCTAGGCTAAAAGTGGGAGTGACAAACTTGCTGAATGATCCCCCACAAAGAATGTTTGTTAGTTTCAGGACATATTCAAGACTGTCGTGGGCAACAGAAGTCCAACATGGAGAAGCTCAGGTATAAATCTAGCTCCTGCGATAAAGGCTGCACAATGCTACACTGTTGCGCAATCTCTTAACTATTTGCGGTGTGTTTGATTCTTGCCATGATATCGAATAGTCAGAGTTCAAGTGAAAAAACATGGGCTGACACAGGGGTTTTGGGCAATTGGTTTGTGAATAACAGCCCTGCTCTTGCAAAATGTTGCAACGCAATTTCATATACTTGCGATCAGGAAACCTTGATGGCTTTAATGTAGATCCTTGGTTCAAGAGTTTCAGGCAAACTCAGTGGATACTTCTGGACATTCAGAGGCCCCTTTGAAAGGCACATGCTTTGCCTTGAAAGGCCCTGCCCTTTTGGAAAATATATATCTGAGCCCTGAAATCAACCATGAAAGCAACAAAATCCAGAGGTGGCTTGCAATTGACAGCGCTACAATGAAACTGACTCCAACAACTCACATGTGGAATCACAACTCTGGAGACGATTATTATCAAAGCGCTCTTGAGAAAATGATGATTGATATTCAATGCTTCAACAATCTTCAACACATGTCAGTTTGTGCTTTCTGAAAAAGGCATGAAGAAGGCATCCTGCTTCCCAATTACAAAGTTGAAATCATTTCTGCCATGACATCCCTACACAGTTGTCAGGCGGCGGCAAGTCCAACATCTCGAGCTGGGGCATACCAGCAATCTCCTAGAAAACAAAAACAGCTCAGTGTGACAGCACTAGCACTGTTTATGTTATGCCTAGATTAATTGAGTAATGGCATCAGGATGAATTCCTGGGGAATTGGTGACAATAGATGGTCTATATAGATTGACTTGGCGGATGAATGGTGAACATCGACAAGAAGTGAACATTGAGGAGAATCTGCTCTTGAATGATACTTTGAAGTCCAAAATTATCAAAAAAATAAGATTGGTGCATTGTCTTTCTTACTATGACTATATAGTACTATGCTGCCAGCCCCCAGACGAAACAGCTGTTTTTTCCCAGCGTTTGAGGTGTCCTCATAGTATGAAGGCGATGGGAAGCGGAAACCATCCTCCGCAATGATGGGCAGAACACAGCAGCCTGACAGCTTGGCTACCTGCAGTAGCCATTCCTGAGACGGAAGCTTTGGAGCAAAGCAGCAAAGGCGACAAATCCAAGATTTGGATGTCGTGCATGATGTCTTTTTCCCTATATCAAATCTTTATTCATATGCATATGCAAAACAGTGAGCCATTCAGAGTGATACTTTGCAAATGTCATACTCCCTATGCGCTCGTTCCCTCGAATAGACTGCAATATACTATAGTATGATATATACTTTGCTATACCATAGACTATAATTGCTACTATATATTGTGTTGTGCTTTGTTAGGCCGTGTCTTGTCACGATATGCTGTTCGCGGTCCGACAAGCCAAGTAACACCAAATTGGAATTGCTTGAAGCAGCCGTCGCTGCAAATCACCAATGCCGACACTGCACTCTCCGGCACATGGCGGTCCTCACTAGAGTCAAAGAAAATGCTGGACGAAGTGGAAGAGTTCGTCAAAGTAGAGCATGATCTTCAAGAATCAAACACCAAAACAAGAAGATTGTGGAAATTCTTGGAAGGCAGATTCTTTGATAAGACACGTGGGAAACATGGGCTCACATTGACAACGTGTGCCATTCTTTGAATGTCCTTCTGGAGCACAGCCGGCATGTTGTTTTTCTGACCACCCACCAATTTAGGCACAATCAAGGCCAACAGCACATAGGCAGTGGCAGCTGCCTGGAATATGCTTAGGACATCCCAAGTCCACCAGTGTGATTGACAGCCCATGATGGATGATACACTGATCCAAATGAACCAGCTAATTTCACTCAACTGTAGAGAAAGCACATCACGTGATGTGCCTCCATGTTGTCCAAATCGGAAACAATGATGCAATCTGGATTCCTGGCAGACCGGTCAGCTTTTCAAAAACAGATGGGCTTCAACTTTGAAACCCAAAGAAAGCCAACTACTTCTATTCTAGTGCTCAAAATTCCTCGAGAAATAGATAAAATCTTCCCAAAATAGCGGATCTCCAACCATTTCGGAAATCTTTTGAGGCTGAATCGAAGTGAGTTTTTCTCGATCCTCCTTCCTTCAACCCTTAAGGCTTTGGGGGAAGGAACTTGATTCTGCTTGGTGTATTTACATATGGCTGTGTCTATGTAGATATATACATATATAGATATGATCAATTGTAATCGTATAGAAATATATATATATATGGACACTGAAACAAACCATTGAGAACCGGAAACGGCGAAACTTCAGCAGTGGTTGCATAGTCCAAGAGTTTTTGTCAGGACGTCATGATTGAAGGGTAAACTAACGCTCAACAATGCTTAATATAGGTGCATGTCGTGGATTCAGCATACATCGGTTTTTCATGTCACCACACCCTATCATCATGTCCAACCATCCTTTAAAATACATTTAAAAGGAATACTTGGTACAAAAGATCATTTCAACGAATCTATCCTCAATATACATACACCACACGTGATATACAACTGCCTGGGATGTCCATCCGCCCAACGAACATTGCAGCCCAGCAACTCGCGGACATCCGCCACGGAGCGGCTGCGGGAGGTGCCAGTCATCGTACCGCAAATGTGCTCGATGGCTTCCTGGCAGCCGCCATCGATGACTTGAAGCCATAAATTCCCATGGCTTCGTTTCTATGCCTACGGAAAAATTTCTATGGTTAATGGGGATTCCCAAGAAAAAATGTTATTTTTAGAATCCAGATATCATCATCCAAACAACCAGTTGTTTAAAAACTGTGAAAAGTTGGCGGGAAATTCGAGTCAGCACAACATTGTTGGAAGTGGCTATGAAATGCTCGAAATCAACCACCATAACAATCTTCACAAGGAAGAGTTAGACTTTTGAGTTGAAGCATGCCATAATCACACTCTGTAAAAGAAAAATCTCCTCCATGTTTTGAGAGAACATGACTACATGACCCAGGAAACTGAAGGTCACTGCAGAAGGAAAAATCCAAAGTCAACCTCAAAGATGCCCTCATTTTTCTCTACTGTATAGACATCCTTGACCACCCAACCGATTCAAATCCTTGGTGCCTTGCATCTTCGAATTTGTTTCCACCCGTTTCCCCACATTCAGGTCCAAGTAGCTCCACTGACCAATCCCGGTACATCAATCGACTCCACCGTGCTGATCCATGCCATGGTATCTTGCACCTGGCGGTGTTGAAAAGAGATGAGATGCACATATGAGAAAGTCAATGTTGGTCGTAGGAAATGAGATACACCGAAAAAAAATGTCTAGTTCCAACAGTTGATAGAATAGCAAAGTGTATTGCTACATTATCTTACATCTAGATCTTGGAGGTGTCAGTGAGGTATCAGTGATACGTCAGCACAGTTATCACTGGGTAGTGATGGCAACAAACAGCTGTTTGTTGCTCCCAGAGCTTTCACCAGGCCACAGGACTTCCCAATTTTTACCGCCAACTTGCCTCCTGCAAGCCGATGTTGTAATTGGCAAGCTCCACAATGTCAGGGACGATGCTCTCATAGTTTTCAATGAAAATCTTGTCGGGCTTCCTAATCCCCATCCCAGAATGTGGTGGCTTTGCTCCATGTTACACATACTGTCCATCTGATAATATCATGGTTACTTACTATGTTTATATGTATACTATTACATTTAGTATGTAGCATATGCAATGCAAATATGACTCAAATATGATGTATATATATACTTTATATTACTTTACATGTACATCACGGAGCAAAATGAAAGATCAACTGACAAGCACGAATAGTCTTGTCATGTCCATGAAAAGTCAAGTTAGGTTTAAACATGTTCAAACATTGCTTGTCGGCACGTGTCATCTTAGTTCAAGTGCGTGGCTCAAAACTTGGTGTCTTGGTGCACCAGAGCACTATGCATGACAATCATGACAGTTCATTGGGGGGCACGCAGCCTATACGAGAAGGAACGCATCATCCTGATGAAGCAATTTTTGCCTCCCATTTCCACCTAGCCAAGAGGCACAAAGTCTGGCCACATCAGCAGAACCTGGGAACAAGAGCCAGCGGTTGGGCACAAAAAACCTGGATGGTTCATAAAGAAACATTTAATTAACACGGCATACCTACATGATTCCCAGGTAACATCTATGCCACTTGACTTGTCGCAATCATTTTTCTTTAGTTGACATCTCCGATGCCGAGAAATCCTTCCCCTTTGAACCAGGGTGATTCCTGAACACTCCACAAAGCCATGGTGATTCCAAAAGAACTATATTTGGATGTTTCGGAAAATAGTGGGAAAACACCCGAAATCATCCGTTTTTATAGAGTTTTCCATGAAATAAACCATCTATTTTGGGGTACCACTATTTTTGGAAACATCCATAGAAGACAAAAGGGTTTTCTTTCATGACTGGCTGCAGCCCACCTTTGTTGCCAAGCAGCAGTGTTCACCTTGTGACTGCGGGCGGTGCACATTTCGCCAACGCACCATTTCCTGCCAAGTCAAAGGTGTAACAAATACAACGCCCCCGGTGACGGTGGAAGTTCAACTTTCCATGAAAGCAAATTATGAAAGTTAAAGGGAAATGGAAGGAACCCTTTCCATGGGTGGAGGATGTGGCTTGCTTTTTTGGTTGATTCAGTTGTTCAGCTCCCATCTGATCCAGTCAATACTGTTTCTGTTTGGCACCTCCCCAAGAGCAGAAATGCATTTTCCCACCTACATGGTTTTAGCATCCCAAAAAAGCTACAGAATCCATTGGTTTTGGCACAGATGGACTGGGTCCTCGTCATGATATCAGGTGATCCCATGATGACAAAGGTCTCGGTATCTTGGCCAACATAGCTAAAGAGCCTGGTGTGGGGAGCAATGGAAAGGCACACAGGTGACTTGGCAATAGAAGGACAATGAAATGAAAAGGATTGAAAAGAATTGCGATGAATTAATAATGATGAAAGTAGAATGAGACACATGTTCGGATCAACATGACAGGTAGCCAATGGTAAGATATGGTAAGATCAGCTCTGAGTGTTCAGCTGCTACACACTTGGAATGGGACTGGCTATAGGGATTCATGCTGCATCATTATTCTTTACGTCTCGACCAATAACTTCTAGCTGCACTTTCCGACCTGTTCTATCCTTCGCCTCTCTTTTAATATCAGAATCATGCGGAATCTATATAGTACTGCAATCGGATGCTAGAATGTCGATATTTATAGTCAATTCAATGATACATAATGTCATTATTTGGCACAAGATGGAAAAAGGAAATGCGTCCTATCGTCTACATACCTGACTCTGTATCAAATCCATGAAAGTATAAACCCATAATAACTGGCAGAACTGAAGCTCTGGATTTTTGATTGCCAAAAAAGCAACTCTACAGCAAAAGGGCCCTCTGTCAAAATATGAGATTTTTCCTCCTGAGACAGACAATCGTGGGATCTTGGTTACCTCAGCCGCACGGTTACGCCTCGTGAGGTCGTTCAAGTCATCGCAATCAACCTGGGATGCGGTCGCTGGGGAGCGAAGTTGCTCTTGATGTACAAATCCAAGATATTTCACCTGAAAATGTCTTGCCAAGTCGATCCAAGTGGCAAAAGTGGTGAACTTGGATCCCCTCTTTTGCAATTCGATTTTCAGGAGACGTGCCATACTTCCGGCGGCAATCTTCTGGTGGCACAAGAAGAACCTGGTTCAGTCTTTGGGTTTCCCTGAGACTCACCAACAAGACAGTCACCTATCTACCACTGACCACAACAGAACAACATCTAAGAAGCACCGGGAATGGATCACAAATTCCAGCCTGAAAGGCTTGCGGTACTTTTGGACGAAATGCCTTGGCCATGGTGAGATGGCTGTCTCGTCATAATGTGCCATTCTGTCATTCTGTCTTGGACCATTGGAGCAACTAACATGCAGAACACTGGTTTTCTTCATTGGAATTTATATGGATTTGGGTGAGTTTGGCGGTAGCTACCGGCAGCTCTGAAGTTCTTGCCTGAACCCATGTGAAAGAATGACTACCCAGCCCTTGGTAATCATCCATGATAATTTGTGTCATATCTTATTTGGGAAAAGTACCACTATAAATTTCACAACCTGAATTTTAGGGCCTCTTGGGGGATTCTCTTACACAAACCCAAAAAAAACTGGCAAAGTCAAAATCATCTAAAACATCTTTTTTGCAAAAGGTCAGGGGTAGATCAACGAAATGTGTTTACCCGAAATCCCTATATGGGTGATTCCGAAAATAGGGATACCCCAAAATGGATGGTTTATAATGGAAAACCCTATCTTTTAATGGATGATTTAGGGGTTTCCCCCTATTTTCGGAAACATCCCATACATATATATGTATATATATATATGTATATGTCCAGCTCCTTCCCAAAACCTCCTCCAGGCTCCTAAAAACCAAAACCCGGATCGATCAGGATCCAAGAGACTTGGCCACTCCATAAAAGACTGCTCCGACAATGGATAGAAGCATCAAGGCCGAAAAGATCAAGCCTTCGGGGGCGTCGGGGGGGAAGTTTTGAGTTGGTAGAAAGTTGTTGCGCCTACTGGAAATGCTGTTTTTTTTTTCCGGACAAAGGTGAACATCCAAAAGTCAAAACCCACCCCCAAAAAAAAGATTAGAAACCAATTAAATGAACATCTTGATTGATCCATCCTGTGGTGATTTATGGTGAATTTGTTCTATGTTCTTTGTGCTTTGGCGCTCATGCCTGCATGGGTTTGACCAAATCAACATGGAAGTCGTGTTTGCTTATTTTTACCACGTGGTGCCCAGCTTTTGCCCCAGCTTTGACCTATGAAAGTTCTATGTCGGTCATCCTCACCATCCAATGGCATCTTCAGGCACTCCAAGCTGTCAAGCAACAAATGACCATGGTGGTGCCGCCATCGTTGTCTGTCACGAAAAGCGAGCCCATATCCAAAATGACGAGCATGCCAGTCACCAGCATCCTGGGCTTCACAATCACCCCGGGAATTTCCAACAAAACGAAAGGTGGCAGTATTCAAGACCCCGGATCCCAACATCATTGTCATAATACAATTAATATCTTTCTATATTCCCATCGCCTATTCGGATTCATGGTATTTCAGGTAGATGTAGGGCCAGAACAGATCAGACGTTTTGATCTAACACATCCCAATGCCAAAATTGCCCGTTTCAGCCCAGGCGACATGTCCAAGAAGTTACACACCATAGCACGCCATGGCTTGCTAAAAGCCACCATCGCCAAACTTCCATAGAGGATCAGATTCATGGATACGACCTGCGCTGATGATGCTACTAAACTCCCATGCAACCCCACAGATCAGCAAGGATTTAAAATCTGGACGGAACAAACACAGATCTCAACACTGTTTTAAAGTTTTTCGCTAATTCTGCTCCAAATTTGTAAAATTGGGTTTCATCTTTTTTATATCAAAAATCTCCATTCTCCCACTCCCACGGTTTGGCACCTTTGCTGAGGCTCCAGGAAGCAAAGGACAAAGCACCACCAAAGCATTGCGGATCAGAAAGAGGACGCTGAAGGCCCTGTTTTTCCACGAGTCGGTGGTGCACCGGGGTTGAAGATTTCTCCAACATGTGATCCCCAAGTCAAGGAAAACAAAATCCATGAAGATACTGGAATTTACAACTGAATTTACTCTTCTACATTAATTGGACCACATTTTTCTTGCAACTTTTTGGACATGGGCTAATGATGTTTCCTAACAGACTTGTGATCCAAGACACTCAGCTCCAGGGCGGAAGCGCATGAATAAGAAGGAGCAGGCACGCAAGAACTTCACATCTGCCGCTTGCAGCCTGGTTTCCAGTGATCTCCAAAACCTTTCGGTGTTGTATGGTGTTGTGTTATATAAACATATTAAACACATAGTAAACTAATGTACAAATGGACAGACAATCATTAAACACCCAGTGATGTTCCAAATCTCCAAGTTCATCCAAGTTCACCTGAACTTCACCCGACTTTTTTTCAGATGAAGAATGGCAGATTTTTGTTATACTTCCCACGGTCCAACACCTTGAATACACACGAAACTTGGGGTTTCCCCGGAACCGCCCCACCTCTTCGGGAGCTCCCAAATGATGACCTGCAGACGAGGATGTGAACGTTCGCTTCAATTCCAGGAGAATTAAATTGACAAGACTATATCGCTGTTGTTTTGTATTATTTGTTGATATCCTTTTGCCACGCTATGCCAAGCATGTATAATATGTATAAATAATTGGCGTGGAAGATTAACTAATACATATATATATATGTATATAATCATAATATCATATATATGTATAACATAAACTTGTTATACAAGTGCTATACGGATATCTACAGTATGTCTACAGGTACAACTACATTACCCTTGAAAGCCTCACCTGCCTTGAAAGCCTCACCGGTGCATCAAGCCAAGTGACCCACATGCAAATTGCCAGGAAGCCCAGGGGAAGCAGGCAAGCCAATCCTCACCCGATATCACCCATGAATTGAGTCCCTGAACGAGGATTTTGCATATCCAGACCATACACATCTGACTATCTCACAAATTCGGACACTTGCGTTGGATATCAGTCCCATATTTTGGTTTTCGTGGTTGAAAATCATATATATCCGTGCTAAGAAATCTAAGAACTAATCAACTAATCATTTAGCATCCAAATCCGCAGCTGCTGCGGCATGCTTTTTTTCCAGCCAAGGATCCACCAACAATGGACATTTGCAAATGTTGACCTTCTCCATTGCAATACCTATGAGATTGTAACACTGGCGACTCAATAGATGTTCAACATCCTAAAGATGCAGCAAGAAATATGCAATGCTATGTCTATGTGCTTCGGATGGGAAGATACGGTTTTGGGCAAAAACGACCCGAGATGTGCAGGTGCATTCCAGGAAGTTGTTTCAAAAAAAGCTGGCAGAGCATTGCAAAGAAAAAACTCATAAACTATCATATGCAATTGTGCTGTATCTTTCGAAATATTCAAAAATTCAATCAAATTTCCAGCAAACCTTGTCGCAAATCTATAAAGCACACGAACACACCATGTGCACAACATTGTCACAGCCTCCCAAAGATCACAGTGGGTGCTACAAGTTACTTGTCTTCTTGCCACCCAAGCTACACTCCATGATATGCTTGCACAGTCCAGCGGCCGTTTGGATGTTGATTGCAACGGAAGGGGGCCAAGAGTGAGGAGCACAAGGAGATGAAGAAGACCATGAAAAGGGTGCCTGCAGTCCTGATACAACAAAGCTCATCAAAGAATGACATTGAAGGACCTGATGACTATGACCTGTATGGCATTTCCTTCCTGGTCTCAGCAACTTTGACTGCATCTTGCGGTGGATTGAGATTAGTTGCCCGGGCCCTCTGGATTAAATTGACCTTTCAAAACGGAACGAAATACCAAAAATCATCCAAAATCTAAGCTTTCACTACAGCATGAGCCACACAGCATTTCCAACCCACCATCTTCAGGGTCCATCCCTCCCGACAGGACCTTGCCAACAAACTGATCTGCAAGCCCTTGTTGGCACCGGCGCCACCCCTGGATCTCTGCCAAGCCAAGTATACGAAGTGCACAATGCTGGCAATGGCGAAGAACACCAGGACCATCAGTGTTCCTGAAAGTTTTTCTCACCCTTACATCGTCTTACAAAGCGCTTTGCCACCCATATTCACCCCGTATCTCCGGTATAATCCTTGCCACCTGTCAGAATGGCCTTGATGTGAGTTGGTAAAATTTTAACTCATATATATTCATATATCATATGTATGCATTGTACCGTAAAATGTCATATTCCTATACACTTGTGGAGGACCTGAGTCTAGTTTAAGCTTGTGCTTTGCATGGCTTAGACAGAAAATATGCGCAAATCCTCCACCTATTGGATTCTTGAATAGCCTGTGCTCTGCGTCTTCTTGTAAACTATTTGGCCAGGGAACCATTCTCATGCAGCAAAGCCAAACGCTCACGAGTCTTGCACACACGCACACACACACACACAGAGACACATACACACACGCACATACACTTAACAAGCTTGCTTTCGGCTATGACAGTGTGCGACAAAGGATTGAGCTGATGATTCCAAAAAGAGGCAAATTCTGACCCAGCCGGCTGCCCAAAGAGGACAGTAATGTCCGGAATGTTGTTTGTTACGGCCTTGTGCATCAGTTTGTCCAAGACTCGTGTGCTGAATTTCATCACGGGGTCCATGGGTGCAACACAACCAATAGAGATCATGTCCAAGTCAAAAGCCATGACCTGTGACCGCAACAGCCGGCCGTTTCAGTTTTCTAAAGAGAGCTGTATGCTTCAATGCAGCGTGTGAGCTGTCAAGAAGATGACTCTCCAGGATTCTCCAGGACTTCCATATCATACAATCATTTTGTACCATCGTACCATTACGTACTCCAAGCCTTAGCATGGAGATTGAACCCATTTGGCTCCCGCCTCAAGGGCGACCAAAATGCTGTCGAAGGGTTCCCCCCAATCGATCTTGAATTGTTGCACCACTGTGAGCTGCCTTAGCATGGCGCTCAGCATGTGTTTTGTATTGGTTGTATTTGGTGAGTTCCTGATATTTCACCATAAAACCCCCAGGTTGACAATCTGAAATTGAAGTACCAGCACCAGAGATATTGATTCGACTTGCAAACCTCCTTCGGAACCCATCGCCATGGTCAATTACCCGTCACCGTACATGTTGGGTTTTTCCCTGAAGCAACAAACAGAATGAGCGGCTAGAATCCACATACTTCCCAATCAGAAACCACAGATCCGAACTTCTTTGAATACTGCAACCCATCTGACCTTTCCTTCATTCCCCATTTCTGGACAAGTGGCTGTACGATTGTCACCATCTGACCCATTCCCAATGCTGCAATCAGAAGACTGCCTGCGCCAGACGCACATATACTATGCTCAAGTGGTATTATCAACAAAACATATTAGAAACATCCGGAAGGTATTGTCTGAAGGAGAAACCAAACAGGTTTGCCCATGTTTAAATCTTAAACGCACTGATTCACACTCCATCTGTATATATCTTTCATTAAATGCAAGTCTAATGGATAAAACTTATGCGATATTCATTTCTACAGTTGCCATTGCCTGTGTATATATAAATACCATATACATATATATATATACATGGACTTTTGGAGGAAACATGAGAATCCAAGCAAAGTCCTTTATTTTCTCAAATCCTGTGCCATGAGAGAGAAGGGGGTTCAACAGTATGGCCTGGTTGCTTGCTCTTCTGTCCTTCGTTCATCAGCACCTTTGGCACTACTGCATCAACCGTCATGAGACTAAATTGATTCAGTGAAACTAATTTCATGACTTCAGACTTGAATTTCTGACGTCACTGATGCAATGTCATGTGATATTCTAACAGCCTTCAGTTCATGGCAATGTGAAAGTTAGCCAAGGAGCAACATACAATATAGCAATGCAAACACAGCCGAGGATGCCCACAATAGTGACCAAAGCATAATCACCTCCACCACACTCCACGCAAACTCCGTCCTGGTAGGAAGATGAAACGCTTTTTTGTTTCAAAGATGATAGCAGTTTAAGCACATTTGAGCGGTAAAAGGGCAACTGTACATTAACAATATTAGCAGCAACAGGTCAGTGTCCAAACGTGTCAAACGGCTCCAGTGGCCGCTGGAAGGATTGCATTCGCACTGGATCACCATTACATCCAAAAAAAAGATCCGGCCCCTCTCCCGGTCCCGAGCATGCAGGCCAATTTCACAAGCACTGCAAGCAATTGTGGTGGTGTCCTACATCGATGTTCGGAATGGCATTTACACAGCTGCAAAGGTGACTACTTCTTCTGTATACTGGGTATAAACAAGTCGCGATGTTCAATAAAATTTGAACAATTTTGAAACGTATGTAAAATTTTTAAGTAGTTCATGAATCAGTACATAATTATGTGTAGTTACTTAGCTATTGATATAATGGATCATATAATGACTATATATAACGATTAAAAGATGTATCCAACCAATGTGACTCACAAACGGTCCCGACCAAAGGCGCAAGTGCCAGGCTCTCCGCCCGGGCAACGGACTTTGTTTCCAAAGCAGTAATAGACTTCTCCTGGCTCCTGACATGAGCGAAATCCATGTCATGTATGATAGATGTATGTTTGGTTCTTGGGAAATGTGGATGTGATGATGTGATAGCAAGTTGAAGCAACAAAAACAAACTTTGTCTAAGATGCCAGATTGGAAATGACGTTGCTAATTGCTGAGATGCTATCATGATACAAGAAAGTATCAAAAGAAGTGACAAAATTGTGATACGCAAAAAACTCAGATGGAAACATGAGTTTTCGGCACGCCGAACAGCGAGGAATGATAGCGATCCGTCTATCCAAGTGCTGTTTCCAGATCCTCCAAGACTTGTTGTTTGGGACACGTCAGGTTGGCATCTTGAAGTAAATGTGAAATTCAAGACTGGATATGCAGCAAAAAACATTGCCGCCTTACAGTTTCAGGCCATCCCTGAAAACATCATCATTCAAATCCCGCATTCATTTCTGTAAAACCGTTTGATCGGCCTTCTCGACGGAGCAACAAACGCATCAGTCTAAGTCTAGATCTATATGCAGGATTTTTACATACAGTAATAAGTAAAGATCGGAATGGAATTCCCTGGGCATGAAAAAAATCTGTGACTGCATATGAAACCATGAAGCAACCTTTTCGATTTCGTCGCCCCGGGCTCCGTTGGACGTGAGAAATATCCAGGCGCCAGCAAAAGCTTACCTCAAGTCATCATCTGGTGAGTGAAAAGAAAACCACGAGAATATTGACTCATAGTATCGAAATGAAGGGTTGCAATTCTGCAATTCGATGATTTTATTCCCATAACTCTTGAATCAAGGTGGAAAAATTGACCTACACAAAAAAACGCTGAAAGGATGGTACCTGGCACTTGAACCATACTGAACCTGTATCTGTCATGTTCAAACTAGACGTGAATACCTGAAGTGCCTGAAGTACACGTGACTTGCTCCACTAAGGCCCTCGTTGACAGATCAACAAAATCGCCGAAAATCCAACTGCAAATCGCAGCGATCGATGTTTTGTCCAACCCCATCCAGCATTAAACCAACAGTCTGCTCACAGAAGGCAGGGGTTGTCCAAATCCATCAAATCCAGTCCATGTGGTTTCGGCTCTAAAAAGGTATGAGTCAAAAATTGAGAACATCTTCACCATCCGTTTTTCCCAAAAAAATGATGGCTCCGGCGAGGCGCTTGAACCTTCACAAACGGCTCCTTCAATGCATTCCTGGCATAGGCCATCCCACAAGTAGGTACCTTTGGTTCAGCGTTGCGATGCCGAAAAGGCGCTCTGTTTTTGCTAGAAGATCAGGAGGATTCCAACAGGTTTGAATAGTAAGATTTGGTGACCTCACTGAAAAACATGATTGTATTTTCACGTGACTTCTCTTGCACAAACGGGGCAGTTGCTTGTGTTCGAACACTTCGAAATCCAGCACCACACTATAGCACTTCTGAATCAAAGTGCAAATTATAAGGTGCTTACAACCACAACAATGAAGGTGGAAAAGATGGGTTGCGTAAGTCCAATGCAAACAAAAAGACAAAACAAAACAGAAGAGTTTCAAGAAACTGAAAGCTCAGTGCAGAAGTTTCTCACCACAAATTCCCCATCACCATCCATCCCCATCCTGTTCAACACCCTTCATTGTGGGGTTGGCAACTTTGCAGGCGAGGATCCAACAACGCAACCGCAGAAGGAGATGTTATCCGCACCTTGAACTTGAATCCATGTCTCCTGCAGATCCACTTTTTTCAACACCCTTTCAGTGGTTTCCGTGCTAAAGTTTTCTCAGTGATACGAAGCAAACGCTACAACAAACTCTAATTATACCACCTTTACATGGAGACTTCCTCTGCAGGCTCATATCGACATGGTGACAGAAGGTAAAGCTTGAAAACTTGAGAATTGAATGGAATTGATACTGTACCATTTCACTGAATAGATCTACAGTCAGCAATTGGCTCCTTCCAAACACTGCGCTTGAAGCACAACAAGGTCTTATTTTTGAAACCCCATCTGGTCCTTGCCCTGAGAAATCACTGGTTGACTGGTGGTCCACTTGTCTTCTTGACCTGTTCCTGCACCACAAATCGAGCAAATACTCCTTAGATTGGCAGCAAAGTGGTCGCTGAGAAAAAGTCTGCCAGAGAATCTCGGAACTTTGATCGGCAGGCTCTGCAGAACCAACATCTTTTAGACTTCGGACAGTTTGCTTCCCATCCAAGACATGTTCACAAAGAGAACCCAGGAGAACAAAGCCACTGGTTGACTGGCTGCTTGCCAAGAGACAGTCCCGTGCCCGGTGCATACCTTGCTTATCATTAGAACATCATTGCCCCTGGCCCGGCTCTTAAATTTTTGACTTCACATGACTCTTTTCCATTACCACTTTGCAATAAGCTGTGCTGACACATCTTTGCTACGCCCATCTGTCACCGATATGCTTAGAAGCTCGTTGTACATTTGGCTGTGTATGACTCGACGCCGTGCATGAGGATTTTGAATGGACTGAAAAAGGACTAGCAAGTCAGCACGTTGGGATTGTCATCCTGCAATGATGGCCAAACCACGTGAGATCTTGAGATCATAGTCTTGGAATGATGTGGGATGATAGGGATGTTTGACGTCTTCTGACACCTCACTGCCTTTCATGGCAAGAGGCTCTCCCAATGGGCACTGGGTGCAAGCACGCATTCCCTCCTGGACAGTGGCCTTCTTTGAAGAGCCAGACTATGACGATATCACATCACGCACGCATGTTATCTCAAAATGAATACATGCAATATTGCAATTTAGAGAGTCTGAAAGGAAGAACAAGCAAGCAGAAAAGGGATCGTCAACTGGCAGCTGCAAGGTTAAGGTCTCGAAGCTCTATCTGAAACCCTCTGAACATCTGAACCACAACATGCATCCATGAATCAACCTTGTCCGACCTTTACACCCAAACCTTAAATCGTGTAACTTAGAAGTCTGCCATCCTGAAAATCGTCCCCTTCAACCTGTAATATCAGTCGCGCCTCGGGCGCCACTCTGCCTCTCTCACAAGGCAGGCAAACATCTTCACCAGGAAGCCTGAGTTTGAGGGAGAAGTGTCACTTGGAAAACTTGAAGAAAAGCAAAATGATAAACTTAGAGCTTTGCAAGGATAGATACACTACACGGCTTTTACATCGATTGGTTTACTGATCTCATTTCAAGAGTTGGTGCTCTATAAGGCATCAGGATCAGGACCCTATAAAGACTCTTCTGATTGTCAGTCATCCATCAGTGCCATTGCGCTTGGTCTCTTCCCAACCACATATCGCATATGGGGATGTAAACTATGACACATTAAAACCACCCACATACCAATTAGTGTGAGTTGTCGGTGATGAATAGCGATGAGTTCTGTTAGTTGATGTGTGAATGATTAAAAAAGGTGTGTAGCAGTCCAAAAGTTTGCACCAGCAAGCGGGCACAGCGGGCACGAATTAATCTGGCAGATCTTTTGAGTGAAGGAACCCCTGATAACTGCCGCTGCTGCATGGTGTGCACACTCGGGTAGCATCCTGCTCTTGAGAGTAGTGGCCCACAGGACAGGTTTCGCAACCAACCTCGGGGCAGCATAGAAGATCGAGTGCTCATGAGGAGCAGTCAAGGAAAGCCAAGGGGTAGCTGGTGGGGTTCAAACCTTGCAGGCATGGCGGAATCCTGCAGATAAACCACAAACTGACTGGCGCTTGAGGATATTCTATAATGATATCATTCATATTGTATACACATATATGTATACATAGACACCCAATTGTCCCTGTGCACGTTTGGTGCACTTTGAAGTTAAAAACTGTTGCTTTTTGTGTCCTGTGCAGGTTTGGTGCGCTTTGAGGTTCAAAACTTGTGTTTGTTTGGTCCCTGTGCAGGTTTGACGCACTTTGAAGTTCAAAACCCAATGCATTCGTTCATTTGTGTTTTGATATTGCTCCTGTTGTTTGCAGATTTTTTTGACGCATATGGCATTTTTTTGCTTCCCATGCAGCTTTTTGAAGGGTCAGGTGCATTTTTCATGCAAAGGGTTTACAATTTCATGAAAAAATACCTTTTTTAAAAGCAGATTCTGTTTTCAGGATATTGGTCTTTTTTCCTTTTGAAATGTCAATATATTTCAAGTCATATGTATTCAGGCTGTAACTTTTACCGGTATTTGCGGTGTTTTTGAACATGTGATCACACTGACTATTTAGTTGTATAGCATAATGAACCCACCCCCAAGAGCTTGAATCGCCCCTCGGGGGGGTTACCATGTATATATATATATACATATCTTCAGGGGGGAAATATCTTACACTAAGAGTGTGGAATGTCAGCCACCACCAAAAACAAACTGAGCGTATTACAATTTCATGAAACCGCAAGAGGCTACCTTTGCTTGGAAGCTTCAGGTGCACTCAGGAATACTTCAAATATAGCAAATGAAAAAGCAAGACACTGCTTCACCGCGATTGGTGATGAAGTTCCCGTTCCTCGGACATGCAGCGTGTCCGTTGAAAGACTGTGCAATGCTATCAGCAAAAACAGACCTGTGGCCAAACTTGCCAGACCATAAAGGATCCAAGAAGAAGGTCCTGAAATTTCCACCTGCTTCATTCAGCCCGAACCAAAATAAAAAAAATCCAGGCACTTTCTAGTCGCTTTAAAATCAATCATATTTCTCCCCCCAAAGCCATGACCTCGGGGATGGAGTTTTGATGCTCCAAGAATCTGGTCCACCAGACCCTTGCCACTGGTGCATGCGGTCTCGTTGGGCATCCAGGATTGCCACCTGGGAAATAGGGCGACGTCAGCAAACCAGAAAGCAAAAGGCTGGAACAAAATCAAATGTATTTCAATATATACTGGTATATTAATCAGCCGTAATATACCTATCAATATAAATATATCACTCAGTGTATTCAATGTATTTCAATGTCTTGATGCTTGTCTTAGTGGTGATTCCTCTGTCGTTCTGACTGAAAATTGATGGAAAGAGCTGAGGATAATATATTGGGAGGTTATGGTGGCGAATTCAAAAGACTAAAAAAGGCACAAGCGAAAGAGCGTAGATTCGAGAATTTGTCAATTCAGCAGCAGTATCCGTACATTGGCCCCCGCCGAACTTGTGAGAGACTCCCTTTTCTTCCGCAAACAACAAAGAAAATCAAAGAGCTTTCTATTTTCTGTTGTTTGCCTCATCCATGTCAGAAGTCTTGAGCGCATCTTGTAATTTTTCAAAATTTCCCAAGATGCCATCTGTGAGTGTCAGGAGAAAATTGAATCAACTTGTGTGAGTCTTTGAGGTACATAATGATCCAGAAATGTTTCACTGTCCATCAATGAGTCCATTATTGGAACAACCCATACAGTCCATGACTAGCAATGACAGCAATGAAATGTCCTTCCAAATCTGGTCTATCACCCTCTCGCAAAAACGTCTGTCAACACTGTCAACACATTAATTTCCCATAGCCGTTTTGTATCCAATCAACAAAGTACTCAAACCTGATGCCATCACAATCCAATATCCTTATAGGTGTTTCCAAATATAGAGGTACCCCAAAATGGATGGTCTATAATGGAAAACCCTATTAAAATGGATGATTTGGGGGTACCTCTATTTTAGGAAACACCCTTATGCTAATCCATACCATTCCATACCATTTTGGCTTTTGCTGACCCCAAGAAGCTCTGAATCCAAGGCACAGAGCATCATTCGCCAATAGCCACTCACCTTAGATCCCATCCCGCATCTCTGCTTGCTGAACGGTCGTGAGTCGTGCGTTGCGGGCCAGACTTAGAAATCACTTAAACAAATGGGGGTGGAAAGGTGGATGGAAGGAAATATTTTGCATCTTCAACGCTCTTCATTTGTTCACCTAAACCAGTAGACTTACGATAACAACCATAGAGAATGTAAGGGCTTCGACAAAATGCTTCCGACAGGGGGGCTGCGCCATCTATCCAAGCAAGTATCAGTATCACTCAACAAAAAAAAACGTGTTCAAAAATCCACTGATGGACATCTGATGTTGATGTGTGGGCCTCTGATTTGTGGAAATTTATAGGAAAATTGAAGAAAAACACAGATGGCACACTGTGGCCATGTCAGGTTGCGCTATCTATGGCACTGGCGAAAAGTGCATATCACACATACCCAATAGATGGCACCCGCCGGTCCAGTTTGCAACGCCAAGAACAGGACGGATCACAACCATTCTGGCAATGATAAAGCAATATCAAAATTACATGGCAAAGTACTTGAAATTTAAATTCTAAACCCACGGAAACAGCATCCAAACACCCGCTGACTGGTGATTCACCAAACTGGATTAAATGATCTGATCGGGAGATGAAAACCACGACTGAGAGGGCATGGATGTTCGGTCCACACCTATGCCAAGTCACACGCAGTAGCCCATACATCTTGATCTAGCTGGTTGTACCTGGGGTCTTCCACTTTGGCTGTGGATGATTCGTTGACTTCTGTCTATCGACGTCATCAGTAGTAGTAAGTCATTAACGTACCTGGTCTGCATGGATTGTAGTGCTCATACTAGTTTCAATGACAGCAACATCAATGGAGCAACCATGCCAGTGACTGTGATGTTGGTTTACGTGCGTCATGGGATGGCAAGGAAAGGTTAAACAGGTGCATACAAATGGTCCATAGCACAAAATATATATCCACAAGTTAAACATCATAGTTTCAGAAACTTTCGATGGTGCTCTAAGGGAACAATAGCAATCCCTGCCTCTTCAGCATCCACTCGATCTCAGGCGTGAAAATGTTCATGGTTGTAGCCACGTGAACCTCATGTGGCAACTTCATGTGAATCCAGATCATCATCCGGTTCGTGGTCCTTCACACAAACTCCCCGTTGGCCAAGTATGCTTTTTAATCTTCCTAGTCATTAATTCATGGAGATGTTTTTCTGCTTCTTTTCAAATTCTCACCAATTCATTGATGCGGGTGTCATCGTCCACCTGGCCTGGTCGTCGTTAATTCGTCGTCAGGGGCAGCATCATCATCATCATCATCATCATCATCATCATCATCATCATCATCATCAGCGTCAGCGTCATCAGTAACAACAACATAACATCATCATCATCATCATCATCATCATCATCATCATCATCATCATCAGCAACATCATCAACATCATCAACAGCCTCCACCTCATCATCATCATCATCATCATCATCATCATCAACAACATCATCAACATCATCAACAGCCTCCACCTCATCATCATCATCATCATCATCATCATCATCATCATCATCATCATAATCATCATCATCACCACCGTCGTAATCATCAAGTGCAAAGTCTTCAAGCCAAGGAACCGCTTTGTCGGCCACCGATTCAATCCCTCCTGGAGACAGCTCAACAATGGGCTTCTTTGCGCAAAAGGGTACTTCATTAAAAGAATGCTGGTTGCCGTGTAACTATCAAACTGTCTGAATGGTACTGCTGACACCTGGCGCTCATGAATGTGAGATCCTAAGTGCTTTTTCCAATGAGACATTGAAGTTGCATCGAAAAATGTTCAATCATTCCAAAACCTGTTCGGTTTTCCAGACTATGCCTTGTTTACAGGTCGTTAGTGACTGCCAGGGTGTTTACAGCGCAAAATGGAAACACCAGAATATTTCAATGCACTTCATCTGTTTCAAGTTTGGTGGGCAAACATAGGCTGGCTGTAGGCTTTGCGAACTCAACAGAAGCAGATTTCCTATTTCCTTGACGGCATATCCCTCTGTAAGTCTCTTGCCTGCTCCCTTTGAACAATGTCAAGGGTACATAATGAAATGAAATGCCGTGCATGGCAAGGGAACCATGAGAATAGAAAATGACAATGAAAGTAAGATCAAATAAAGAGGATAAAGGTCTGTTAAAAAAATCCGAATCTGCCGTACTCGCCGTATATGAAGCTGTTCACCATCCAACGTAGTTCAACAAACTTTGTCAGAAGAACTTTGTATTTTGTCAAGTATGACAACCGCAAGGAGGTTGCATTTGACTTTCTCAAGCTCCAGTGGAAACCGAATGGTCCAAACACGTCGCAGGGATGAAGACCATCTACAAATCTTTAACCACTCAACTACAGGAAATATTCTGTCCAACATGAAGGCTTCATGCATGCAAATACTCTTTGTTGGGAGATCAAATCATGCGTAAAATGTTGATATTAACTGTTGAAACACCCTTCAGATTCCTATCACAGCAATAAGACTCCTAAGATCTTGTAGGTATTCAGGGTCCAAGGAGCAACCTTTTTCAAACCAGTTTCACTTTAACGACCGTCAAACTGGGCCTGCTGCAAAGTTTACGAGGCGAGTGAATTCATCCCTCAGCCAAAAAAAGTGCGAAAAAAAAACACCACCCGAAACCTAAGGGGGAACTGCTGATGGGATCCATCAACGGACTACACACTGATGACATCTCCGAAATGTTAACTCTCTGTGTATCAAATTTTCATGGCACTAGTTTGCTGCGCCAAAACGGGGGATGGGAATATGTAATGTACTGCAGATTCGTGTAGGTGTGATGTAGTCGATATAGTCGTGCGAAACCTGATACCGCCTGAATCAAAATGTGAATATAGGTCATCATATAGACGTACAGTAGTGTAATGTAGTAGTATGAACATATCTACAGTCTGTATTTGTTGTATGTTAATACAATATTTTCAATGTTCACATGCCCCAAGTCTTGTATAGTTTTATGATAAATAGAAATCCGTATGAGAAACCACACCAGACCACCTTTCCTACAAGATCACCTAGCATTCGAAGTTGGGAAACAAAAAATTCCACATGGATGAGACATTATGAAACTGTTTTTTTGTCAAAATGTTTGCTTCCAAAACAGCTCACCAATTCATCGAACCGCTGTTGACACCCCCCTTGTGCGTGCCACGTTGCCCGGTTCGATGGATATCTTGCGCTTTTTCGGCTGGATCGTAGGCTGGGAACGTGACCAAGGTGGGGTTGTAGGTTGCAAACATGGTGTCCGGGAACCACCAATATGTCAGACCTTGGAGGTTCTCTTGCCAGGCATAGATGACCATGGAGGATGTAAGATAACTACAAACCCCAGCGGCAGAACAATCTTATGCTTCGAATTAATATGAACTAATTAATCAGATATGGATAGATATGGTAGCACTGATATCAACGATGTTCACCCCTTTCTGAACAGTCATGAATCAATCCTCAAACTACAGGTTTGCAAGGGGATCTTTTCACGCGTTCATGAGAGATTCCCCATGGACCTTTTTGACTTCCGCTCAGCCTGGATCTTGGGTCAGGAGGTAAGGAATGGTCGAGTCGTTGACTATGGCAGTACAGCTCCATGTAGATGTTTCCGAAAATAGTGGTACCCCCAAATCATCCATTTCAAATAGGGTTTTCCATTATAAACCATCCATTTTGGGGTACCCCTATTTTTGGAAACACCCATGTGTTTCATAGATAGATTTTCAAAGCACAAGGCACTTTGATGTTGAATGCCAAGCTGAATGTAGTTGTAAGTACCATTGATCGCAGTGCCAAAGGCAACTGCCATGTTGTGGAAAGTCGCTTGCCTCAGTTCAGCAGCAACCATCCTGAAAACTAATATGGATACCGAAAATGATGGTTTGGAAGACTAACTCCCTTTAAACATGACATTTTTTTGGTATCTATGTTAGATTTCTGGGGTGTACTTTGTGTCAGTTTGTATCCCTTCTATTGTTTCATACTTCATTTTCATCTTGTTGTAATGTGCCTTCCCAGAACACCTGTGGGCGCCCAACTTTGAAAAACCCAAGAAGCTGAATCATCGGGATCATGCCCCACCCAACCTGGCGATTTAGCGACGTGGGCGATGAGGGGACAGGCAGGGATGCACCCCAGAATCCCAACGTGGGCCCCATATGGGAAAGCTCTATATTACGTGGGTGTTTATGGGTTGTAATCCGCAAGAATCCCTACATCTCTAACTATATCAGGGACTTGACTATAGACCGAACTAATCTTGGGATTCTTGAAAATTGGGTGCTGCACTTTATCAATCAAAATTATTGCGCAGGTTTTCAGTGTTTGTGGATGATGAGCATCGGGCATCAGGATTCCTCCAAACGTTTTTTCGAATTGATGTACTGTATTGCGGTGTTTGAGTGTGCTTTCAGAAACATGATTTAAGCATAACTTAATACTTTATTATAGTACAGTAAGTATACTTAATCATTTGACATATCACATGTTCATATCACATGTTCATAAAACATTGCTGATTTACCGGGTTTTCAGCATTGATACACCCGTGCCAGGCAGGCCTTGAGGTACTAAATTCGAGTCGACTTTTGACTGCAGTGTTCTAGAGATATTGTTCGAGGAATGTAAAAACATATAGGACCGGAACACCCCCCCCCCGCAAATATCCACAATTAGTAATTTATGTTTTAGCATGTGTGCGACACGAAAATATGATGTAGAACATGCATAATTCCGTTTACAGTAGTGCCTCGCAGGCTGCGTAGAAGTTTATGAAGCATGTATTTGCATTCATGTCTCTCAAGATGCTTAAAGAACTGCTCCAGCTGCACATTCCAAGTATAGCCCTGCTCCCGGGCATGGTCGCATTGCAAGTACATTCACAGTGAACAAGTTTGGAGATTTACATTGAATGATAATCAGCTTGCCCAGTAATCATCAACAAACCAAGCAGGAAGCAAAGTTCAGAAGCACATACGTGGACACAGATGCTCGCTTACTTTGTTGTGCGACATGGTGATGTTGACATGTATGATAAGAGAGACGGGGCGCAACGCAACGCGATGCAACCTAGCACGCGGTGCACAGCACAAAGAAAACAAAACATCATTTATTCGTGTAATAATATCTATAACAACTATTTCAAGAATGTTCTTCTCGAATTTCTTTTATAACTCACCCATGTCAACAGTGGTCATCATATTGCCAACCCAAACAATGCACATGTTAAGGGGCAAATCACTCAAAGTTATCTTTTTGTGGACCGTGCTTGATCCCTCCAAGCCCACCTCTGCAGAGGTGCATGGTGTGCAGTCACCGGGATTGCTGCGGCAGGCAGGTGCCACCCACCACTTGTCCTGGTGGTATGTCCATACAGAGACATGTTGGGACGAACATGTCTGGTTTGATTTCGTAAACTATCAGCATTCAGGGAAGAAAGTGCAAAGATGCGTGTTCTCACAATCCCAGGCGTCCCAAAGTTATGCATACCTCTTAAGTTTAGCTAAGAAATTGGAGGTCTGTCCTCGTTGAGCGTGCTATATTTATGCGAAAGCATTGATTTGCTCCTGCCTGTCCAATTTTATTCGGGGATAACAGCCAACCATTGCTGGTGTGAATCCTAAGGAAGCTCGGTTAGTTTCAGAGAACACCAAAGCAAAACCACTCGCTGTCCACGCTATGCGATGCTTCAAGCGCGAAGCAACAAGAACCCAGCACTTTCCTTTGGCTATGTACATAGGCTGATGTGATTTGATGTTATGAAACCATGCAATCTGAATGAGGCTGGCATTGCCATTGCCACCACCGCTGACCACCAGTACCCTCGGCGGCTGCATGGTGGTTCGCGTCAGTCCTGCCAGCACTTGAGCACCAATTCGCCATTTACAGTTTCAACGCCATCGGCGTCAGCGGTGGCTGCAAGGTACATAGTAGCAATCTCTTTGTACCCAACCATCACTGACTCAGCCTGCCAGCGGCAGAGTAGTTCGATTGTAGTAAAGTGTAGCTATGCACGTAAACATCAAGCATACCACAACAACTGCCAAGATAGCAACATCACTACACGGCCCTGTTGGGTGATTATACATACAGTATCATACAGTTTATTGCTGTATGTGGTATGCAGCATCTTCTAGCATGGTGCCACCCAGATTGATAGCTCCCCGAATTGAAATGCAAAGTACTTGGAGGAAACACCTGGCAACCCAGGGGTCTTGCTTGCTGCTTCAACCCAGTCCTGAACAGAACCTGTAGTGACAAGATGCAAAAATGGTGTGCGGATAGATATACCTAGAATTGTCAAATAGATATCTGGCGCTGAGTTACAGCTGTCTTCGAGCTCTTCAGAACTGTCAAACAACTTTGTTCCCAGTTCCAAATCAAGATGCACAAGTCTTGAGCTGTAGCAGGTCGATAGAAGAGACCTTTGCCGTGTAGGCCCTCAGCAGGCCGCTTTTGGTCACGGGGTTTTGTGTGTGGCAAACCAACCCACTCTCTGATGACACGGCGCGCACGTGTTCGCCTATAAACCCTATATTACGCTATGCATCGACTGTAAAAACGAGAAAATGAAACATCATCTCACAAATACTGTACAATGTACATAGCAAAAACAAAAACCCATGGACCTCCTATGCTCAAGACTCATTCGATTCTCGGACCTCCCTTTGGACCGATGCATCTTGTTCTGTCAAGCTGCGCAGGGTCGTACCATTGTTTGTTCCAGTTGCGGTAGAACTCGAGGCCCAGACCGGCATTGGTCAATGCATTCTGAGCGGGTGGTTATCGAAAGCAGGATGGGTGATGCAACCGGTGGCCTGTGGTGGCTTCCTACAAATTGACAAAACAAACACAGACATGTATGAAGTTGGGTCATTGGGTCGTTTTTGGTTCTAATGCAGCAGTCGCAAACTAAACCATGTGACCATGTGGAATCAGGCAGCACTGGGTCACTGGGACCTAAACAGGAGCCATAGTGCCATAGTGTGCCAACTCGAATGGATAAAGCCAACTCTTCAAACACAGAACACCTTGGGTCGCGCTTCCGAAAAGCCCACTCCGGCAGGCCTGTTTGGCGCCTTCCAAGATGAACATCCCCTGAGAGCCTTTGAAACCTTGGTGCGCTCGTAGTGTGCCATCCAGAAACACAGAACAACCTTGTCAGAACTATCCGACATGGTCCAGTAAAGAACAGCGCAAAACAATGCAAAACACGTAAATCATTAAAACCGTCAAATTGTCACAGGACATCACAGGTATGTAGACAATGTTGGCATTAAGCCGGTAGCACTCCGAACCAAAACAAAATGTTTGCTGCAAGCTACAACTTCGACCCTTCCTTTTATATATAATTTGCTGGTGAGGTGAGCTATGACGCCGCTTTCATGTTCACTGCCAGGTGTCCCCTGATGTTCCGGGATTCGTGGGCCGGAAGAAACACTTCACTGGTCAAGTCAGGTGGCCAAGATCATCACCGATTCTGCGAGGAGCTTTGTCTCCAAAGCTTTTGAAGGCCCCCTGCAGCGTTTTGAAATTGGCGATTTATGCAAGATTTTTCGTGCGTATACTTCGTCATTAGGGATGACTTTCTGATACAGTTGCAACATAGGTGTGTCTGTATATTAAATATAGAATTTATAAACGTACCTTTATCAGAAGGGTAACTCACACGGCAGATCAGATTTTTATAGATTTTGTTGAGTGGTAAATTCAAGGATTCCCAGATTCAACTTACGTCGGCCGGACGCGACTCCTCCAAGTAGGCGTCGTATCCTTGCCAACTCTCAAAGCCTCAAGTTGGGGAGACGATAAATCTATATACTCCCCGGAAGTTTAATCTACTACTGTTGATGGACAAAATCCTGCACCACCAAGGATGATGAATATCCCATTATTTATAGGGTTTTAACCATCCCAGGTGGTGCAGGATTTCTTCCATCAACAGTAGTAGCCCCTGAAAAATGATGGAAGATGAGGTTTTTCCTTTTGGGGAGCTAACTTTGAAAAGGTTTTTTTTGTTAAACTTCAGGGAGGTAAATCTTTGAAACTCCATGATGTCGCTTCAAACTTCCAGTTGTGTCCATTAGCTACATGCTGAAAAAACCAATGAAGATGTGTGAAGAATCCAAAAAGTGTTGAATGATATTGTGGAGTAGGAGACTGGATCTGGATTGCACAACACATTGCAGCACTGTCGCCACAAACAGGTTCTTCCACTCAAATGAATCTGGTTCGTTTGCTTTCCATCCAGATCTCTGCACACCAAAGGGCTGAAGTGATTCACTCGCGTGCCACCACAGGTTTCTGTCGGCAAGTGTCGCCATGTCGGGGCAGCGACCATGTCATGGATCAGGGGTATTCAATCTTGTTTGCAAATTCAGGAATTTGTAATGTATAGAATTATCATCTGTATTCATTAGTACATATATCTATGGGTGAAGGATAGTGAAGTCATTTTTCATCAGGGTTTCACCACAGTGTTTGTAAAATGCAACCTAAGTACACATAATAAGAAGAAACCTTGGCATAACCAACAGTTGACAATCTAATCAGGCCTGAGCTTTGCAGGCCAAACACAACGTCAAAATCCCATACTGGGGGACCCTTCTTGGCTCAAAATCAGGGGTGAATGTCAAGGACAAAGGGAGAGCAAGAATCAAAATATGACACTACCGATTTATAATCTTCTATCTCTGAATTCTGGTATGCATCTAATAAATCTATTAATGGAATTGAATAGAATAAAATAACTCTATAATTCTGTATATATCATATGCATGCGCGTTCATAGTTCCTCGTCCCCAACCCATGGTATCATCCACTCACACACCCCTACTGCGTAGTCATCGTACTAGGACTAGTATTGTTAATGCTACTACAAGTGGCAGAACTACGAGTACTACAGTATTACCGGTACCAACCCACCACCACAAGGAATGTAGGGTATTGCCATTGGTTTGGAGGGTGGGTGGTCAGAAAATGCTAAATCCACGAAAAACAAATATACATTGCTTATCAAATAATGCAAGCATTTTTGATAGAAATCCTCCTACTCAGACATTCTTTCTTGAGGTCCCTGTTCAAACCCATCATTCGGATTCATTCGTTGGAAAATTCACGACTTTGCCTCACCTCCCCCAGGCTTTTTTGCAGTTCCCCATTTCCGCTGAGGTATCCACCGTCGAGAATGACTGCAGAACCCGGTTCTGCGTTCTTGCATCCTGCGAGCATGAAGACGATGGGCCTGGATGTGGAGGCACCATCCTTCGAGATGTTGTAGCCCAGCTTCTCCTGGCGTCATGAAAACACCATCCTCAGTTCTTGGACTCAATGCGGCTATTATCTTTATCAAATTCATAAAGCTCCTGTGGAAGTTTTGGTTGTATCCATAAATTCCATAAATATCTATACTCTGAAGACGTCAGAAATACAAGTAACGGCTGTCTGGTGAATCAATCCCAAAGGATCCCAAAGGTAGACTCGCTCGCTTGTTCACTTGATACAGAGGCACCCGCTCGCAAGGGCGGACAAAGTCAAGTAGACACTTTCTTTCTGTTGGTTGAGACTACCTGAATGACTATGATGGGTTGTCACAAGTCCTGTTTATCATTTATTTCTGAAATTAAAAGACGGTTAGCCACGGCAAAATTTCCCATGTTCAGCTCACCGAATCGGTCCAACAACCCGAGGCATCCTCCGTCAGAATCTCGAAAAGGCTGGAGATAAGCAAAGAACTTGCCCACCTATTCCTGACGGGTCCGGAACGGACTCAAACAAGGTTTGGGAATTTGACTTGAGCTGGGTGAGACCTACAACATCATCACAAGTAGACCTGGACTAAATGATGGAAATGGGGGTGAAATCCAACATCTATCTTTCAACTGTTGGGGAACCGCAAAGGAACTTCATCACAAGCTTGATAAGACTAAGCATCAACATGTTGAATGGTCGCCAAAACCACAACTGAGCCAAATGGTCTAGGGAGTGAATTCTGTGACCAATCTGACTTGACTAGGATTCAATGAAGTGCCAGTCTAAAAAATCTCTACAACTCCCCGGCAAACCAACATAGACACAGCTGCCAAGCTACTCCCAAATCCCAATTGGCATCTCTTGACCATCGAAAAAGATCGTCTTCCGATTGGCTGGCTGAATCGCATCCGAAAAGCATTGCCTCGACCTGGGATTCTACAGTAACTTCACTAGAAAAAGGAACAAGATGAACAAGGAAGCAGAGGAGAATCAGCAAAAACATCAGGACATGTTTGCAGTAGGGTGAAGCTAGTAAGGGTCATTGAGACTCCTGTAGACTACAGACCTATAGACGCCTATAGATATACAATATATCCGTAAATACTACACGCAACCTAAACGCTTGGTGTGTTTCCTCACTCCATTCTGCACGACATGTACATGAAAATGATGCCCGGTGCCGAATCGGTATACAAATCATGGTACAGTGGTACAGTGCATTGAATGGTGGCACACTGTTGCATCCAAACCTAAATTTATACATCACCGCTAAGGGATGCAACCGGTTCGTTCCAGGCATAGCAAAACACAAAAACCGTTAAAACCAACCGTTTAAGATCTGGAAAATACACCCGATCGACCTGATCCAATGGGATTCTATTCCATAGACTCCCTGTAAAAAGTTTAATTGGAAACCGGTTGGCTGGAGATTGCTCGCAATCACGTTTTCTTCTCTGAAAACAAAAGCTCTACAAATATAAAACGGCAATCCAACGCTTGCAAAGGCACTGAACACTTGGAATGCCAAGAGCCAATAGTAGTGGAAGCAACATGGCGGAGACACGCATGATGGTGAACTGATGTTGACGTGCAACCAACATTGAAAGTGATTCAATCTATATAGAGCATTATAGAGCGCCTCTCCATGGGAGCATTGAATGACTTCTTTTCAGGAACAATGTTGGACAGAAACAGCGGCGGGTTGCAAATAGATCAATCACTCTGCAAATCTGTGCAACACTGCTACAATTTCTCCGATTTGGTTGACTCTTGTTGATAATTCGGATGATTAAACTTCAACCCAAAGAGACCTCTATTCCTCTGCCAACCATCTCCCAGCCTGCGAGGATAGCAAGCAGACCTGTGCAAGAGGGGCTTCTAAAAGGATGATTCAAAAATGCAGAAGAATGAAAAAGTGATCACAGACTTGATCATGAAACATCAATAGGATGAAAGTGTATGTTATGTATGAATAACTATGTATTAATTATATATATACAATATATACTGTTATACTAATACTATAATACTAATACTGTAATACGCCTTGCATTCATAATATACGTACACAAAAAATGTGATGTCGCAGACTTGCCGAAACAACGTGGGATGTGTTTTTAGTGCCTGAACATATCTTATCTACAAGGATCAAACCATCACCTATGTCCAGGACATGAAGGAAATTCATCATGATTCCAACAAGCTGCTGCGACCTGCCGGAGCACAAGACCTTTTTTGGAATGCGCAATTGGCTGCGCTGGTTTCTGGCAGGATGTCCTGGTTTAATGCCTCTGCTGTGTTGGGAAGGTCTATAGATCTCTTCCTTAGATACTATATAGTACATACTGAAACTTGATATGAAGCTGGCAAGCATCCAATCCCCAAATTCATTCTCAGATCATGACAGCAATGTAAATACAAACATGTCCTCGTTGCAAAAAGCACATACTGTACTGTTTGCTTCCCGATTGGCATCATGCTCCCCATCGTTCCAACCAAAAATAAGTGGGCATCCAATTTATGCTGCAGCAATACGCTGCGCTACCTTACAATTACATGTTCCTTTGTGAACACCATTCAGCAACAAACGATTTATTTTGGTAGGGATATTCTCTGGTGGCAATCAATTCTTGAAGGCCGAACGCCAGTGCCCCGCTTGAAACTCATGAATGTCCATGAGTTGTTCATTGAGACTTCCTTGAGGGTCCCTTCAACACATCATGCTCACAAAGAGTGGTCTTCCTTGTCTTCCTCTATACTAAGATTGTAAGGATCTTATTAAACAGTTCCAGTATGCCGGTATGCTTTCTGAATAGTGACCTTGTGGAATCCCTGAACCTGTGCAATTTTAGGACATCCTCGCCCATCGCACAGGCGATTCCTCCGGGTGACGACTCAACCCTGGAAAAACTTGAGGCCTCTTGAAGGCGGCGTGAAGGGCCATGGGAACAACTCCATGCTTTTGATTGCTGAAAGAACTGGAAGTGGCCCAGGTCACTACGATTGTAAAGAGATGCAAAGAGTATCAAACTGCAAGAAGTGCAGCTTATGTCGGGGTCATCAGGCTCACGGAGATACTAGTGACACAAAAGACCTTTCAAGGGTCAGTGATTGTTCCATGTTCCATGGGTGCACTCGAGGGTACGGATGAGGTGAGTGGAGAATAACCTTTGTAGAGTATAGTTCCTATGCAAGTGGGAGGACGCTGAATCTCTATCTCTCTAGATATTCTTGTATGTCATCTCATCCCCGCCTGTATTGTCAACAAATAAATTTCAGCACTCCCTACCCAACTTACCAATCAAAATCAGTCAAAATCAAAGATCTATGTATTGATACTTATCGATATGGTTCGATATGTGCGTTAAAGTATTGACTATTGCCATCTGCAATGCATTGCTGTGTGGAAAGGAGCTCCCATGTCATGCCACGGCATGTTTGCCAAGCCCCTTGGATAAGTAATTGATAACTTATAATCTTTGCAAACTTCTGTCCACTGCTTGAGTGGAAGAAAGTGATTCGGCATCTTCAATGCTTCAAAATGCTGTTTGCACAGGAATTCCAAGCGCAATCCGCCAATCCATCTGACATATTCTGACATCACCGGTCCTGCTTTTCAGAGGGGTCAATATGACTCATACCGAGACCCAAAAATGAGGCTTCTACTGTATTCAAATTGATAACTCGTGGATAATTCCCACTACTTCAGGGAACACACCGATCCAGACGAATGCAGTCAAGTTGGTCATTGGGAACTATAGATAGTGATAATTTCATGGGATTCCCATTCCAGGTCTTGGTAGTGAAGTCATGAGTCATTATCCAGCGCTTCCCGAAACGGTTGGGGGAACTCTTGGAGGTCAAAACGGCAAATTTGCGCTTTGAACTCCTGTGCTTCGCAAGGGCTGAGTTCGGGCGTTGCAACGTAGCCATCATCGGCTGTGGCCCTGTCGCCACGCCAGCTGAATCCGAAGGTCACTACGGAAGGCCCACCCATTGCTTTAATGTCAACTATACTGACTGTGTGTGCCTTTAAGGCAGCTTCAAAATTTGCATTGGACGTCGATGATTTCATCATTGACCAGCTGAAAGTGGAGGAAGTAATCCATCACCAATGCCAGATGAACTCTTCATCCAATTGCCGCAAATAACAGGCCGACCGAGGTCATCAAAGCGTGTATATCTAACACGTGAAACAGAGTCTCATGAATAGCATTGAATAATGAATAAACAATAAGAATAATGTCGATAACAAGAAAGTAACCATGCAACCATGCAGCCGTGCAGCACAGAGTATCCGATAAAGACTAGGTCTTGTCGCACTCGGAGTTTCTAATGACGGGTACTGGTGCATAACGTGTAAAGAACGCGCGAAACTGCGAAACATCAATAAACAGCAATGGAATGCATACAGGTCGCCTGCCCCGGTCATGACCTTTAAACACCAACGAAGAAATGCAACAAACACACAGCACTGAAAACATCCTTCCTCATGGGTACTGGAGGATTTCTATGTTATGACATCCATCTGAGGCATCTCATTTGCTACATGTTAAGCAGGAGTCTGATTTGCCTTTCCGAAAACGGACACGTTCAGATGTTCAGAGTGCGACAGCCCCAAGACTTTCGGTGAGAGCATCTATCGTGAAAAAATACCGTATGGAGCTGCCTGAGACTACCTCCAAACTGGGACCATGTTGATGCTCCACAGTGAACACCCGAGGGTCTTTGTTTCTTTTTCTCCGGATTCGAGCATTTGAGTTTATGACAACAAACCTGTCTGGATCCTATCAAAGAACCTCACAAATTGTCCCGTGGCTCGTGTCACTCCAGCTAGAAGATCTCTTCCAGGACCTGTTCCGGCGATAGCATAACCAGTTTGGAATAAGTGTCCTGACGCAAAGCAAAAATGAGAGCAAGATGGGAAGACCAGTTTGAGCTCAAAAGACTCTCAATATACTAAACGTACATGTTGTATCTCATCAACAGGAATCAGATATAACCAAATAGAATCAAATGGCTTGAGTACGAGTAGTACAGCGAAGTCACATTCTCCTAGTGTTTTTTTTGCATCTTCAGTCTTTTTCTCAGCAACAAGCATGATAGCTTTGAAGGAACCTTTCGGGATATGTTGGCTTGACAAGATTCTGAATAGAAAAGATGGATTTGATGATTTGCTTGCGTGCCCGAAATGCGGGATGTCAACAATTAGAATGCTACAGAATCTAAAGATCTAAAGAAGCCAGTTTCATATACAATGTATACTTCTGTACTGCCTCTCCCTCTGTCTCTGTCTATACATATATTCCTGCATATATGTAGTATGATATATTCTTGCAATATATCGTTCTTCCTCAACATGATATAGCATACTTCGGCCAAATCCAGGGCAAAATCAGACCTTGCTGAAGTTTCATTCATCATATGATATTGCATCTGCACAAACCCCAAACAAAAACCGTCCTCGATAGCCTTATTGTCAACCTTGGGACATGCATGATTCAGCATGATGAATCCTCATGCATCGGAGCAGTGTTCAAAATCTGCGATCGGTTTTCCATGCAATCGTGCTTTGTCAATAGAATCCTTAAAATGGCTCCAATCCCTGTTATAACCACCGGCGGTGCAAAACAACCAACCAGAACTCTTGATGTATGTTAATTGAAAAACGCCCAAAGGTGTGAAACAGTGAGATTCTCGCTTGACTTCACCGACCGTACTACCTGTCCGAGCAGCATCATTGGCGTTTCCGTCATCATCGTCATCATCCTGTCAGCGAATGAGCTGCAAGGAGATGCAAAATATGCGTTATAGAGGGCATACGGATATACCATATGAATAGATACGTAGGTCCGTACGCAGAGTGATGGCATAGTACATTGTATGCTGTATTATTATCTATATATATATATGTGCCATTTACATGATTGATTATAATACATAATATATGTATATTGTCTTTATATAGTGTATATAATATATATCATATTATGTATCATAGTTGCAATAGAGATGTAGAGTTTCTTCACCATTCATTCCTATAGTTGAGAATATGTCTTGTCTCCATTATCTTAAGATCCGTGAGAAGAAAGATACCAAAAACATTCAGGCGAGCTAGTTCCACTATGTTCCAGCCGTGTTCAAACTCCAAACCGGCAATGACGGGTAAAGATCAAACGACTACTCTGCGCACAACGAGAAAGGAGAGCAAGACTCACATTAGCAAGTAGTGATTGGGTGTCAGAAGATTCTATCGTCAGATTGTCTCAGATTCTCCAAGTCTCTGCGGCCAAATCCCACGCAAGAAAGAGGTTTGGAATTTTGCGCTGATTCAGGCAGGCTTAGATTCCCAGTTTGGAATTTGTCGAGCAACAAACTACACTGTTGCAGTACTTGCCGGACAAATGCATCACATGTTTTTGGTCTTGAAATTCGAGCAAAAAAATCCTTAAAGATCCAAAAAAATTGGAGGGTGCATTTTCGTCGTGATCCATCTACTTTTCAGCAGTCAAGACCGGATTTCTCCAACTTCTTGTTTTATATCTTGAGTCATAGGATTTCCTACAAACAGCTACTGTTAACTACAAGTCTTGTGGATTTTCAGGTCGACTCCTTGGCGGTGATCTTCTGATATAGTGACTTCAAGGAGCCGCTGTTGATGCGCCATGCCACCTGGGCACAGGGACAAAAATCCGTCCAAAAACGAGGCGTTTCCAAAAACAAGACGGGTTTGAGATAGCAAGGATGTTGATGAGAAACAACTCAAGGGAAGTTAACTCAACTAATTACCTCATTGAATCTATTGAAATACGTTTTAAGGTTTTCCCCCACATGTTCATGTATAACTCATCGATCATCCAATCATTCACTGAATTTGGGCAGCAAATTTACCTGCATCCCTTTCGCATCCCTAGCGCTGATGCACAATTGCTCCTAAGACCTGGATATTCCAGAAGTGAGCGGTCCAAGTGCATAAAGCATATGGTTAGCCACTTCATAAAACACTGGATGCTAAAATCTCAGCAAGACATGTAGAGTTCAAAGGACGAGAAAAGAAGTAAGAAACACAAAAACAGGAAGTGATAAGTTTTTGAATGGCTTTACTTTTATTGTTGTTTCAAGACGTGCTCACTGTTTCTTGATTTTCTCGGATACTGTTGTCAAGTTGATGTTTTCTTTTATCATTCCTTTGTCGCTGATTCCCTCCACTCCCCCACCTGCTTTGCCCGCAAATCCAGATCTTCTTGGGTTGAAGAATAGTTCCTGAGTTGTACTAAACTTAAACACTGAACCGTGATTTACCTTTAAGATGGTAATTGTTGTGGTGAACTTGGAGGTGCTGACAGCATCCACAGATGTTCAAAAGCTGCGAGGAAACACATCCTTTTGCAATGTGTCCAGCGGACGACAATGGCATCCATACCAAATTGACTGTGACGACTATATTATCATGTATAGTAATGCGAATGAATGACTTGATATTCTGGTGTAAATATATTGCATATACACAGCCATTGCACTGCCACTTCCTGCTGATCATTCAAACAGAACCTCTTCAACAAGAGACCGTACAACCCTCTGTAACATCGAGTGGCTGTGGGGAGAAGACCACCGCAATCTCTTGGAACACAGCCTCGCTGTCAACTGCACCGCGTAACAAAATGTACATAAGAAATGCGTGAAAATCTCGTCAAACCATGTTAAACCAAGGTAAGGTGGTTGTGGTGGCAGAAAATATCAAAGTCGCCAGTTCCCAACGGCTGGCACATCACATACACTTGCACAATCTAGAATCACTACACTTGCACACCCGAACAGTGCGCTACTTGCACACACTGCTACAAAGCCAGTCCCGTTTTCGGCTTGCCAAATCTTCTGGGATCCACTAAGACCCACGGATCCACTGTTTTACATGCTGCCAAGGAACCTTGATCGCTTTAATGTAGATCCTGAGCTCGCACTATTCTGGGGAAAAACCCGGGGGATCCCACGCGCACAATGTCACGTTTGGTCACACCATCTTCGATGAGGAATTTATTCATTGTAACATCATCATGATCCTCATGATCCTCATCATCATGATCATCATCATCATCATCATCATCATCATCATCATCATCATCATCATCATCATCATCATCATCATCATCATCATCATCATCACCATCATCATCATCATCATCATCGTCGTCATCATCATTATCATCATCATCGTTGTCATCCTGGTCGTCCTAGTCATCAGAATCATAAATATCATAATCATATTCATGGTAAATACCAGTAGTCAGTAGTGATAATCATAATAATCATCATCATCGTCATCGTCATTCCTCATCATCCTCATCCTCATAATCATCATCTTCTTCATTACTATGGTAGTCATCAGTGTGGTTGTCAAGTTGTCATCCTCGTTGTCATGGTTGCTGTGGTTGCTGTGTTCCAGTTACGTTCCCAATCTACTCGGGGGGCCTATCAAGATCAAGATCAAACCACACAGGGAAGATACGGAGCAGTGAACAAGCATTGAGAATCCTCCTTTAGAGCTGTATCTTGCATCACTTTTCATGTGTTTTACCGCATAAAAAACACATCAGTTTCAATTTCATTATGTTGCCTGATGAATGAACCTGAATTTCTTGAAGATATCCACCTGCCAAGGCACCGCAAGTCCAACATCTCAAGTTGATGGAGTCCCTTTATCTCCTTGAGATCGGCTAGTCTAGTGTCCAGCTACCATGATGACTTGGATTGCAACTAAGGGGTCAGAACTAGAATGGTGAAATCACTAATATCCATACACGTTCACGTCGGGAATTTGAACGCTGCAAGGCTGCAAGAATGATGACTTCTTGATTTCCGTGTAGCTGTCAGACGCTGTTGACCAGTCCTCATAGTATGAAGGTGATGGAAAACGGAAACCATCCTCTGCGATGATAGGCAAAACGCAGCAGCCAGACAACTGGGCCACCTGCATCAACCAGTCCTTGATTCCACCATCATTGACAACTAGGACCGGTGACGACCTTTCCCAAACTTCCAGCTTGTTCCATGGAAATGTTCCTAAAACATCCCGAACTGAAATGCAACCGAATATCATGGAATATTAGGTTCGCCTGTAGACCACCCCCAGGAGTCTGTATATCTATAAGCATATATGTGAAATATAGATACAGTATATACGTATATATATTCAATGATATCCATATGTGTAGGACATAGAAACCATACTATAATATGTATTACCATCCATCAATCCTCCATACCTGTTTGCAATCAATCCACCATCAAAGCACCTTAATATCAGCACCATTGTCACCAACCAAAAAATGGCAGCAAATCGATCAACCAAGTGACACCAAATTGGAATTGCTTGAAGCAACCATCGCTGCAAATCACTAAAGCAGACACCGCTGTGCTTGGTACTGAGCGATCCTGGTGGTTCCCAGAAAGAACGGTGGGCCAACGAAGGGTTCTTGGAGTCATGGCTGAAACATCAAACAGCAGATCTTTGCGATTGATGGAAAACATTTGGTTGTTATGGGAGTTCTTCTTTTGTGAAACATGGGTTGCTCACGTTTTCACAAACATACAGCGAGAGTAAAGTCTGTGAGTAAGCAGCACATAGACTATTCCAAACCTGGAAGAACAGGATGGTATTGGTTGAAACACTTGATAATAGACTGCAATTCCCTGTGACTTTCTCTAGTGACCTATAGCCTATAGCTACGGCATAGCCAGTGGCCCGCTGCCTTTTGCAGCACTGCCGGCATGTTGTTCCGCTGGCCACCCACCAATTTTGGCACAATCAGGGCCAGCAGCACATAGGCAGTGGCAGCCGCCTTGAAAATGCAACGAATCAAAAAAACAAAGGCGCGGGAGGGTCAATATCATCATTGGAAGAAAGAAGACAATCTGAATGAATGACATGTGCGTTTGGCATAGTTTGGCACAGCAGGTTGGTATCTGCAGTGGACAGGGATAAACAAGGAAGATGGGCACACATTCCAGGAACGAACTTCCCAATTAGAAAGTGGATCGAAAGCAGCCTCACATGAGTCAAATGGAATGGACCCGTTTGGCAAACTGGACTTTCCCCCTCGATGCCCTAGCCTCCATGTTGTCCAAATCGGATACAATGATGCAATCTGGATTCCTTACATTCAACTTCTGAAAATATTCTCAGGGGTGGAAGACATTCGAAGACTGTCATCTTGCAGTGCTTTCAGGACGGACTGACATGCGGCCAAGCGCTCAAGATCGCTCAAGCAAGAGGCAAAAAAAAATACATGAACATGGGAGCCCAGTCATAATCCACGTGTTTCATATACGTAGAGCTAGATGTCAGAGGATCCGTTGAACTCGGAGTCGTGGGACTATCCAAGCTTTCATAATAAGATGGAAGAAATGCTCTCGAGACCTATATAGCCGTTATTCGGTCAATTTCATTGACTTCTGATCTTTCACTCAATGGGTCCAAATTTTCGTACTGCCAAGGATCTCTCGATGGTCCCCTACTGTGCGGGTGCTCATTGTGCCCGTCAATCCACTGCAGATGTGATCCACTGAGTCCTTGTCCGGTTGAAAGTTGATTTGGTTTCACCAAACATCAAGATATGGGGGTTTCCTAAAATGGTGGTACCCAACAACCATGGGTTTTCCTACTAGAAATGATCATTTTGGGGTGTGAAATGGGGGTACCACCATTTAAGGAAACACCCATATGATGATGAACCATCTTGTACCAATACTCAGAGCCAATTTGTCTTGTTCCCAATGTGAGCCTCATGTCCTTTACCTACCTTGATCTGTCAACCACATGTAGTTATTTATTGGCTCTTATTGATATGTCTGATGTGTGAAAGTAATTTAACTCTGTCCTTTTCTGAACCCTAAGTGGTCACTTGCTTTGTTCCATCTTCAAGAGACTAGACCTTTTCAGCACTGACAAGCCACTGCCCGACTCAAACGTTCCGAGGTGCTCCACTCACCAGTGATGGAACGTCAATGGTTTCCACGGTACTAATCCATGCCATGGTATCTTGCACCTGGCGGCGAGAACTCATCGAGTCTCATGGCAGGGAAAGTCTGGAGTCTCATGGGATTGGATGCACATCCTTCAAACCTGCGATTGAGACATGGATGGGCATCCTGCATTTTGGTAAACTACTCCTGTGTACTGTAATTCCTAATTCCCATGATTTGAGTAAAATTTGCAAGGGGTTCCAAGTTGGACCATCACTTGTGTCATGACAGAGTGAGGTCTTTATATTGTGACATATATGCAAACACTCGCGCTTCACTGGACCTCTTGCAAGCCGATGTTGTAATTTGCCAGCTCCGTGATGTCAGGTACGATACTGTCGTAGTTTTCGATGAAGTTCTTGTCGGGCTTCCTGGATTAAGGTTTGGATAGGAAAACGCGGGGGCTTGAAGAAATCATTCCTTCAAATCAGGCATACGAGTCGTAAGTTTCCACTCGTGGATGGAGGTCAGCAGGTTTGGACATCGTTTCACACTAACACTGCTCATGCATTCATACAGATCCGGATATGAGGCCCAAGTTTGGCTGAAGCTTGGAAAGATACGCAATAGATATCCTTGAGTGCAATGTCGCATTATGTTACATTGTTTGCATACTAGTTCTAACTGCATCATACAACTCGTCACCACAAAGGTGAATGAAACATGGCTCGAATCATGCAAGCACCTCTCCCATCATTGTACGAAAGCCTTCATTGAGTGATCCGGAGTTTTCCTACAGCTTTCATGATATTGATATTCCTTCTATATCAACCTCACCAGTCCCCATTCACAATGCTGATCAGAAACACAAAGTCTGGCCACATAAGCAGAACCTCGGGAGCTAGGGATGATGCCACCACCTGGGCCCTGGCAGATTACTAATGCGCTGGATCAGTGATTCTCCTAATGAATCCACAATGATAACTATCAAGTGATTCCTATGATCTCACACCCAACAAACAATCCAAATGTTTGCCGTTGTTTGGAAATCAGGATTCTGGGTTTGCTGTTGTTTGCTGCTTTGCCATGTTAATATGCAGGGTGTCCATGAAGCATCGACTTCTACCAAGCTGCTGTCTTCACCTTGTGACTACGTGCTGTGCACATCTCACCAACGCACCACTTCCTTCGGGCCAAATCCCAAGCTGGTGGTATCATCATGTCACTACATCATGCGAAAATCAGTGACACCCATCCAAGCTGCAGTGACTTCAAGTGTTTCAGCAACACTCTTGGGGGGCTATCCTCCTACATTATTCAGCCACATACGTTTCATCTTCCCCCGTGATCAAGGGAGCCGTGGCTTTCAGGGATTCCATGCGCGATAGTGGTGTTGGTTCTTCGACCCTGGTTTGTTAGGTCCTCGTCATGATGTCAGGTGATCCCATAATGACAAAGGTCTCGGTATCTTGGCCAACATAGCTAAAGAGCCTGCGTCCAAAAAAACAGACACAAACGGCAACACGCAATTTCATGGACTGCGCTCCGGGGGGGTGAATTGGAAAACATGCACTTTGCACCATGCTTGCAGACTCACAAATTGATGTATAACACATTGAGATAACATATCAGAAGCAAAACGTAATACAATTGTGAATGCCCTTGAAAACTGATTCTTTCTTCTGCTATTCTCATCTTTGAGAAGGAAGAACATTTGGATACCCTTGCGTCATCTTCCGGTTCCCGTGCCTTGTGAGGTCATTCAAATCATCACAATCCACCTTGGTCAAAACAGCGAAGCCATGCAAAGCCACACTGCTGAACAGGCAAGCTCCTGATATTTGAAAGAGCATTGTTCTTAACAAAGATTTATGGAATGACGGTTCTTCTGCCATGTGGCGAAGGTGGTGAATCTGGATCCTCGTTTCTGCAATTCGATTTTCAGGAGACGCGCCATACTGCCAGCCGCGATCTTCTGGTGGCACAGGAAGAACCTGCAACGAAATGCTGCGTCGTGGACCAACAAGCAACACGTGAACTTGGTGGTAACAAGGGCGTTGATAAAAGATCTGAAAATATGTAGTAGGTACTAGGCTTACTAGGCTATAATGATTATTCATGATTACTGTATATGTCTGTATATCTATAAATATACAGTACTGGGTTGTACTGCGTGGGAAAACTGGTAAAAAAATGAACACATGGGATCATGTTTAAGCCTCTGAATCCTTGCCTGAAAGGCTTGCGGTACTTCTGAACGAAATGCCTTGGCATAGACGTGATGACATGAAGATGACATAAAGCTAAGAAATGTTGGGGAGACCAAAACTGATTTGAATGACTTTGAGTCAGAACATTGCACTGCAATCACTTTGTGTTTCAAAACTTTTGCGGCACAATTTGACCAACCGTGTCCTTGTCTCAAAAAAGGGTTGGACTTTCCAGAGTGGACCAGAATGCACCCAGTCACTTGCCAATCCCATAGAAGACAGCCGTGACAATTGAGAGGAGCATCAGGGCTGAAAAGATTAAGCCTAAGACCATCAATTTAACTGGTGGTTTTCGCAGTTTTGCTTCACTTCCATGATCATGGCTATTCGATCCATCAGCAATCTCGTTCTCACTATATGTCCAGCAAATCTAAGGTTGATTGAAGAGGACAGCCCTGGAAAAAAAGGACTCCCGTGAATCAGAGAACTGACTCCAGCTGCATTCATCCAAGTTCAACTTGTGCAGTTTGTGGGAATCAATTTGCCTGATATTTGTTTGTTTGCTTCAGCTCTTGGCCATCTGCCACTGTCCCCGCCAGGAAGCAAATAACCATTGTGGTGCCACCATCGTGATCCTCCACGAAAAGGGAGCCCATGTCAAGGATCACGAGCATTCCAGTGATCAACATCCTGGAGCAACATCTTGACTTCTTCGAGTAAGCTTTAACTTAAACCACCAGATTGTGGACTGGAAATCATCGGAAAAAATCACGCAAGGTGCAGATCATCGGTGTATCTTTGCATGCTTCCCTTCTGAAGAGTGAACATAATCAATTTCATTCAATTCCAGGCTTCTGTGAACTTGCCATCCTGAATGTTGAAACACAAAGATTTGTAGTTCTAGCAAAATTATCCAAGTACACTGAGTGCACTGAGTACACCCACCGGTTTCTCTGATTGATTCAACTTGATTCAACCATTTGAACAGCTGATTGATCGCAATTTCTAGTAGGGTCCCTTATTGAAGAGCATCTCCAATTCCACACACCATCTCCTTTTCTTCACCAAGTAACATATCCAGGAAATTGCACACCATGGCACGCCATGGTTTGGAAAAGGACACCATGGCCAAACTTCCATAGAGGATCAAGTTCATGGACACCACCTGCAGATGGAGAAGCCGAGGATGTCATACACCAGAATTACTTGTTTGAGGGAAGGATTGCAGTATGTGTAGGAAAGTCGCAAGTGTGTTGCTGATCTTTAACACATGCAAATATCCACTGAATCATTTTACCGGCAGTGCTGGTATACATGTGTACATGTACATATTTATATATATATATACACACACAAAAAAACACGCAAATGCTTGCAACAGTACAGGCCATCGCTTCAAGCATGATACCCCATACCACGGACCTTTGCGGAGGCTCCTGGAAGCAAAGGACACAGCACCACAAGAGCATTGCGGATCAAAAAGATGACACTGAAGATCCTCGAAATGCAGGGTAACAATCGGCCATCACGCAGCTTCAGATTCTCAATCGAAAGGTTTCTTTGCTGCCTAATACATTACACATGGTGAGTCTTGTCACTCAGTCCATGCGGGCAGGGATGCCCGATACTCTGGCCATCACAAGTATCTCATGTTGCAGTTTCCTATACCAAACCAACAGCCAACATCATGCGGCATCATCCATATTTCACCATCTTTCAGTGTCCAATGGCAAGACACTCAGCCCCAGGGCGGAAGCGCATGAAAAGGAAGGAGCAGGCACGCAGGAACTTCACGTCTGCAGCTTGTAGCCTGGTACCGTGATGGCTTGTGGGTCCAGTCCAAGCCCTACTTTTTGGGAACTGTGAAAAAGGAAGGTCATCTGAGTCATCTGCTTCATGCTGGCAAAATCTGGCAAACAGCGACCAGCAAAACATCTTTCGAAACCCTGGTCCCGCCCGACCTCTTAGGCAGCTCCCAAATGATCACCTGCGGACCAAGGATTCATCGAGAAAAACCACGTGCAAAAATAACTCAAGAGTTGTTGGATGCAGCGTTACAAGTTGTCTGCCGGCACATATAGAACTTGCAAACCAGCCATTCATTGAGTAATTGTTGTATGCCCTGGCCTAAAGTCTAAGGAAATCTAATGTATGCGTCTGAACAACTTGGTGGAATGTGGAATACAGTAACATCCAGGTTAATCTTTGTTGGATCACCATGGATCAATGGAAAGAAGAGTTCAATCTTGGGTATGAAACCCCACAATCATGTCAGGTGTCTGGCACATCTAATGAGGCAGTGTGGGTGCCGTTGAAATGCCAAAAAAAAGCAGAATCTATTAGAACCGTGTCCCTAGGATTGAAATGCAAAAACCACCAACCTATTAGAATTACCGCATGTATGTAGTATACGTATATGAATATGTATGTTCTGTAATTGTTATGAATTTTACAGGAACATGTACTTGAACGAAGCCGGTAAGCACGCGAACTGAGAACTGAGCGTGACCCTGGCCACATAAGACTTAAGGCTGCAGGCTGCCTAATCGCGGAATTCCCAATTCAATGGCGGCCAAGGGACCCACATGCAAAGTGCCAGAAATCCCAAGGGAAGCAAGCAAGCCAGTCCTTAGGTTGCATCAGGATGAATAAGGACCATAGTATCATCAAAGTACCCTCGCAGGAACCAAGTGGTGTGCCAGTCGCACCAAACTATAATTGGGGGTTTTAAAGCTGCAACCACCATGGTCTGTGCCCGCATCGACCAAGTACTGGCAAGTCAGTACTTCACATTTTGCAAAGGATCCACCAACAATTGACATGGACAAGTGCTCGCCTTCTCCATCGCAATACCTGACTCTTTGCGGCAGGACCCGTGCCATCCAATAAAAACAACACTTCTTTACTTCTTACCATTCAACTGTTGTACGAGCCCTTGTCTTGGGGGTACAGAGTAAAGTTGATGGAGATCAACAGGAACCTCCTAAACTCTGGTGTTCGATCATTCAGATGGTATGCGTTTGATGTTCATTGATGTTCATTGTCTCAATGTCCGTTCAAGATCCTTGTTACCAGTGCTAGCGTGATTCTGTGCGAAGCACATATACTCTCTTCGCCAAGCTACACTCCATGATAGGCTTGTACCGTCCAGAGGCCATTGGGATGTTGGTTACAGCGGAACGGCGCCAACAGCGAGGAACAGAGAGAGATGAAGAAGATTGTGAAGAGAGTGCCAGTTGTCCTATGCAGTTCGGATCTGTGGAATCACTCCACTGCAAAAGTCTGGATGCAAAGAGGGACGTGAGTCTTACCTCGCAAGCTTGAACCTTGCCTTCGTAAGGTCTACATAGCATTCTCACCATATCAATGGCAGCTCTTTTGTCATTCATGGCATAAAGAAGTCCATTCCCCACCTCGCCAGCAAGCTGATCTGAAAGCCCTTGTTGGCGTGGGCTCCACCCTTCGATTTCTGCCAAGCCAAGTACGCAAAGTGCACGATGCTGGCAACAGCGAACAGCACCAAAACCATCAGCGTTCCTGAAAGTGTTGCGCACAGACAGTTCAACAAATTATGCAATGTACAGGGTAGGATGATACAAGTCATGTGGTCGTCCCCAAGGTAAGCCTGAGTTACAAAACCAGAAACGTCACCCTGCATGTAAAGAACGCAAGGCCTTCGTGGGTCCCCGGATCACTATCTGTGTGGCAAATTTTATGGTGCCTGCAAACCAATCAAAAATGCAGCTCACGGGCAAAGAGCTTGGAAACACAGCGTACATCCTAAAGAACAACGGAATTGTTTGCCTTACAGTATGTTTATTTCAACCTTCCCCCATGGACCCGAAAAGATTCGAAAATATTCAAAGCAATGTCCAACAATGCATCAAAAACTTCCTCACGTCTTCTCAGTTTTCTCCATCACTTCCAAATGTTCATGATTTCTGCACCCTGAATGTGTGAAGTGACCTGTCCATCACGAAACCCCGTTTCGTCCGAAATGCTGCATCTCTTCCAACGATGAGTCCCGAGACTCGAGTACTGAACTTCATCACTGGATCCATCGGAGCCACGCAACCAATGGAGATCATGTCCAAATCAAAGGCCATGACCTGCCATCAGAATATGACCAATATAACCTCCCTGAAACTAACAGAACATAGCCCCTGAAAATAGGCAGGCAATCCCCAAAAGGAAATTCATCTTCCAACCATCCATTTTCAGGTGCTATGTTGGTTTCAGGGAGGGTATGATCTTCAAACCAGGATTGTATGCAAGATGATATTGGGTGATATTGGGTGGAACCTCTTCACGATGAGAATGGATCGTCATGGTGGAGCAAAAAAAGTCATCCCAATCTACTGAGGCATTTTAAGAAGAGTTGAAACGCCAAGACCGAAACCAATATCTACAGGTCATCATACTCGACAAACTCCACCAAACAGGTCAAGAAGATTCAACGACATCGAATCATCAAATGGAAAAACTGTGGTATACAATATACCCATTTAATTTTGACCTTGAACTTGAAACATGCAGCCCCAACAAGAAAAATAGTGAAGTGCGCCTTTGCCATGGTAGAATTGCATATCATATGATCCTTGTACACTTGTATAACAAAACTCAGATGGAACCCCAAGATGAAGGTTTACCGGAGGATCCTTTTGCAATCAAGGCTTCAAGCTCTCCCTTAGTGACCTCAAGGGCGACCAAAATGCTGGCAAAGGGTTCACCCCAATCAATCTTGAATTGTTGCACCACCGTCAGCTGCCTTAGTTGAAAACATGGTGCGTGTTCATCCTGGTCCCTTCGAACGGTGTGTTCAAAAAAGAATCACCTCTTCGAGGCTGCTTCCAGAATGAAACTGGTAGCGTGGTTCGTGAAATTGCCAATGATTTCAGATGATTTCCCCCGTTCTCAAGGTAGACCTGCTCAGACCCAAGGGGCTGTACGATGGTCACCATCTGACCCATGCCCAAGGCGGCAATCAGAAGACTGCCTACCATCGAGCTGTTCAAAATCAAACTACAAACCTACTGCAGTGCTGAGTTGACCGGAATTGGGCATCAACAGCTCGAAGTAACAACATCCAAGTCCTTTACGTTCACACATGTTGTAAAACCACGACCAATGGCTGTTGTTGCACCCATACACCTCATCATTCAACATGATTCAACATGCAAGTCTCATCTTCGAAGTGAACAAATGGAATTTTTGTAGTTTCCATGCTCACAAGTCGGTTGAATGGTTTGGCAATGGATTGCCAGGGCAGTCCAACATATGGTTTTACATCTAATTGCGGCACTGCGGGTCCAGCTTGGTTAAAAGTAGAGAAAAGAACTAAAAAAACACCAAAAATATATCGATCATTTAATATCATACGTTTAAATAGTTTCAATATATCAAGGCGTACCCGTAACCACAATAGAGTATTACAATTCAATGTAACAATTTAATTCTTGTACTGCAAGAGTTCACTGCCTTACCTGGCTGCTTGCTCTTTTGCCCCTCGTTCATCAAGACCTTGGCACCGTTGGGGAGCGTGGGCTGGACTCCTCCATTAGGTGAGCTTGGGTTGAGGTGAAATGGGGATCAAGCTGAACTATGAACAATAAATAAGAACAAAAAAAGTAATGAAAAGGTAGAAAGAACAAAACAATGTCGGAAAAGGAAGATGAAATTGCGACTCGACTAGCTACAATCTGAAATGAGCCCAAGCTAGCCAAGGAGCGATATACAAAATAGAAATACACACGCAGAGAAGAATGGCCACAACGGTGACTAAAGCATAATCACCTCCTCCGCACTCCACACAGATTCCATCCTCGCGGTTGAATCCACGAAAAAAAACCTCCTACTCTCCATTAGATTGGTTGCTTAATAGGGATCCTTATTATGGTTTGTTATAATCCCTATACAACTGGGTAGTTGTTCATACCCTATATAACCCGACCAACCAGGCTGTTTTTTCATTCCCCCAATGATAACCAAATCTTGCTGTTGAAGACCACTGCCCAACGAGTTGTTTGTTCTTTCATTGATGTCCTTTCATGTCCCTTTATGAGAATTCTCTGAAATGAGTATGAAAATATGAAAACGACACTACCAATACATAATACCAACTATTCGTGTAAACATGGAAGCTAAAGTCCAAAGAGTTCATCATGTTCTTCTTCCGCCTCTTCATTTTCAAATTATAAAAAAAAAAAACACCACTCGCTCACTGCACACCATCGTTGCTACAAGTCGTTCTTCCTTTTGTCCCTCCTGGTCCTCCCTCTATCTCCAGTGCCGGAACCCTGAAACCCAGTCCCTGGCATGCAAACCAATCTCACAAGCGCTGCAAGCAACGGTGCTGGTGTCCTTCACTCTCCGATTTGTTCAAACATGTTGGATTGATGGCAGTGAAGAGAGTTTCCCTATCACACGAACCTAGATATTGGGCTCTTTGAATGGGCGACCAAGCTCTAAACTTTGAAATGTCATGAAATATCATTGAGTGCCTACCTACAACAGATCATATTTATTGCGATTCATATCATATGAATGATAATTAAGTCATACATGTTTTGGCAATCGACGAGTCAACTAAAGAAATCCAGGTCTTACACACAGGAAGCTTGCAGGACATGGAGAATTACATCCCAGAAGTTTAACATAGCCCCTGAAGGCCATCGTCCCAACAGGAGAGCGTCTTCCAACCATCATTTTTCAGGGGCTATCCCAAACTTCGGCGGTCTACTAGATTTCAACAAATTTAAAAAATCTTGTTGTATAAATAATTATGAATCACCCATAGAGCATGTCTTTAAATCCGACGTTTACTTAAACGCACTTAATCTGCGCTACTTCTCCCCTTGCGCTCGGTTCGGTCCCGACCATAGGCGCATGTACCGGGCTCACCGCCAGGGCAACGGACTCTCTCACCAAAGCAGTGATATACGGCTCCAGGCTCCTGATGCGTCATCAGGAAACACGAAACATGTGGTTCTCATCAACAGAGTTCCGGATTGATTCCGCCAAGTTTTGCCGAAGGAGGTATGCAAAAAAGGATGGCGAAATTCACAGCCGCTGTGGAATGTTGAATCCAATGTCGAGACGTGGTTTAGTTCTCCAAAGCATCGGTTCTCCAAGAGTGGCCGATCGGAATTTGAATCTCAAGCAACGTATTCAACCCAATTTTGGAAATACCCACCGTGAGCTACCTTTGCCTGAACAACCTTGTCTTGCTGTCTTGTCTGGAATCTTGCTGCTATTACAAACACCAGATGGAGAAGATCATGTCGACCATGTGACCCCTTCAAGGAGCAAAAGCCTCCTAAAAAATTGGCACCTCTGCACGTGAGAAGTATCCAGGCGCCAGCAATAGCTTGCCTAATTTAAGTGGCGACAGGGTTGTGTTAGCATGGCATGTCACCCGCCCCTGAGATGAAGTGACTGAGTTGAGGTTGAGCATGTAGTCCCCTGGAATTGGAATACACTTTGAATATATAATGAATAAACAATGATGTCCTTCGTTGCCACGGGTTTCGGTTTCTGTGATGTTTCCAAGCAAGATTCTTGAACCTCCTTTGCTTCTGTGCTGTCTGTGGACCCTTCACTTTCAAAGTTACAAGTTGGCAAGACTGGAGCAACAAGCGGCAATCTATGACGTGTTTCGTTTGGTTTCGACCATTCCGTCTATTTCTTTGGGGTTTGAGGGAATCGCCAACCTTGGACTCTCCAAACGCTGAAAGTAAACCGCCAAGGTTCTGGACCCTTCACAAATGGCTCCTTCGATACAGTCTTCACAAAGGCCGTTCCATAGATAGGTACCTCTGGCAGAGTCTGGCACAGAAGCTCCATCAACTCCAAGCATTCCATGACTTCTTCCGTTCGGGTTATCGGGTTTTCCTGGAAGTCTATGCGGTACTGCGACGGGAAAACCGATGGTGGAAACTGGAAACCATAAAAATAGTGCTTCTCTCATAGTTGGACGTAGACGACAGGAGTATGACCTCTTTGACTTTCTGGAATGCTGACCAAATGTTCTGACTGTTCTTATACTTCTCATAACTACTGACAACTACATACTTATGACTCCGTACGGGTCCTGTCTTTACTGTCCTACTGCAAAGACTCGGAGACATCTGCTAGGCAAGCTGTGGAACCATCAAATCTTTTTCGGTGAGACAAATGTCTGACCTCTGACAATTGCTGTAAAGATAGGTAGGAAACTGCGAGAGGTCTAGTAACTAGTATAACTACTGGTAGACTCAGTTCATGTCCCAATCAGCTAGAGTTGAAGAACTCAGAATTGCCACGAAGCATCGATATCCTTTCATCCAATTAGGACCCAGGCACCTACTACACAACCGCAGAAGGACCGGTTGTCTGCACCTTGAACTTGAATCCATGTCTCCTGCCATTGTTGTGGAAACATGAGATGAGGGGAGACACAAATAGCATCCAAAGGTGAGACTCAACAAATGATCTTCAATCATTGCTGCTATATTTCAGACATTTTGGAGACCACGTCCTTGCCATGAGTCATCACTGCTTGGCTGGTGGTCCACTTGTCTTCTTGCCCTGTTCCTGCACCACAAATTGAGCAGTTGCTCCTGAGTTTCAGCTTCACGGAGGCTTCAGAGACTTGTCAAAATATTTGGTATCAAATGCAAATCAATGTATATATATAGATATATGGGTGTTTCCTTAAATGGTGGTACCCCCAAAACACCCCAAAATGATCATTTTATTAGGAAAACCAATGCTTGTTGGGTACCACCATTTTAGGAAACCCCCATATAGATAGATATGATGACACGCACAGTACGAGTATCTCACTACCTCACAAATGGACAAGAAAGGCAAAGAAATAGAATGCACGGCATATTATCCGTTTGCAGAAGGAAGGAACAATGAAGCTTGATACTTCCTGAGACGCTGTCAAAAGGCGTTAGCATGTCTACAAAGAAGGCAAACCTCATTCAGGGGATGATGCAGCCGCTGAAGCACTAAGCAACCGAGAGACATTCCTGTGCCCTCTGCATACCTGAACTTCAAAAAGCGGCTAGCGGCTAGAAGTGAATTGATATCATCCCTTCAATTATTGTACTGGAGCGTTCCAAAAAAAAAGAGTGTGCCAAATGAAGAATATTGAAGATCTTCAAGGGTCAATCCTCCGCAACAATGACTCTAACTGATGAAAAACTACACAGGAAGGTACAGGAAACTTTGATTTGTCATGTTTGAAGGCGCATGCTGTAGGTGGCGACCAGTGAGATGACGGTGGACATTATGAGGGATTAGTTTCTCTCTTTTTTCAATGTTTAATCACCCCGATTCCCGACGCTTCTTGTCCGAATGTGCGGAGATTTCACCCAAAAGAGCACGACGAAAATGGCACAAAGGAAGTGCCAATTCTGGAAGTGGAGTTGGCCAGTAGCTCACAACGTGCTGGTAACGTTGGTTGGATCAGTTTTGCGACCCCGTCTGAACTTTGGGCTCTGAACAGGATTCCCAACACTCCGAAAGGTGTTGAGTGTGGGTCAAACTAAGAGTCTCAAAAAAAGGAAAAAAAAGGAACTCAACCACAAAATCCACCAAAAAAATCAGCTTCATTCAATGTCCAACAAATTCAGTTAAATGGATACCATGACCCATGACCCCTCAACATCACTACAACCTCTCCGGGAGTCAAGGCAAGTGGCTCTCCCAATGGGCACAGCATACAGGCAGCCATACCTTCCTTCAGAGCGACGGGACGATTATGGCTAGAACTTCAGACCAATAGGTGTTTCTTGTTAGCAACCTTTAAAACATGGACAAACTTCAAGGTTCATGTCAAAGAGACAGTGTTTTTTTGGTGTTTTTGTTTCTGGAAGTATGCAATCACTATAAATGTAAAATCCAAGTTGAAGACTCTGTAGTTGGCCTGAACATGGTCAATGGTTCAAAAGAGGAAGGATTTTGAGATGTGGGCGCTTCACATGGGGTACAAGATCCAAACAACCGCGATGTATCTTGCTTGTCAGAATTCCATCATGTGACATGCGGCTTTAGAACCTGCAATTCTTAGATAGAAATACACGGAAATTGTATATATGTCAATCTAGAGTTTATTGTATTGTGCTGCGTTACATTGTGATGTATATATTTACTATATGATATTGTATTACGTTATGCTATATCATATCATAGTATGCTATGTGTTCTTATATTGTATGACGATATGATATATGTTAAATTATACCATATCTCTTTTATCGTGTATATATATATTATATACATATCGTATATCTATAGTGTATTTCCCTCATATCATATGTAGCGTATCACATTCTATACCGTATTTCATACTATATCATATTAGACACATTATCTTATAGATACTACATTACAGAATATACTTTAGTAATCTTTAGTATACCTTTTGTTGCTCAACCATCCTTAGAAGATGCCCCACCTGACCAGCCACTTTTCCTCTGTCACAAGGAAGGCAAACATCTTCACCAGGAAGCCTAGGTTTCAAATCCTTTGGATACTGCAATGCACGAGCTGACCTATCCCTCAACATAAAGAGTATCAACCCAATAGACACCGCTTGTCCTTGCTTTAGAGGGAATTTCGACGCTGGTAAGGCATCCGCACGGTGTCACTGCAAAATCTTCAAAGTGGCCTACCCTTACTTTGCTTGTGCTGGGATGTGTCAAATGAATCGTCTAATCCCTCTGTCTCTCGAAGCATTGTGTTAAGCCAGGTCAGGAGCCTCATAGTAAAACGATAGGATCCAAGACTTCATCATGTCCAAGAAACGACTGATATTCACCACGACTGCATGGTGTACACACCCGGGTAGCTCCCTGCTCTTTGGAGTAGTGGCCCACAGGACAGGTTTCGCAACCCACCTGGGTACTGCTGTAAAGACCATGAAAAGGGCTATGACGGGTACCATAAGTAATCCAAGATGCCAGTGGTTTGGCAAACATCAAACTAACATTGCTGTGTGGTAGATGAAGGGTCGGTAAAAACGAGTCCATTTGGACCATAAGGTGGGCACGGTTACACAACACTTTTTACGGCCAAGGCGCAGCCTGACCACGATCTGTGATAAAGTTCCCATTCCTCAGACGTTATCTTCTCTGATCAGGAGATTCTCAGCGTATTTTTTTCCAGTCTGGTGTTGTTCCAAATACATAGCTCCGAAGGATTACTGATCACAACCATGATGCCTATCACTGTCATTCACGATGCCTATCACTGTCCTTCATAACTCATAAAGGTAGCATCTGTCATCGTAACAACGTGGCATCAATCAAGTCCAGCAAATATGGCAAGAGATGAAAGTATAAAAATCGAAAAATGATGTACCATAATGATCATGCTGTACTCACAAGGCAGCGGCAATGGTAATGTGTAATGTAACCTTGATGTACAATGTAAGGTAACGCAATCCAATATTCTGCCAATAATATAACAAATGATGTATGATATATGATATATGATGATAAATTGTATATGATGATATATGATGATACATGATAGATGGAATATAAAGTATGATATATGATTGATGGAATATGATGTATGATATGTGATATGATATGCCTAACATAGTATTCTAAGAGTCGGATGATTTGAAAATAAATCATAAAATCAAATAGAATTATGTAATAAGATAAATGAAACTGACAATGCAACGATGACATGGTCCCTCAATCTCCAACATCACACCACCAAGTCCAGGAACGTATCCACAAGGCCCTTCCCTGACGAGCAGGCGGTCTCATTCGGCATCCAGCTTTGCCACCTCAAAATTGTCAACGATACATGCTGTATGACAGATGATAGATTCAATGCAAGATATGCATATGTGTGTCTGTGCGATACTTGCTTCTTGACATGATAGATGTCATACACATGGTCACATGATTGTGATTTGATTACGCATATCGTTACATCTACTGTCATCTTACTAATACTGTACTGCAAAATAATTACAGTACAACACATGGTGTACGGGTACAAATGATTATCTTCATAAGTATTTTTCCTCCTGGACTCTGGACATCTACTGGTTGTGTCAAGATGCCACAATCTTAAGACGAGGAAACACAGATTGAAAACGGACAGTTCTCTCTGGTAATAAGCACCTTCACATCACTTTTCTGTCCATCCCATGAATAAAATTCTTAGACTTGTTTGATGTCCAAAACCCAGTCCAAGGTGCAAAGTATCATGGCTCTTCAGCCATTCACCTCAGTCTGAGACACAGCAAAGATAGCTAGAGGAAAATGGTCTCCTAGACTTTGTCCGAACTCTTCAAATGTGGAGACACAATTTCATCATCAATCTGCCGAAACATGTTAAAACCCTACTTATCGAGAACGATAAAGGCTGTGATGGATCCTAGATTCTAGATCTGAGGATCCTCAAAACTTTGGAAAAACATACCTTTCGCTTTCACTCAGGTTGAAAAGGCTGACTGATCCTTTCTATGCTCGAATGTCTATGGTGCGAGTGAATCATACGAGTTGCAGGAAGCTGCCCATGGGTCATTACCCAGCTGCACATACCTACCCAGCGAGGGTAAGTAACACATGAAATACATTGAAATACCGTCTTGAGATTGACCTCATGTTAAACTGTTACCTGTCAACCCTTTTTAGTGACAAATTGCTTCATAATTCCGTTGTATCTATGGCCTCGCTTCCAAAAAGAAGCTGTCAGTACGTTGCATCCATTTGGATTTCAAAATACCCGCACCAAGAGAGTGAGGGGAAATATTTATTATGATGTCCCCCGATGTACTCATCATACATAGACACATCTAAATATTCTATACATCTGGCAGTACATAATATATGAAATGATATAAATACTATGCACAGTATCTATGTATATATATAAATCTACATATATATAAATCTCTATATATGTATATATACATATATATTATGTATATACTGTACGTATAGCTCATATGCCAGTGTGCATCCTCACACAATAGTTTGGGGTCGAGGTATGGGGCTCAGGGGAGACCCCTGGAAAAAGAACCATCTACTAGTCTCCGAGTCAGATCGTACATATATGGTTTGCTCATCTGACTCATCTGAGAAGTCATCTGTTAATAGCGCTGGTGATTTGCTTTCAAATTGTCGAGAAGGAATGTTTTGTATCTTTTTGGACCCAAATGCATTGATTGCTTGGGGAATCATTCCTGTTGCACAATGCCCCGAACTAAAAAGAGATTGGTCAACTTCAAAAGCAACAGCTGTCGCCACGTGGGCCTCTTCAACAATGTTGTAATGTCCGGCGTGAAGAGATTCATCGTTTCAGCTAAGTGAGCCTGTTCATTTCAACCAGCTGCTGGACACCCCCTGCATTTCCAAAATAAACATCCAGCGCTAGAACAACGATTGCACGTCGTTTTTCATACACTATACATAGAAATTAGAAAAGTACTCCACAACTATGACTTGATTACTTCATTCATATCAAGCCTTCTTGACTCATGCGTTCACATCTGACATGACATGGTGCAGCCATATTTGGTCTACTTTGCTTGCAGCCTCTTTCACTCGGTCAAGCATTGGTCCAACCAATTGAATGGTCATATATATATATATATATATATATTCATATATCTTATCCCTCCCACATTCAAAACCTTGTCACATTCTATACCTTTTAAGGGTTGGCGGATCAGGCGATACATGGCGCCAAGAAGCAGCTTTGTCAGCGGCCCCTTCAATCCCTCCTGGAGCGGTTTTAGCTGCCATGATGTGACTGGGACATACTGCGTCGGACTCATTGGATATACTGCAATCTTTTCTATCTCTGTGTAATCATCTCAAACATTTTTGGTTTATCTAAGTAAGATGACTTGTAAATGGATGTAAATGAGTCTCTTGTTATACACCTCCAAGGCAGATTCCAATGGTTCAACTCCACCGACGCTGTGCCTGCTGCCCATTTTGTAAGACGAGTATTGTCACTCCTGGGCACAAATGGGGTGTCTCATAAAAGTTTAAAAGTATCTGTAATGCTGGACGTGATTCGATGGTTCCCTTTGCCTGGCTCCTATAATACCATACTTGTGATTGCTTTCAATACGATTGACGACTGTTATCTACAAAATGCCTCACTAATTCTGTCGAATGCCTTCACCACTCCAAGAGGTGATGAAAAAACTTGAAATCCGAGCTTCATCGTTCGATAGTTCGCCACTGCATACTCCGCTGGATTGTAAGCTGGGAAGGCCACCGGAGAGGGGTTGTACAAGCTGAAGGCAGTGTCTGGGAAAAACCAATAGGTCAAACCTTAGTGCGAAATTCCGTGATTCAAAAAATCCAACTGCTCCAACATGATCCAACCAACCTTCAACCGGAACATGAGAAACCCTGGACCTTGACTTCATTTAGCTGTTTCCAAGCAACTTCCATGCTCTGCACCTAGAGGTACGTATTCATTCACGGGCTCAACATTTGCAGTTGCGAAGGCCACAGGCATATTGTGGAAGGAAGCTTGCCTTGTCAGCTGATTAGGACTGCGAGGCTCGGATCAAAGGAGTTCATGTGATCTTGGGGGAAGTCTAGCCACTGCATGGAGGTCCAAACACTTTTGAGATCCTTCAAAAAAGGCAGTGATTCTCGATGATTTCCATATCTTCTCACATCAAACATGAGTTCCAAACATGGCGGGAAAGGTTATTGCAAAACTGCAACTCCAAGCGGCTGAATCATCACGAACATGCCCCATCCGTTCTGGAGGGCAACGGTCAGCATCCCACAGCTTTGGTAAAGTACCGTAATTAAATTTTGCTTAGCAGAATCCACGTATGATTATCGGGTGCTCTTTTGGTCCAGCTGGCTTTTGCAGAAAAAAGGTTGGGATATGTCAGATATCCATACCCGGATAGTTGTATGAATCATTTATGCTTAATGGGCTGATCATTAACACTGCGATGTGATCACATACGATCATCCCTGCAGGCCTTGACAGAACACTCAATCATTATAGTATTATGTAGTATTAGATTGATGTCTGCTATGTCTCTGGGAATCACCGGAGAAATCTAGTTGAGAGGTTGTCAGTTGAGGTATGTAGATGTGACATCATAGTTGTCGAATGAATTTTACATTCACACGTATCACCTATCATCTACATAATGTGATATGTGTATGTATACTACAATACATCATAAATATGTATAATTCTACAATTATATATATTTAGAGCTACAATCAAACCTAACCATTCAATATGACTGAACTATTGGGGGTGTTACCTGCTACCGAAAACAAATTATGTATGCCAAGACAAGAAAAAGTTGGCCAGTGGTTCCCAGAAACCCGAATCGGTAAAGCAGTGCAAGACTGGATGTAAGTAGAGTATTTCACAAGATGGTATCTCGGTGTCTTCAGGAAAAGCTGACATTCCTCATCAATAGGTTTATGTTCAAGCAATTCACCATGAAATCCACTTGTTTCTCTGTCAAAGTGAATCAGCTCTGATCAATTGACTATAACTATAATTGAGTGATCTTAAATCAATCCCATCAATGCATTCCCAAACCAACCTCTGCTGTGGTGCATGGAGTACAATCATTGGGATTGCTTCTGCAGGCTGGAGCCACCCACCATTTGTCCTGCGTAGAAGCTGACTAACTGGTGGTTTGGATTCGTGGTTTGGATCCCTGGGATCCCTGAAAATGAATGGGATTGTTACTTAGGGGTACCCTAGAATCCCAAACCCACCAAAACCACCAATTTACCATTAGTTGAGATGAGGTACTCCTATGATCATATGGAAACTCTCACGGCTGAGTCCTGCCAGCAATCAAGCACCACTGCGCCATTGACCGTCTTGACGCCAGCAGTATCCCCTGTGGCTGTGACGTACTGCTCAGCAATCTCCTCAAAGGCCACCATGACTGATGTTGCCTGCGGAGAATCTTCGCTGAATACAGCGTTGGAAGTCCTGCAACCCCGGGTTTGGAAGTATGTTTAAAATACTGTCATATGAGTCATAGTGTAAAAAGAAGAAGGATAATTAGCAATTTAAATTATTACATAAGCCATGAGATACTGCGAGTCCAGGACAAAAAACCGCACTGGAGTTTTCTGGGTCGATTTCGCTTCAAGCAAGCCTTCCAGCTTTCAAGCCACGTACCATACTGAAAGAATCTGACTTAGAGACACTGATTGTTAGGAGCTATCCATAAAAAACAGTTTCACTCAACAGTCATGTTGGGTTTCCCTGTTGTCAACAGCTTTCACTCAATTTCGTCGCCATGACATCCTGGATCCTGTTTCAACAGCTCCGAGATATCAACAAAATTTAGCTCAGCTACACACGGTTGGAGACGATTCAGGTCAATGTCAGAGACCTTCGCAGTCCAGCTCCTCGGCTGTAACTTAGGCGCAGTGAAGATGATAGCAAGGTGGTTGTTTGATTGAAAATTCCGCCATTCTTAAGCCGGCCAAAAAAATAGTTTGGCAAAAACTGTTGGGTTTGCCAAGTCCCCCAAACAAATAAACTTTTCGCAGTAATACCTATCTTGGATTGCTCTGAGAAAATCATGGAAAAATCTGGGCAAGAAATCGATATCTAATGAAGCCAAGGGCCTCAAGAATTTCCATGGGCATTAAACCTACCCCCCTAACCTACCCCCTGTCAGAAATAGAGGTTTAGTAAGTTAATAAGGCCTTATTAAGGGAAACCAATGGTTAATAAGCCCTTATCAAGTGATAATTTCTGGGGGGGTACGTCAGGAGGGGGGGTAGGTTGAATAGCCATGACATTACAAGGAATCATACCAAGTTAACATCAGCAGCGACAATGCGTCCGATTCGAAGTGTGAAAACAAGTGGCTGACCGGTTCACAAACTAGACATTTGCCACACACTTTGAGAAAATAAAAATGTCCTGCGCATAGGATGATAACTAGATAGCGCAAGGAGATATGAGGCCGGATTTAACAAATATAGTCCACGGCGTTCCAAATGCATGCACTCATAATCACCAACATGCTAAAACGTCTTAAAACAACATGAACTTTTCAGAAGTTTATCGAAACCTTCGCTAACAAACAATTACCTTAAAGAATTCTAGTTTGAACTTTCCCCAAAGATCGCTTTCGCATACCAAAGGTCAAGAGGAGGACCTTTTGGATTACTCGTGTCCCTCTGAATCCAAATATTTTGTTTAAAACGTTCAGGTCGACCTCTACATGGGGGGTTTCCAACAACCATGGGTTTCCTGCTAAAAATGATCATTTTGGGGTGTTTTGGGGGTACCACCATTTAAGGAAACACCCATATTTGATTATGAGATTGATTTGTTTGTTCCACTTCTTTGAGTTTCTCAAACAGATTAGTAGTTGTAAGTTGCCAACAAACAATAGATTTAGTAGATGCCATTGTGGAACTTTCTGTCCTATCCCCAGGCTGCAACAGATCCAACGGCGGATTTAAGCCAGTCAAGGTGCGCTGCATTAAACCATTGTGCGTTCCAGTTTCGGTAGAAATCCAGGCCAATGCCACTGGTGTTCAATGCTGTCTGGGCACAAGGTTAAAACATGTTAAAACAAAGTCCACCGAAGTTCAAAGAAACAGAATTCATTGAAGATTGAAGATCTCAAAAAACTCAACTCTATGAAGCATGTCTTAACTCAGAAGTATCAAAATCATTCAAAATGCTGATTCATGATCCTCCTTCAACTGCAGTCCATGAAGAATCTTCAAACTATGGCGGAATGCGCCTGAAGCGATCGCTCCAACACGAACATCCCCTCTTGCCCCTTGTAACCTTACGGAAGCATACGGAAGCCAAGCATGAGCTTTGGGCATTCAGCCGCCAAAGTTAGCAGGTGTAAACTCTATATATACATGCCACGTGATGCCAGAGAAACGATTCGTCATATTGAGCTTGAAGCAGAATTTGAAGAAAGTCGACTTGACATGCTGCAAAGGAGAAAGTCTATCCAAATTCACAGGCCAACAGCAAACAACTACAGCAAGTGTTTTTCATTGCTGGTACCTTTAAATTGAATGGTGTTCCTTCAAATGCTCGTATCAAAAAGTTGTCTTCTTCTTGTGGGGTGAAGAACCATTCTATCCATGATCTGCCGGGCAACCGAGATCGCCGGCCATTCGGGGTACTTTCTCGAAGGTCTTGAGAACGCCCTGATGCCATGCGAACAAAATCTTGGATTCCAAGCACCTGAAGTATGAACTTGAGGGAATCATGATTGCTGCTTGTAATTTTGCTATGTTTTGCTTCTGTCAAATTTTGGTTTGTCTTCAGACCCGTTAGATGACACCATCATCCAAATGTTGTAGATTCCCATCTTAGCTGTACCAATCTCCATGGCTGAAATGGATTGAAAAACTCCACTTCAGACCGTAGCAACTCGCACGGGGTTCACCGTCTGCCCCCCGGGCTGTCCGGAACGTAGGCAGCATATCCTTGCCAGTTCTCGAAACCTGGTTGTCCATGGCTGCTGGCTCAAAAAATATGTAGATATCTGCAGTTCCGATCCATGTTATATTTATCATTTATCTACGAACGAATATATACTTAGTTTGTTTAAATTTGCTTGTCTATTTGTTTCTTTGCGGGACAGTACACCATGAAGCTCAGAGATACAGGAAGAACACAGTGTGCCGATGCGTTTTTCTTTGATCACAGTTCGAGCATGAATGAGCCTGTTTTTCTCTCCCTAGCGGGCGCAGCCCAGAATCCACAAATGATAAATGCAATTAAATGCATATAAACTGATCAAGTATATGATTAAGCATTCAAACGATGGCCCCATAGGGCACGGGTTTGCGGAGCACTTGTAAAGTTGTGGAATCATCGTTCGGACTGGTGTGCAGGGTGAGGGGCCAATATGAAAACATGTTTCAATCCCCCTTCCTGTGCCAGGCCGCAATTTGGTGAACAGACTGGCCAACACTTTGGGTCAACTCAACGCCCAACCCCACCCCATACATAATGAGGCTGGAACATTTGCCTTCCCTTCATAAAAGCCTTCTGTATCGCTATTGCATGAACCCCATCGAAATCGTAGGATGGTCCTCCCTTTTAACAAGGAGCTGAAGTGGTTCACTCTGGTGGAACCGCAAGTTCCTGTCAAGCAAACAGAGTTCACAAAGAAGGGTGGCTCTGTGGCTCTTTCATTACCGTAGGTGACATTCGACTTCGAGCCTTCTGAGGGACTTGAAAAGAACTTTGTGCACAGCTACATTGAATGTTTGAAGGGGTACAGTGCTTTCCAGCATGTCTGACAGACTCTCTGATTCTCACACATGAATTCTCATTAAATGCTGTCGGTTCAGTGCAGCTGATCCAACGTCACCCGGATGAGTACAGCTGTCCTTCCATCAAGAGTGTTGACATCTAGTGAAATATTATGATTATAATCTAGTAGTAATCTAGTAATCTATTTTTGAATTGTATAAACTAAGCACTGTGCCCATCTGGCCTAGGATACATTGGGTAGTTGGAAGATGTTACAAGGTGGATTCTGAGCTCAGGTTTCATTCCGAATAGCTCAAGCAAAGTGGGTGGTTTTGGCTGCACTGAGGAGGCTGAGTGCTGTAAGATCATGAGCCTAGCCAACCTGGCCTTCGATGATCTCTGCTGTGCCAGCGACATTTTTGCATCCTGCCAGCATGTAGATGACTGCTCGAGATGCAGCAGCACGGTCCTTGCTGACATTAAATCCAAGTTTCTCCTGCCATGGACGGGCCACTAATTGCTGACCTAGGTTACCAAAGACTTGTTTTCCCTAGAAAAATGATACCCGTCGGTCGGTTCGGATAAGTTCTGATCATGTTGTTTCGGTCGGAAGTTAGTACTATCACTGTCAGTGGTATCGCCGGATCGCCTTGCCGAACCCAAATCGAGTAGACTCTTGCAATTCTCTGGAAAAGCTAAAAACGACCAACAAAGAATGTACGACACAGGACTGACTAACATAATGACATAATGAAACAATATAGAGCGACGCGATAAATCAAGAAACCTACGCAGCTCAACAAAGTTGAGGGACAGGGAAAACTGGCCAGTGGCTTGAATCCCTGGTTTTCCAGAAGCGGCGTTTTGCGTCCTCTGTCAGGATCTCAAACATGCTGGAGACTAACAAGGAACTTGCCCAGTCATTCCTGGGAATCAACGGGCACAGCTGGAAATTCCAACACAACAGGTCCGTTGACAAGAAACCCCAACGGGCAAGAAGTTGAATGTGATGATGCGTGATAGAGGTGCGTCTCCAACATTCTGAAGCTGAAGAAAAAAATTGTGGTGACTATTTCCTACTTACAACAAGCTCCTTGACTCTTTGTTACCACCATCAGACAAGCGGCTCCCAAATCCCAATGGGCATCATTTGACCATCGAAAAAGATGTTCTTACGGTTTTCCGGCTGAATTGCGTCTGGAAAGCATTGTCTCGACCTCAGGAGGCCATCCTGATGCCCATTGCATGAAGCTTCTGATGAAAGGGACATGTTTCATGATTTTTCAATGAAGTTTCAAACATATGCCACATACCTTAGCTGTTTGGTATCTACAGTACAGCTAGTAATAGACGGTATAGGAATCAAGACATATTTTGCAGCAAAGCCACCATACCATGCTCGCCAAAGAAGCGAGCAACAATTGAAGCATGGCTGCAGACAGAAAACATCAACGATCGATGTCTTGAGGAAGTGAGCTTTAAAGAAATGACGAAGCAATCAATATACTGTGACGGTGGTTAAGTGACTAAAAGAGACTGGATTTGAAAATGCAATTGCTCAGAAGCAACTCATCTGCGAGGAGAATAATTTGGCTATGTTATATGATTTTATACATATGAAGTTCATGTATAATAAGGTTAATTTCTCGTAGGTTCTTGCTGGAGCAACACGGGCTCGTGTGTAACAGAATTGTCATAGCTGACAAAGCTTCTTGCCGAGGGCTTCTTAAAAGAAGCCTCAACAAATCTCGAAAAAACATGAAAGACTCCATACCAGTACCGCATGTTTGCCATTAACTGTCCCATCTTCCAAAGAAACCATGCTGGAACGGTTGCTGCAATTGTTTAACAAAGTTCAACTTGTGACCTGAGAATGTCCCCTACATTCTGAAAAATCACCCAGCTCCCGTACAAAGATCTCGACCTCTGCACCTGCTGGTCTAGTGAAGACCTGTAGCGTTGCATCTGTCGCAGTTGGGAAAATACGATGGAAACTTTGTGGTCTTTGGGGAATAATGGGTTTATATAACCCGTCCAAGAAGTTGTCGAAATTCACAAGCTAATCAATCAACTTGGCAGGCTCTGAGAAATGTAGCCTCTGCACAATAAAGATCTGAGCTATCTGCAGCCTTGTGAAAAAAGCGAGCGTGCATTGTTTTCGACGGTGGTCAGGAGGTACTCGTATACGTCGTCTTTGAAGGAATGGCAAAGAAACATATTCAACATGAACGGCAGGCAGCTGCCGAACAAGAGTTTCAAATTTCTTTTCTGAAAGGTTGCCAGCTATATGGGCCAAGAAATTCTTGTGTCCACTTGACACTGCATCAGATTGCCATTTGGGCTGGCTAAAACAAAAAGTCTGGGTTTCTAGCTACTCTTTGCCCCGCGAGCGTCAAGTTCTTCCTTGATTTCCTGGATGTTGTCGTTGGGGTAGATCAGCTTCTCCTTAGGGTCCCAGCGTGGGTCACCAGCAGTGCTGCCAAGCTCACCCAAAAGGCCTTTGGACTTCGCACCCACATCGAGCTTCACTACCTCCTCATCCATGCCAGAATCGAAGCCAAACTGATTTCTCTGGGCCAGTGCAGGGGATGCACCAGCCAATGCAACCAGAAGACCAGCCACAACTCCGCAGCCAAGGGACACGAAAGAGTTCATGCCTTCATCTTGAGCTTCCATCATCTCAGGAAGACGGCCCTGTGCGCTGATCTGGGCATGACTGCCAACCTTTGCGCCGGAGCTGGATATTTGGACAAAAGCACTTTGCCAAACAAAAGCTCCCAGGAGGGCTGCAGCAAGCAAGATTGCAGTGCGTCCAAGCATGGCTTCAGGCAAACCGAGGTCAACGGCAACTTGATCAAGAGATCTCTAAAAACAACTACAGCAAGCCAAAACCATCAATGCAAAAGAAACGATTCTATGAACGGCTGCATCTGTCTTCACATTGTTCATCTCTCTTCTATGCATGGATGCACGTGAACGTTCCACATTCCTGGTCCCCCAATGGCATTGGTCCCCCAATGGCATGGTCCCCTCATACGCATGACTGAGTACTAGTAGCAGTACTAGTACTGATAATATTGTCTCTTGTAATTTGATGTATATATAATTTGCACTCATATGCACTCATGGTATCTCATAGATTGAGTATTTCTTATTACTGTTTTTTGTAAGTACGTACTACTAGTACCACCCACCATCACGAAAGGGAGTGTTACATAGTATTACCATTTGTTTGGGTTTGGGTTGGGGTGACCAGAGAGTACTGACTCATACATATGCTTCAGTCATGACAGACCTTCGTGCATGTGAGAGGAGATGCAACGAGCAACAATTGCAAAGGAGAAATCCACTTTTTCCTGCGAAATGTCACTTGTACTTGTATACTTGGTCTTTGAATAAATGGTAAAGAAGCATATTCACCATGAACGGCAGGCAGCTGCCGAACAAGAGTTTCAATGCTTCACTACAACTTCATCTATTTCTTTTCTGAACGAGCGTCAAGTTCTTCCTTGATTTCCTGGATGTTGTCGTTGGGGTAGATCAGCTTCTCCTTAGGGTCCCAGCGTGGGTCACCAGCAGTGCTGCCAAGCTCACCCAAAAGGCCTTTGGACTTCGCACCCACATCGAGCTTCACTACCTCCTCATCCATGCCAGAAGTGAAGCCAAACTGATTTCTCTGGGCCAGTGCAGGGGATGCACCAGCCAATGCAACCAGAAGACCAGCCACAACCCCGCAGCCAAGGGACACGAAAGAGTTCATGCCTTCATCTTGAGCTTCCATCATCTCAGGAAGACGGCCCTGTGCGCTGATCTGGGCATGACTGCCAACCTTTGCGCCGGAGCTGGATATTTGGACAAAAGCACTTTGCCAAACAAAAGCTCCCAGGAGGGCTGCAGCAAGCAAGATTGCAGTGCGTCCAAGCATGGCTTCAGGCAAACCGAGGTCAACGGCAACTTGATCAAGAGATCTCTAAAAAACCTGCGGCGTGCATCATTGAAGCATGGCTAAAATGCTGTTCTCTTCCATGTCGGCGTGTACCTTTGCTTAATGATTGAAGACACACCTGTTGCAATCCAGAACAGTTGTGATCAAAAAGATTTTCCTTGTGGGCAATGCAACTGATAGAACCAAAACTTTGGTGGGAGATTTTGGGAGGTTCCCCATACCAGTAAAAATTACACACCGAGGAAATTTGAGGCTGGGTCATTCAAGGTTGCCAGCAATCTGGGCCAAGAAATTCTTTTGTCCACTTGACACTGCATCAGATTGCCATTTGGGCTGGCTAAAACAAAAAGTCTGGGTTTCTAGCTACTCTTTGCCCCGCGAGCGTCAAGTTCTTCCTTGATTTCCTGGATGTTGTCGTTGGGGTAGATCAGCTTCTCCTTAGGGTCCCAGCGTGGGTCACCAGCAGTGCTGCCAAGCTCACCCAAAAGGCCTTTGGACTTCGCACCCACATCGAGCTTCACTACCTCCTCATCCATGCCAGAATCGAAGCCAAACTGATTTCTCTGGGCCAGTGCAGGGGATGCACCAGCCAATGCAACCAGAAGACCAGCCACAACTCCGCAGCCAAGGGACACGAAAGAGTTCATGCCTTCATCTTGAGCTTCCATCATCTCAGGAAGACGGCCCTGTGCGCTGATCTGGGCATGACTGCCAACCTTTGCGCCGGAGCTGGATATTTGGACAAAAGCACTTTGCCAAACAAAAGCTCCCAGGAGGGCTGCAGCAAGCAAGATTGCAGTGCGTCCAAGCATGGCTTCAGGCAAACCGAGGTCAACGGCAACTTGATCAAGAGATCTCTAAAAAACCTGCGGCGTGCATCATTGAAGCATGGCTAAAATGCTGTTCTCTTCCATGTCGGCGTGTACCTTTGCTTAATGATTGAAGACACACCTGTTGCAATCCAGAACAGTTGTGATCAAAAAGATTTTCCTTGTGGGCAATGCAACTGATAGAACCAAAACTTTGGTGGGAGATTTTGGGAGGTTCCCCATACCAGTAAAAATTACACACCGAGGAAATTTGAGGCTGGGTCATTCAAGGTTGCCAGCAATCTGGGCCAAGAAATTCTTTTNAAAAACCTGCGGCGTGCATCATTGAAGCATTGCTAAAATGCTGTTCTCTTCCATGTCGGCGTGTACGTTTGCTTAATGATTGAAGACACACCTGTTGCAATCCTGAACAGTCCTTGTGGGCCATGCAACTGATAGAACCAAAACTTAGGTGGGAAATTTTGGGAGGTTCCCCATACCAGTACAAACTACACACTGAGGAAATTTGTGCCAGCCCATATGGGCCAAAAAATTATTTTGTCCACTTGACACTGCATCAGCTTGCCATTTGGGCTGGCTGAAACAAAAAGTCTGGGCTCACTGGCAAAGGTTTCTAGCTACTCTTTGCCCCGCGAGCGTCAAGTTCTTCCTTGATTTCCTGGATGTTGTCGTTGGGGTAGATCAGCTTCTCCTTAGGGTCCCAGCGTGGGTCACCAGCAGTGCTGCCAAGCTCACCCAAAAGGCCTTTGGACTTCGCACCCACATCGAGCTTCACTACCTCCTCATCCATGCCAGAAGTGAAGCCAAACTGATTTCTCTGGGCCAGCGCAGGGGATGCACCAGCCAATGCAACCAGAAGACCAGCCACAACTCCGCAGCCAAGGGACACGAAAGAGTTCATGCCTTCATCTTGAGCTTCCATCATCTCAGGAAGACGGCCCTGTGCGCTGATCTGGGCATGACTGCCAACCTTTGTGCCGGAGCTGGATGTTTGGACAAAAGCACTTTGCCAAACAAAAGCTCCCAGGAGGGCTGCAGCAAGCAAGATTGCAGTGCGTCCAAGCATGGCTTCAGGCAAACCAAGGTCAACGGCAACTTGATCAAGAGATCTCTAAAAAAACCTGCGGCATGCATCATCATCGAACAGTTGTACATCCTGACCAATCACTCTTGGCTATCTTTCACCATCTCACTGCCCACTTATCTTGTTCATTTCTTATCATTTCTTGGTATGAAGCATTGGCTCCAAAGATCAAGTTCGATCAAGGACCGAGTCCCCTGCCAAAAAGGCAAAGCTCTGCTGGCAGTCGTCATGGCATGACTCCGGCACGCGAAAGTGCCATGGAAAAGATGGACAAAGGAGATGCAAACGGTAAAGATGTGAGATCTGATATGACCGTATGATTCATATGATCATAATTGATCATGTAACTCATACCAGATCATAGAAGGTTGTTTGTTCGGGTTTGAGACGAAGCCCTAAAGAGAACGCTGAATGCAGAATTGATGTTGAACCTTGAAATCGGGTGCACCAAGCACAGAGCATGAATGCACTTACACATTAAAACCCTGGACCTTGTAGTATGACTCGACCATCCCTTCAGGTACAGTAGTGGGGATGACCACCATAAGGGAGCCTTTGCTCTAGCTGTAAAGGCTATGCATGAAAGATCAGTGAAATCTCCCTCACAATGTGAGATCAAAGACTAATAGGACACATCATACCGTACTGCACTACCTGGGTATGCAATAAACTGTGCGGATGTCATTTTCTTGGATATGTGCAGGAGGTCAGAAGCCAAGAGACTTCCGCTGATACCGCATGATGTGGCACTGAATCAACACAATTGCACCTGTCAGGTCCCCGCTAAATCCAAATAAGCTATGAGTTGTTCTCCTCATAATCTCCTCATAGAAAACCATCACGTGGAGGTTGTTTGAGGTCGAAATGATGCCCCTCCTGAAATTGAAAGTTCATGAAACTTTGCCACGGTTTTAACCACGGGTTTTTTTGCTCAAGGCGGCCCATAATCCACACGTGGTTAGTTTTCGGCGCAAATGGAGCGCTTCTCCACGTGGTGTGCAGCATAGAAGCTGTTTAAGTTGCACTGCTTTTGTCTGAAAAGTTTTGAAGATACCGAAAGCTAAACAGCTTCCATGACAAAACGTGGACGGACCTTGTCAGATTCCGAATCATGCAAATCTCCACTGAAACCCCTTCAAAAGCCAAGTTGTCATGGCTGGAAGGACCATTTGGAAAGGTTTGAATGCCAACAAAGGACAGGCTTGAATGCCGCTCTTGACAAGGTCCGCACCAAAGACGTAGCAGTCGGTACGCTGGACAGGAATGCGAGAATGACGAAATTGGCACTTCCATAGAGTATATATGTATATATACGTATGTATATGGGAAGTAGGGGTTATGGGTTGGTGAGATACAAGACGTGAGTTTTGAACTGCAGGGTGCTGACTGCCATACGAGTTTGATCCGTGAAGTAGCAATGGCAACTCAAGACTTTTTCTCTAATGGAATCTATTCAACACTGCAGCATAAGTATAGATCTGACATGAGGATCACATGAGTTTGGATTAGGTTCGATTGACTCAAATGACTACAGTATATTAAATGATTGTTAATTGTGCCATCACTTGCACATGCTCAAGTCAAGGTTCTGATGTAGAAAGCCCCAGGATCCTCAGAGCCTGTTTCGATTCAAATTCTACAGTAGATTTACGATGATTCACAAGAAACTTTCTCATTTAGGAAGGGAACATGGAAAGATTCACCAGAAAATCTGTGCAAAAACTCCAGGATCAGAAAGAAATATATGCAAGACGCCACTGACAGCAGAAGATATCATCACGATAAATGCTAAAGAACATGTACAATGTAAAGGACATGACATGAAATGATAAATCGTTTTTCTGTTGGTTGCTTCGGGTATATCCGGTTGTTGACTCACTAGTGCATATCACATGCAACTCTCGCAGGGGCCACCAAGCCGGGCAGAATTGCATCCGGTGGAGCTTCTGACAAAGAGAAGGGAAAATGGTTTCGTTGGTTCTATCACAACTGACTTCTAGCATGCAGCGATCAAATGACTTAAGTGACTTGGAAATATCTCAGTGAAATACATCCTAGGATTCACCCATCACCAAAACTGGAGTGAAATTTCGCAGAATGTATCGGAGTGTCACCATTTCCACTGTCCGGTACCCCTTCAAGCTCGGTCCGTCGTCGCTGAGAGACCAATTTTTGCAGCACTTTTGCACCGCGCAGGCTTTTGACATGAATTTGTTCCATCGACCTTTTTTTGTTTCTCCTTTGCCTTTGATCTGTAGAAGGTAAATATTAGTCTTGCAAAACTGAACATGAATCAAAAAGATTGCAGGGATTTTGAAAAAAAATAACAAATCATGACTCTTTCTTCTAGAATGTATCTTGTTAAGAATGTGCCTTTCAATCCCCAAATGCAGTTGGACTCAAGTTGGCGTGCCCAACTTGGGCCCTTAAGCGCCATGGCGGTTCAGCAGAAGCTCGAAATCCTGCATCAGCCAAGGTGTTGGCTCTTGGACAGATTTGGATCACAATGAGGTTTTCATGATTCCAGATACCCTCCAGGGGATTAACATATCCCACCTTGGGAAAAGGAAAATCATCTTCAAAATGCCATTTTTGGGGGATATGTTAGTTCCCTGGAGGGTATTCCAGTTGGATGTGCTTTGTTAGATTTATCGAGTTCTTGGCTTTCCCATTTATTTTCATTAATGTATTTTTAGTGATGCTTCATGGCTGCTGAATTTGCTACCCTACACTGGCTCAGAAGCATCGACATGAAAGATTCACCACCACGGATTATCCATCATCCACGTCTAAGCAACCCGTGTTCACCATTGAAATTTACACTAATCATGGATTGACTGCTGAAAAGCCATGACGCCCCAGAGTAGCGGCTGGATCTCTATCTCTGTGCCTGGTAGAGATGTTGCAACTCTGGTCCAAAGATGCGCTTTGCCTCTTCCAGTGTCGTTTCGCGCGACTGCTGCCTGACATCTTGTGAGTGGAAGTTGCCGCCCGAATCGTGGTGACTGGTGGTTTTTTGGGATGTAGATGTCCATGTAGTCCAGAATTTACAACATGGGAAGATGCAAATCTCCAATGTGCAATCAAACAGAGAATCGATATCATCGATTCTCCATATGTTTTAGTCAGCTGTAGGCTGCCCAGGCCCCTGAAGGTCAATTAATTTCAAGTTCTGAAGATACACCGTGCTGATCCAATCCCAGACAATGGTGTCAGCGATGCTGATTGTTCAGCCGCTTGATGTTGGCCAAAAACTCCTTAGAAACGCAAGCCAAAGTGGGCCAAAATGATGTACAGTTGCATGGGAGAATTACATAGTAGAATTGCAATGAATACAAACTATGCAACTTGCATCACAATGATGTTTGGTCTAGGTCTAGATCTTACACTCATCTCATTGGGCCAAAGCGGTTTGCCGCAGGCATATCGTATCAAATCTGAAGGGCTGGAGGTTCTATTTCCACTCAACCCAAGGTCTTGATAGCTCACAAATTACCATACACAAACTATGTGGTGTGCAGCAAAATATCTTGATGCACTCCTGGTTTCAAGTCAGGGTCAAAGTGATTTTTCTTTCACCCAAAACATTGTTTAAGCATTCGATGGGTCGCGTTTTGCCAGGCCACGTTGAAAGCTTCATAGGACAAGCTATTTCGAGCCTGCGCGGTTCAGAAAGGGATGTCCCAATCTCCCAGTCCAGTAGAGGTATGTGACTATGATTCTGTTATGGAAGCACGTACGGCTTGAGCCACAACTCTTCACCCCAAACAGCTGCCCAAACAAAGAGCATGGTTCCTGTATGTAGCCACAGGGGTCATGAAGTATTCTCAAGTCAGGCAGGTCGATCATGAGATGCAAACGAATCCCTGTCACGCACAGACCCCATGGCAGATCCTCTTACTCCTCCACCCGTTGCACCTGACGAAAGAACTGCTTCCCGTCGATGGGGGCGGCTGTAGTTGTAGGCTGGCACGGGTGCAACAGCTGACAAACAGGAATGCTTTTGATTGAAATGCATCCTACTCAATGGTTGAGAATTGGCACCTCGATGGGCACCGGAGCACCTGTGTCGTAGTTGGGCCTATACCTGTGTGGTAGTTGGGCAAAAATCCAAACAGCTACCAAAAAGAGAGATTGTTATAGGGATTGTTGGATGTGGGAAATAAACACGGAGTTTTTTGAAACATGACCAGTGACAATCAGTTAGGACGAATGAAAGTAAGGTCTGCCTGCTTGGTCAACATACAGTACTGTTTCTTCAAAGAGCTAGCAAGTTAGCATTCAGGAAAACGATCATGAACAAATTGCTTTCAGTATATACAAAGGTTTGCCTGTCCCCCAATCCACTGTCGCACGACTCAGGTGTAGCAGGCAGCCCTCCAGAAGGTCCTCAGGATCCATCAAGGAGACCAATCATTTGAAGTCATTTCCAAACGTTGAGAGGGAAAGAGAATTTTGGCGTCTCATTTTTTGGACACAAAGAGGGAGAGACAGGGCTGAAGGCGAAGTCTGGTCTGATACCAGTATCAAAAAAACAGACCTGTCATATTTGATCATTAAATATATGCATTGCAGAAGCCTTTCTTCCGAATCAAACATCTTCATCACAACAACCTTTGGCACCTTGCAGCTTGGGTTCCCGAACGCGCATTGAAGCCCACTTCACCTGCACTAGTCACTGGTCTCGCCAAACATGAGATGGCAAAAACATGCAAAAACGCAGACTACATCACAAAGACTGGAGATCATGCGTCAACTTCTCATGAACAAAACTTTGGGAGTTTGGAGGGATCTTCTTCGATGGAGCGTTCTGCAAATGCAGCCCAAATTATAGTTATTTTGTTGCATCTATATATCCGGAGTGTCTGATTTCTTGTGACGCCAAAGGATATCAATATTGAATCGATATTTCTCACTACTTCAATGATTGTGCCAACATAGCGTTGAAACATTTCGCACGCCCAGTGTTCCAAACGGTTTCGGGGCAATGCCTTGCATGGATTGGACAGTCATTGGCAGGGCACCAGCGAGGTAATCGTCTCTCATATACAGTTTGGAGTCCTGCGTCAGCAATCAGGAACAAGCACTGCATCCCCTCAAATATCAATACTTGATAGTTGGTGGTTGAACCACCCATTTGAAAAATATTAGTCAAAAATGTGAATCTTCTCCAAATATTTGAAACCACCACCCAGCAATAACACTAACTATGCGCATCCTACAAATACCATTCTTTACTACTGATTGGTTGGAGATGCTTGGCAACCCAGACGTCAACCCAGGTCACTACGCCACACTACTGACATGGTGGTGACCTCAGAATTTTCCAAGGACTGCTCATCAGAGATGGACTCCAGGACCTCAAATCGAATGGCTGGTCCAGGACATGGGTGCGTGCAATGGCTGGAAGTGCTTGAAGCTACTTGATGGTTGGAGGCATCAAACAATGTATGCTGTACAAGATTTCAACTAGAAAATGCATTGATCAGAAACAGTTATCATCATTCTTATGAATAATCATTGTGTGAGCTGCATTCCACGGCATGAAGTTCCATTTGCAGGGCTTCGTCCTGTTCTCGAAGGCGCACTTTCCAACATCATGAAGCCATGGGAACGCTTGGCCCACCGAGTAGTAGTGATTCTGGATGGGTTTCCACACTCGCTTCTTGAGGCCTTCCAAACGTTGAAGCTGTCGGCGCAGCTGCTGCACCTAACCATAGTGGAGTTCTATCAAAGCATCTCAGATGTTCATCTTGAACAGGATTCCTCCACGGTTTTGTTTCTATAGATTTCATAAGATTTCAACAATCCATCCAAATAGTGCAAAAATAGATCTATTGATGGTGCAGTGTAAAGGGTATGATAAGGTATGTAAAGGGCAATTGAATGGCTGTGGATAAGAATTTGCTGCATCTGGTGTGCACATTCTGTGTCTCCCTGCCGTTTTGAAGAGCTCCTTATTCTCTTCCGCCAACTGTTGTGCCTGTCAGGCTTTTGAGGTGTGAAGATAAAACAACAAGGGCCAAGTTGGCACACCACGAAACCCGAAACGTGATTTCAAGCTCATCAGATAATGCTCATAATTTGGAATGATCTCTCACTTCGGAAAGTGTCATAGAATGTCACATCCGTATATCCTACTTGTGACAATGTGAAGTTTCTGTGTCAAAAATCGGCCTTCTGATGTCCTTCGACTAGCTCCACCTGGGCGAAACCACCGGAGCAATCGACTTCTCGTTTTACCAACCTTCAACGGTTCCAACAGCCTCCAAGGCCGAGTTCTTGCGCTGCAAACCAGCTGCTTGGTTCTTTTGCTCCTGGTAAAAAGATGAAAACCACTTGGTCATCTAGTGAAATTTATGCAAAGATTTTTTTGAGAAAGCTGGGAAAGTAGATTTTCTGTAATATGATACAACACGATCTAACTACGTGCATCTAACATATGTATATCATAATTATATTTAATATATATATATATATATATTTATATTTAATACCAGTATGTATATTGTATGAGATGATATGAGAGGTTTTTTTCCACAAATCTTCCTGGCAAGCCATCTGTTTATTTCATGCTCCTCATAGCTCAAGCGGAGCCCTCTCAACTCTTGTTCCAAGGTTTGGACCTGCCCACGGCTTCACCCGTGAAGTTTCCCTTTTCAAAACCTGGTGGGTTTTTTGGTACACGGCCCTTTAGGGAGTATATGATATGTTTAAACTTCTGGAGGGTTTCTTTTGCACCAGTTCATGGAAACTCTTCATGAGACTTCTATCACCTGGCTGAAGCTTTATGATAGCTTTGATAGTTCGTTTTCGCACATTTAAAAAAACTGCGGAAAGCAATGCGTGAGGAAACCTGACTGTTTGGTGAAATAGTCAAAATTGGAAACCCACAAACCCACATGGAAAACCGGGATTGGAAAAACTTCCACGTGCAAACCGGGTTTTTCAGTAGGAATCCAGTGGTGGTGCTACTGCCGGTGGCGCTTGCACCTTGCTATTGTACGCATTTTGAATCATCCGAAAGCCCAGCGCCAGTTGATCCTGTTGCATGTCAGAAGGTCCAATAGCAACAAGGGAAAATAG
>DF239458.1:42822-122822 GCA_000507305.1 Breviolum minutum Mf 1.05b.01 | reverse complement strand
TGAGATTGGCCAAAAATATTGAATGACCTCCAAAGCACGTTAGGTTCTATCCAGTTTGTTCGTCTGCTCACTCCCATTGAATCACCGCGAAGAAGGTCTCCATGGATGTGTAACTAGGCGCCAGACACTTGCACACTGGGTGGCGGCGGATCATTGAAAACATAGACCTTAGGAAAAGTCAGCCGAAGCAAAATAGAATGAGGAATCCAACACCCTATGAGATGATGACTGTAGACGCTCATCGGAATCTGTTTGAGGTAAAATGAGCATGCGTATGTGTCCACTTCATGGGATTCAGGGCACTGCATCTCACAAAATGACTCATCACAATAAGACCTATAGACCTGGGATAGGAAGAGTTTTGTAAAACCATGGAAAACCATAGAATTAGAACAAAACGAAAGGATTTGTTTATCAAACATGAAGGAATCTATTCGATCTTCTCTTTTTCGAATACAGATCCGAGACAAATCCTGACAACCATCTTGACTGGATTTCCCGTGCAGCGGCAGTCTTGCCGATGTCAGTAAACCTGAGTTTATCAAAGACATCCCCGGAGGAAAAGGTGAGTGGAATCAGACTCATCTACAACTACAACAACAACAACAACAACAACAACGTTTAACCCAAACTGCGAGCACACTCGCAGCATTGCATTCAGAAAAGAATTGTACACAAACATGTTTCTATATTTGGCCCAGGAATTGCGTCGGATCCCACTCTTAAATGGCCAACTCCAACCTAGTCCATTCAGATACACAAATCCTTGCCACTATTGTGGTGAACCCTCCTGCCAAGTTCTTCGTGGAAGCAACGCATTGTAAAATCTAATGATGACTCCAAAGGGCGCAATCTGGTCCAATCGTTCACGTTCTTCTGCAGTCACCTGGATATCCACACTGACTAGTGATGACTAGTGGCAAACAGAAAAGCGAAACGGTGAAACAAATTGAAAAGTTGCTTTCTTACATTTCTTTTCACACATTCGTTGTTTCATTCATCACTCTTCTCAGATCGTCTGACATCATTTACTGGCAGTGCCCTCATTTCCCAAAAGAAAAAAGAGAAACAACGACTTTTATCTGGCGGCAATAGCCCTGATCACTTCTTGATGCTTCAAAGTGAGGATATCGGATATCAGTTCCCACTTACCTCAGATCCAGGTCCAGCCGCGCCTCCTTACCATCCACCGCCCGGGCCGATGGGACACAGTGCAGCAGCTGCAGCCGATATTGCGGTTTCCGAGAGACCTGACCACCCCACGGAGAGCAGCCCAGTACAGGTGAAATTATGGAACTCCAACAAACAAAAGGAATGCGCTAAGGCCTAATTTTGCGAAAATCGTGTACAATTTCTTGCAACCATTTACAGCATGCTACAAAAGGATGCATTAAAAGAAACAAACTAAACAAACGTATATATAGTTAAAACATAATAAGTATATCTATATTCCTTACTCCTTCCATGGCACATCCTAATTTTAGGAGTTGGAAGACGCCTGATTCGGATTTTCTCCCCCTGTGTTTTGCCCTAGAAGGTTCACAACAAAATCTCGGTTCCCTTTCAATCATCCTTAAAAAGTACTACAGTAAGGGCCCTGAAAAGTATGAATGAAACAATTTTAAACCATGAAACTCTGTAAACAGGGGTCATAGGGGTGCTGTTTTACGGATGTCCAATGGTGCCCGAGATATTTCAATCCGAGCGACAGGGTTCTGCCCCATGTGTACCACCAACAAATGTCGCAGCTGTCTGAGCTTCTCCTGGCACGAAACTGGAATACTTCTTGCAACAAAACATAGATGTACGTTGTGATGTAAATAGAAGATATACATGCATAGATGCCCTAATGCAATTCAAATGGATTCAAGAACCATCAAATCAGTACAGTATGTGGCGTTGGCATGCGTATACAAGATTGGCCATCCAAGCTTCTCTAAGTCTAAGCCTAAACTGCCATGACATCTTTGCTGGAGACACAAAGGACTGAATGTTTCGTTGGTCCCGCGCTTGCTGTCCAAACTGTAGCAGGCTCTGACATTTCTGAGTGTCCCTACAAGTTCGGAGAGCTCCACAATACGATTCAGCGACAAGTACAGCCTCGGTGCCGTTCCAATGGACTCATTGAAAGCTCACCATCAACATGCCAAGGCTGTGACGCTCGCAGCCGCGGCAAAGGGCCCATGTTGGACAGACCTTGAAAAGGATCAGTTTTGGTTGCCCACGTTTCGGGGATCAGATTCCTTGAGGCAAAATGGTAAATGTCCATTTAAAGAATGGATGCATTCAAATCTAAGGTAACTCACTATCTCAACCAGTAGGATTTGAATGAACTGCATACATCGTAGTGCTGCTTGAACGCCGCGTATATGTGCATGTGTGAATTGCATATGTCCATAATTATACCATGTGAATACATATATATTATATATATACAATATATATATATATATATATATATTCACAGTATATGTATAGTACTGTGCCTATATCTACATAATTCTACATCTGCAATATGCAAAAACAGCAATTGTCAGCATACTCCAGGTGCCGGGCTCTTGAGGCCATTGTCTTCCACGCGCAGCTCTCGCAGGGCCTGCTGGCGTGCGTCCATCAATGAGAAACCTGGGAAAACCTCATTTTTGTAAAGGAATTCTTCACATAACTTGTGAAACTTGCGAACTTACAAATTCATACATTTTCTTCTGTCAAAGGTTGAGTATATGTTGCGGTATGAGTAGATGGGAGCCTTTCAAGTTTTATTGCTCACCCCACTGCGTTTCAATGCCATCATTTTGAAAGGTGCACTGACGTGTGCTCCGGGCGAACCGCACCCTGAGCCCCTCAAAAGACTTCTCATCGAACCTCAAAGGCAAAAGCAAAACAAGAAGCACGGTGCTTTACCATCTGTGGAAGTGAGAAATTACCCCCAAAATCTCTCCCAAAATAATTGAAGGACTTTGAAGGTGGCTCCCTTTATTCGGGTCCCATTGTTGTCCGTCACGCATCATCATTATCACCTCATTCAATCAATGAGTATCAGCCAATATGGTCTGCACCTCTACCAGGCGCACCGTTGCCAAACCAAGCTATGTCAGACAGGCTGCTGTTTCACACGGTTCTTGTCCAGCACAAGCTCTCTAAGCTGCTCCATGTTATGCAAGCCCTGCAATGTTTGCAACGGAGGGTCCCCTTTGGGAAATCACCTTTCGGTGGATGAGGTAAAAAAAGTCAGAAAGCCAATCTTTTAGTCCCAAAACTCAACCTTCAAAACTCTCCCATGACTAATGTGCCGACCCCTCATCGCGGAGATCGGGTCCTCTAACTTGCTGATTTCGTTGCCAGGAAGATGCAGAATTCTCAAAGTCTGCAGTGGCAACCTAGCCAGATGACAGTCAAGGCGAACCAATCAAGGAAGCGAGACCACACAGCCAACTGATTTTGCCAAAAATCTGTGGGATCGCAAGGTACAAGACACAAAAGAAGACGTCTGCCGTCTTTTCATGCAGTCCCATGCCAGTGCTCCACCGAGTGTGCTGAGATCCTCGCTGGGCGAAGAATCCTCAGTGACAGAAAACAGACGGGGCTCAGAGTAGAATGGACCATGTCCGAATGCTATGAAGTCGACTTGAAATCGTCAAAGGAGGGCAATCCCCACAAAATCCAAGAGCAACAGGCTTCTCTGAACTTCATCCAGCTTGTTTTCCCCCAGTGGGCTCTTGAAATAGACAGGATATGACAGGATGAGAGAGGATTGCACCTTATAGTTACAGACCTTCACGAATAAATCTCCTTTAGAACCATCCGGGTCCCAGTGACTCATGTCAGCAATGCAGCTGTAGCCGAGCTCCAACACCTCAAGACCCGAGGCTATGGCCATGGGGATGCGGGAGTCCAACGGAAACGGCCCTTAAGCGGATTCCTTTCCATGCCTGCAAGTTGGGAAAGGTTCCGAAGCCACCAGTAAACTCGGCCTGAAATGGCAATTCTCCATGGAAATGCACGGCTGAGTATATATATATATATATATATATGTGTGTATAAAATATTACATGACAAATATGAAGCAGTAACAATCGAAATATATACACTCCATATATGCCTGGGCCTTGCCGGCTCCAACCATTTTCTCACAAGCAAAATGCCCTGAGTTTGAGACTCCTCCAAGCACACCGTTTTCCAGATCCACCTTTGTCCTATTGAGACCTGGAAGGCGACGAAAAAATGTCTTGGATGCTGAAAACGCGCGTGTTACGTTAATCACTTGAGACGAAATGCACAAAATAACAATCATCATCTGCGTAACTGTGATCGAATCTGCAAAGAGCCATCCTGACACAGGTGTGTCCGCTAGGTCCCCCTGACGCAACACCAAGAGCTTGGACAGTGGACCAAGGTTCCTGCTGCATGTTTTGTCTTCAGTTGCTATTTCTTGTCATGTATGACAATGCATATCTAGCACCATTTTTGGAAAAATGTTTTTAAACAGAAATGGACACAACATGACCCAACCGGACACAACAGGACACAACACTTGGGGACCAGCTCAATACCATTTGCCCAAATCCAACAATTCTGGCCGCCTGATGTCCGTGATGGGATTGCCATCCAAGACCAACTCCTTGTCATCAGGATGTGTCCATCGACGTACAACATCTAACGATGAGTTAATATGAGCATGTATCTGTATGTATGTATGTATGTATGTATGTATGTATGTATGTATGTATGTATGTATGTATGTATGTATGTATGTATGTATGTATGTATGTATGTATGTATGTATGTATGTATGTATGTATGTATGTATGTATGTATGTATGTATGTATGTATGTATGTATGTATGTATGTATACGTACATATATTATATTATCATATGTTCCACTTGAATCTACAATATTATATACATGTCAATGCATCGTCAGGTACTTGTATCCCTGTTAAATCATGGGGCGGAGATATTCACCAAGTCGTCCAAGCTGAGGTAAACACAAGGTCTAGCAGTCTAGGAGGAGTCTACCAGTTCAATGAGTCCACTCTTTGGTTTTGGTCATTGTCTCTTTTCCCAATTCTACTCGAGGCAGACAGTTGGAACATGCAACAACATGCAATTGTCACTGTTGGATTTCCTGAAAAAGACAGAGGCCATCAACGAGATTTGAATGTCGCATCGACGTTATCAGTGCAACAAATTCAACAGGTTCACTTTGTGTTAGGGCCACCACCACAAGGTGAGACCCGTCCCTGAATTCAGCCAAATCCAAGGTCCATACCCTCAGGGATGGGAAGAGATCATCGTTGATCAACTGACCCTCAGGTTTTGCAGGTTTTTTTTGGGTGGGTTTTCCATGGCTGTACAATCAACAATAAGCAAACAAAAAATAAAAGTTGCAAAACTTTTCCAACCTGTAACCCTCAAAAATTCACCACTGATGATAACAATCAACCTGGGCGTCCTAAGTGCCTGGCAATCTCTCGAATGCCTTGATTGCTCAGATCCACAGTGCGAAAGGTGTAGCCTGGGCAGCGTAGCTAAAATCAAGCCCCAACATCTGCAGGACCACTGTAGGACTGCTATAGTTGGCTATAGTCTACAACTCATAAGTGGTTTGGAGGTTCTACTGTAAATGAAAATGTAGGTGTGCTAATATCTAATAGGGTAATAGGCATGCACTGACTTATGCGAAGTGCGAAACTGTGCTGAGAGTGATCTGTGAACCAAAGTGTAGTGGGTTTGCATAATGTCATGATAGCGTAGCATTTTCCCTTTGCCCGGAGTAGACCGGGAGTTGAAAACAGAATCAGTGATGGTTTGAAGAGGAGCTGCTTCCCTAGCCCAGCAGGGTTTCACCTTGCTGCAAGATGGTCGCCCACTTTTCAATACATGAATATTGAATATGCAATCACAGTATCAAAGTGAAAGCTTCAAAACTCTCCTGGCTTCAACCAACCTGACAAGGCAATTTTGAACAGGATCTTTGTTCTCTTTACGTCGGGTCTCATATCCCATATCACCCTATGTGCGTTTCGTTGTCGCAGCGTCCACTCATTTCGTTGACTCCGTGAACTTCTCCGAACAAAAAAAATCCCTGTGCACTCGAGCATGATGGAGATGGGCCGAGTTTATCTTCCAGCAATTCCATGGTCACCTGTGTGCCATGATGTGCGGGGGAGTGGCGACTCTGAACGCTTGTACAGGATTGCACAGGTACACCTTGGAAATATGAAAAACATGTTGGATCAGTTCATGTTCAGCGAATCAGGAAGGTCACATCTCAAAGGAAAAACAAGTAAGTCTTCAACTCCATCTCTATGTTCATCATCCCTCATCATCATCCCTCATCATCATCCCTCATCATCATCATCATCATCATCATCATCATCATCATCATCATCATCATCATCACCATCATCATCATCATCACCACCATCACCCAGCAAGTTCCTCTCCACCCTCACCTAGGCTTCGACCCTGCCTTACCGCTGAACTTTTCATCTGCCTGCTGCTGCTCGCCCTTGGATAATGCGATACCATCCAGCACCTGTGCACGTCATGAGCTTTCTCAGAAAAATGGTATCACGGTCCATACTACAAGGTGTGGTGATGGACTGGGAGAATACAGTGGAAGACCTCACTTTTCGGGTTGTGATTCTGAAATCTGCAGTACATGCGTAGTATATTGTATATGGATTGTATATGGTAAGTGTCCAATTGCATGGGTGGCCTTGGACAAACCATTTGATTTTACTACGGAATGGTTGGACGTTACTACAAGATCATGGACCCAGCCACTGCACTGCAATATGACAGGGTGCACACTTCACATGGATTCGACAAGAAACAGTTTTTCCGTTTTGAGCTGCAAAGTGGACTCAAGTCCGGCCATTTCGCAAAGGAAATTTCAACAGGAATATAAAAATAGACTTCTGCGCACACAGATGCAAATCTCACTTAAGTCTTTACCTCCGGCAGTTTTTGTCCATCCCGTCTGCCTTCAGCTTGCGCAAGTGGAACATCGTATATTGCCGGTAGTCATTGGCCTTCAACATAAGATGATCCGTGATGGAAGGAGCATTTTGAAGCCACTACCCCACACCATTGTCTACTTTGAGCAATCTCTGTTGCAAGTGGTAAATGCCTATATTCATCTGTGATCCCCAGGAGAGCTGATGATATTTGCAGATGTTTACCAATCCCTTGAGAATGCCATCAAGTTCACCTCCATGGTATGATGCTAAGGCTAGCTCGGGCATTAGTGGGTATTGAAGCAAGTGCTATGTTCAGCTATGTTCAGTGACTACCTTTAAGATCCACCTGCTCCATCCGCAACTGCCGAACCATGTCTTTGGGCCTTGCATAGGTCGTTGCCCGCCAAGTCCAAAACCATGAGCTTTGGCAGTTGCTTTAGAAGCAACCTTAGCTACGGCAAGTTGGATAAGGTTTCATATTCTTACATCTACTAGTCTACAAAGATAGCTAACGGAAGTACATGCAATAATTTTCAGGGCTTGGCTAACTGAGTTAGATAGTTTCCATATTCATATGTATTCACTTATTCTGTATGCACACACAACTAAGGGAATTTGTGATTACAATGTCGAACTCCATCCACACTGCTGCACTCCGAGGAACAGAGATCTCAACTCCTTTCAGTCCAAACAGTTCCAAGTGTTACTATGTTCTAGAAGACTTGTCTCCAAAAAACAAAACCGTCTCAGTGCCAATATTGGGGGCATCTGCAAATGGATTCCTTGAGTGAATGTATCAAAACCGATTTTGAGGAGGTGTATAGATTCAGCTCCAAACAACTCTTTCCTTGAAAAGAAACAAGAGTAACTACAAGGTCCTCAATGACATTGTTGCTCAAGTAGAGTTCCATCAAACAATTCCTGAGACAAGGCCGCTTTGGCAGAAAAGGTCTCTGAAACAGCATGTCTCTGCCAGCGGCCAAAAAAAAAACACGTGTGAGGCCGTACCACAACAACCAAAACGGCACAAAAGTCCTTCCATGCGTTTTCTCTGTCTGATAATAGTAGGGCATGAAGGCATGCATAAAGAAAGTAATAGACTTGTAAAAGTATATTAAAATTTGGCCACTTGATTGGAGTATCCTAAGTACGATGGATTAGGAAGTCTCTGTTCCTGTTCAGAACAATATCATCCAACACATGGCAAAGCAATCCCAAAGGTCTTACTTTTTCGGGTTCAAAGATTTCATCCTTCCGCTCAGATGCAAATGTATAGATCCCTGAGCACCCGTGCAGTTGGGCAAAGGTATCGAGTGAGTCCACAAAGTTGTCCTTTCCAGGAGAAAAACGCAAACATGTGCAACCAAGGAGCTCTTTCCGCCGGGTGTGAAGGATTCAGGTTTTATGTGATGAGATATGATGAGCTATGGAGACACAAACCCTTCAATCGGTAGTTCCTGTCTTGTCACATTGGGTGATGGAGCCCGGTGACTCGTAGCCATAGATGGTAAATACTCAGATCTCAAACTCAAGCAGTGTTATCCCAGTGTTCATGACTCCACTCACGCCATGTTCTAAGTGGTACTTCCCAGGATCCACTATCACATGAATTTCAAGTCCTGAAGATGAATAGCCAACTGATTTTAAAAGGCTAGGCTGACCTGCAACTAAGTGACGTTAAAACATGTTAAAACCCTATTGAGTTTCAAAAAGTTGAATTTCACCAACCTCAAAAAAGAGCATCCTCTTTTTTGAAATCCCATCTAAAAACATAGCCTCAGATCCCAGCCCTGATCCCGCAACGCCTCCAAGGAAACTTGACTCAACCTGCCGAGCTTCTGCAACTCTAACCTTGGAAGTTGACAAGGCCGTCGCCAGGTCTGACCCCTCAAGGTCGTCACCTAAGGCCCTTGGGGCCCTTGCGCATCGGTGAGGTGGTTTCCACCCGCCTCCAACTTCTGCAATTCCTGCCATGGATGTAGCATCTTGATTGGTCGACTCCATCAGTTGCCATGAACCCAGCACATGGACATTTGTCCCCAGTTGTCCCCTGTGCCTGGCATCGCGAAAGACCTTTGAGCGATGTCAGGTTACCTTAGCATAGTGGCGCTACCATATGGCCCGCGTCAAGAATCTGCTTGTTGGGGGAAAAAGAAAAGCTTTCCTTTTGAATGCTTTCACATCATCTCTGACTCAAGCATAGTAGCAGGGATGCAAAGGAATTGCATCATTCAAAGGAGTATACATAAAGGAGTATATGGCAGATTCCGATAGTACTGCCACTCCAATATCAAACACTTCGAATGATGAAGATAAGAGGTGGACTGTGAGAAAATGGCGGGCCACACATCAGCCGCTACTTGGATTTGATAACTTCAAAACGTAACAAGATGACGTGAAATAAGTTTACCCTGCAAGATTGTCGACACCTAACCTTCATGAGGATGTGAAGCCATCTGGCTGTTCTGACTTTTAGATCTCTTACCCAAACATCCCCCCCTTAGGTGATGCACTGTGCGCTGTTTGTCAACATCTCAACGTGTGCATCGATCCAGATTGCCAAGGCGCATCGCTCCAGGTTCAGGGAGTCCAATTTCTGCAAAGGAGGAAGCCTGGTTCGGAAAGGGATCGGCGAAGCCGATCAAGTGAAACTGGGTGAAACTTATCAAAATCCTAATCCATAATAGTTGGGAACTTCAGCCTTGAAATCTTGAAGCAAAGATTCCCGTGGAAAAAAAAAACAGCCGGATTGATCCATTTCTGTTTTTCTGTGGCCTGATACCACTGTAGGTTGACCAGATTGGAAAAAGTATGGAAGAAATCAAGCCAATAGTCCGAAAGCGGTAAACCAGGATTTCTGCCAAGGTCTAATTACGCATCTGCAAGGATGCTACAGGTACAAGAACCATCCAAAAAATTAGACTCTTGAGAAAAGGAAGTCAATTGAAACGTAAGAAGCGTAAAACTAAAACCCTTGGTATGAAAGTCACAGCCCAGTGAAACAGTGCACTCATCTTGCAAATCTCTCGTCACACCGTTTCCCGGCTGGAAACTTCTGGGAAGCCGCCACCCCTCCAATGAAACAATGTCGTTATCCCTGAGGCTAACAAGTTGGCATTCAGGTAGATCGGCCAAGAAGCCTGAGAGGCTAGAATTCCCAAGAATTCCCTAGAAGCCTGAGAGGCTAGATCAGTAGCACCAGGCAGTTATCATGAATTGCTTCATGGAGCATCTCTAAAGAGAAACCCTTCCAAGGAGAAGATGATGGAAAGTTGTTTCAAGGCATAGCTACTGGCTGCAAAAGGCTGCACTAGGAGGCTTGAAGCCTTGTACAATTTTTGAGGCTCGGACTCAAGTCTGTTAGACCAACCCTGGGAGCGGCAGCGGTTCTGTTGCGTTCACTCTGGTTCAACTAAAAATTCTGGAAAAATTCGCATGAGGCATGAGATTCTGATGGGTGATGTGTTCTTGTTGAGGGGAGCATTTTCGAGTTGGGAGTGGGGTACCGTCCAAAAGCATCTCCTCGTGGATTTAAGATCAATTCAATTCAAATCAATATGGATTGTAGCTCCATATATATATATATAACTGATGTGTAATTATCTGTTATAATGGCATAGACATTGAGAAGTGTGCGAGTCCTTGACTAGCATAGCACATCCGTTTCCATGAAAAAGACCATCCATCCAAATCACCAAAATTTCCCCCCAAACCTCAACAAACTCATCTGTCCATTAGATGATCAATAACAATCAATCTGAAGCTCGAATGGTCTCTGTAGATGAGATTGTTTGGGCATGTTTTGGTGTGTTTCTTGATTTTGGATCTTCCCAAATCTCACCATGCTAGCATTACTGGGATCAAAGGACCGCCCTACCGTGAATATCTGAGCCAATGGACCCTTGAAGATCCACCGCCAGGACCTGCGGTAACCCGAAGCAGATCGAGCTGTCAAAGGAAAAGATTGTCAACATATCCAGTCAGAGAAATTGACCTTCCGATTTATCAAATGAAATTATCAGTAGACATGACTTATCTTTTCAGAATAGTTTAAGACTTCCACGTGCTTTACAAGTTTTAGGATATATATATCTATTTAAATTATCCCATGGTGTTATGTCCCATGGACGCAATGGGCACCTTGGAACGCCAGTTGCCGCGATTGACATAGGGCCTTGGAAGCGACGCGAAGCAACGACCGGGACGATTCATTGCACCTATCCATCCTTGGTTTTTTGAAGACCCACTTACAGGAAAGTGCGAGACATATTTATGTATATGTATACTGTATATAATAAATATATATACTGTATATACATGTATCTGTGGCAATGATGACGATGATGACAATAACGATGAGGATGATGAGGACGATGAGAATGATGAGAATGATGAGAATGACGAGGATGATGAGGATGATGATGATGATGATGATGATGATGAGGAGGAGGAGGAGGAGGAGGAGAATCACAACAATCAACGGTAGAAAGATCATAAGTCTGTCATGATGAGGGCAATATATTTCCGTCTCTAAATCCATATGTACTCTAAATATGTATAGATATGTAAATTACATGTACGTCATGTTTTGTCTGTATCAATTCATCTATTTAGTGTACAAACATTATATGATATACATGCCATACATGCCATATCAAGCTGCTCCACTGTATCCAATGCACCAAACCCTCGGCTCAGTTTCAAGTCAACCTTGACCACCCAACTTGACTGACACCACTGAGGCCAATGACGACCTTTCAGGATTTGCTGTGCACAAAGCCCTGGCACCGGCGGCACAAATTGGCATCATGTCTATCCAGGGCAGTTCGGCAGCAAATCCCAGAGGCGAAGGCCGTGTCAGAATGCGCTGTATCTTCCAAAACCGACAGTACAGTAAGGATCCAAAACCGCCCATGAAAAGTTTATGTGAATGATGAATGATGATTCTCTAGGCTGGTCCTGTGATTTGTGACATCCGGCGACGCACAGATGCTACCAAGCTGCATGAGGGTTGAAATCCGGTCCTTCTCAGGGTCATAGCCTTTCAAAAGGCAAACAGAACTGTGAAGGATCTAGGGGTCGCATAGATGCAGTGCTTGATACTGATTCTGAAACCTGAGCTGCCTATCAACAAGCAATGTTTTGATATCCGCCGCGCCCTAGTGACCAATCCGTGAGTCTCTGACCAGTTTCTCCAGGTAGCCTTCGCAACGATCAATTTGTGCAAGGAGTCCACTTCATGTATGTCACAGATAGTGATTCGAAACGACTACAGTGTTTCATCCAGTGGTACCAAAAATACTAGCAAACAATCAGAGTAAGGAGGTTACAATCTGAAGAGTAGCATTACTTGAGGTGATGCGATTGTCAAATGATCATATTGGTGGACGAAGCTGGGCACAGCATGATATTTTGGCTGGTTCAGAATCATGGAAAGATCTGTCAATCAGATCTATGATCTATGGCATAAAACACTAGATTCTGCCATTCGAATTCCCCGACCTGTCACTTTATTGGAAGGATTGTCCCTGATGGATTCCTTGGATCCTAAATTTATCAAGTGCCTTTTTTGCACCTGGAATTGCAGCAACGGCAGCAACCTGTCTGGTGCAATGCTCCCTAGCACACTCGCCACGCCTATCAGAGCAGCCTCACCAAAGCAGCAAGGGCATGGATGGCGGCAATCCAATCGACACACGTCAAGTATAGATACATAAGGATCGTGAAACCAAACAAAAGAGATGATTGTAGATTGAGATAAATCTAATCATCTATAATACATACTATATATGATATGTCTGATATGTTTCATGTTTTTTTCTGTACAGGCTGTATACGGCTATGTAGTTATGCTCAAGTCGTTTATCAATCCATCTAGCTATCGTGCAGTTGAAAGGTGTCTCTAGTGGACACAGTGTATCTGCCGTCGTTAAGCCCCTCGCTCTTGGGAGGAGAGAAGGAATGTGTCCGAAGCAATTCCTTCAACAAAGGTGAAAGCTGAATGGATTTTGGCAAGCGATGGAAAATGGCTCTTTGGGGTTCCGATATGGTTCCGACTGCGTTCTGATTACATCTAACCTAACCGGCTCTTGAGCAATCCAGGCACTTCTCCTCTCTGATACGTATTTTGGTAGATGTTGCATGTTTGGTGACAGGGAGATGTCTCCTCGTTGATCTCCACAGGCTTCACATTCCGGTAGGCCTGCGCAAAAATGTCTTCGCTTGCCTCCCTCTTGCCGATTGGGATTTGAATCTTCCGCAAGCATCCCAATTCCCACGGTGAAGCTAAATTATGTAATTGCATAGATGCGATCAGCATCACTTTCCGCTATGACCTTCATGCTGATAAGGCTTGATTGTTGCTCCTTGCTCGCTTCACTTTTGCATACTTTTCCATTTTACAGTTTCAGTGGTTCAAACCAAAGCTGGCTCAAGCTTTAGAAGTTAACTTGGGTGCTCAGTTGTTCTGGCTACTTATATGAATTGAAATTGACATCCCCTGCACGTCGCCAGAGCTGCTAGCCTGCACCTCTTCCATCGTCACCTCTTTGCCATCCAAGATCCTTTTGGAGTCGAATTTCATGGCGCCACGACAACGACACGACGACCACAAGAAAAACAAAAAGAACTACTACTAGTAGTAGTACTAGTAGTAGTAGTAGTAGTAGTAGTAGTAGTAGTTGTTGTTGTTGTTGTTGTTGTTGTTGTTGTTGTTGTAGGAGGAGGAGTTCCTAGCCATTGTCAGAGATACAGTATCTAGCTTCCCACCAAAGCAACTTCACGTCTATGATACACTGATACAGCACCACCGGCCTCAGGAAGACCAGCTTTCGAACGGCCCAGGTGCGACTGTCCACGAGGCGATTGCCCCGGAGCTCCTTCCAAGGACCCGTTCGAACGCTTAAAAGCCAAGCAGTTGGATGAAAAAATCTCAGATCTTGTGCTCAAATTTACTAAATATGCTGGTATAGTATTTGTGATTTGTATGTATTTGTATGTGAATAATGTAATGTCATTGATGATAAGGATGTACATATAAAGATGTATACAAACGTACGTACATAGATATATATGTTGTATATTGCATCATGATGTAATATATACATATCAGATAATAAATAATGTATATTCAGCAAGACTACTGCAATATCCATATCTACTCTACTTAAACACATCCATACGCATGCCATACACGTATAGGTCTCCTTAGGCCAAAGAGTTGTCCCTGCGATGTCAATTGTTTGTGCAACCACTTCTTCACATGTTGCTGAGTCTCCAGACCAGTGTCTCCAGACGTGGCACATCCCGCCCAAGAACCGTGAGATTCTCATGGTCGCTAAGCCTCAGCAAGATTCAGTGCATCAAACAGGTGATGGGAGAACTCCGAAAAAACAGTGGAATGTGTTCCCTCGTATCATCCCGGAAAAAATCATTAAAAAATCTGCAGTCTCAAAGTGTTTTCAGTTGTCTCCACCTAGACGAATGGAAGGTGAGTTGCAAGGCCTTACTACAGAAACACATGGACATATTTATGTCTTATGTAAAGTACCCAATCATCCTCGACTATAGAGTCAATATAGAGTGGTCTTGGAAATGTTGGCGCTTTAGACATGCTGTTAGTTTTCGGTTTGTTGATACATCTTTTAAATTTCATGTGCTATAAGTATCTCATTGTGCAAATACAATCAAATACTTATTATGTAGACAATGTAAACCTACACATCTGTCAATTCCCGTGCTTTCCGCACCATGTTTCATATAAACCGTATGTAAACTGTAAACTATTGACTCTTCCTTGACGAAACACAACGGAACTCAGGTGATACCGAGGCCAGCTGCTGGTTCCAACTTAGATCCAACTCCCGCAAGGCCTAGGATCGGCCAGGTATGGAGCCGTGGCTTTTTCGATCAAATGGAAGGATCAATTCCTGTTTCGGAGAATCTGTTTGGCTTGGAGGATTTTGCTTTCGTATTTCATATTGCAGCAGCTGTGATACGGAATAATTCAAATATTGCATTTATATAGATCTTGGTGCGTTTCTTCAGCTTGCGGTTACTTGGCCCAAATTCATGACTGACTGATACTATATTCCGAACATTCCCCAATCCCTTTCCCACCCTTTGTGGATTTGATTGCAATCTTGCAATCGAAGGCGACTGGGCATTGAACTGGAAAGCCCATCACCGCATGGACCTTCTGAATCAGATTGTGCGCCAAATCCTGGGTGTAGGCTGCTAAGGATACAAAAAAAGAAAATCGTTTTGCATTCAAAGAACCGAAGAAACTTCAAACAAGAAGGGTCGTTTTAAGGGCTTAATCTCAATGATGTTGTAGTAAACTCCAGTCTCCGCCTGTTGCATCTTTCTGGTCGGTGACTCAGGTTTTACTGGATAGTGGGATCCCATGTGCAATAGACACCAATGAACTGCAGGAGGAACATGCCATCCTAACTTCATCTCACAAGTAATTCATGTCCATGGATGCATTGCTACATGCAGAAAAGTTGAAAAAGTTTTTTGTGTATATAGAGATGTTTGGAGTCACAAATTGTGAAAATAGTGACATCCGCATCAAGACCAACAGTTGCAAAAAAAAAAAACCTCACGATTTGTTGGGCTCAAGACCAAGGTCACCAAGCTATTGCCTCAGCAGAACCAACTAGAACTAATGACAAGGTCGGTGGGCTGGCGAACCTAGCACGGTTTCCTGCAAAAATTTGGCAGGTCCTTAGTTTTTTTGAGACACGGCCTCATGATCCTTTCTTAGAAAACACGAGGTGAAGACTTGAGAAGTTCGATAATAAATCAAAATGTTTACTGGTCAAAACTTGCAGCATTCCTTTCTTCATTTTTCATACACATCTGAAAGGTCTGTTGCCAGCTCTCAATATGTATCAGATACATTCCTGGAAACATTCAATAGACCATCCACATTTCTTTACATATAGGGCATCCGGGTATCCCAAAATCACCCAAGACTGGCTTAAAGCAGTAGAAACATATATTGAAAAGTCATCTTAGAGGTAGGTACCCGAATGTGTTTCCTCTTCAACACCAGAACAATCCACGTTGAGCCCCAGGCAAGTAGGAATAGCACTAAGCGATTCGATGCAGTTGAAGGACAACAGCAGCGTCTCCAAACCTGCAGAGCAAATGACCAAAGAACTGCCAAGGAAAGATACCTCAAGATACCAAACCATAGCAAGTCATACAGTACCATACCGCGCATCCACGGCATAGCACAATCATACTGTTGATGGTTCAGAAATCCCAAACAACCACCTGGGATGGTGATAATACCCTATAAATAATGGGATGTTTACCAACATCCCAGTATTTACAGGGTTTTATCACCATCCCAGGTGGTGCAGGATTTCTTCCATCAACAGTTAGCACATCTCAAAGATCCCCCCTCCAAACCGACCCTGGATCTGCTGGAAGGCATTGGCGTCGATGCGCCGGAGCTGACGGCCGTGAAGGTTTAGCACCTGAAGGTTCATGAAAAACAGGATCCCCAAAAAACAGATATGTATGGGTGTTTCCGGAAATAGGGGTACCCCAAAATGGATGGTTTATAATATTAAACCCTATCAGAGTGGATGATTTGGGGGGTACCACTATTTTAGGAAACACCCACATATTATACAAAAAAAACATCGGTGATACTTTTTTTAAGGTGACTGACTTTGAGTTGTATAAACATTGCAAAGCCTTGAATACAAACCTGAATACAAACTTGATTTCAAAAGTGCTACGAGTACAACTTCCGATTTGTCCAGTCAATGTCACTGTCACACTTCCTTTCTACAACTTCACTGTGGATTCTAAGGGCACTTCCGATGGCTTACGGAACGGCGCCTTCAAATCTGTGAACTTGCAAAGACGAGTCGATGGACTGGGTGCGCGTGCGGGGGCAACTTGAACGTTTTAGCAAAAGCCAACCCACCAAAAGATGCAAACCGAAGAGACTCCGCTTTAGAAATGTTTTTTCGTTCAAAAAATATCAAAAAATATCAAAAAAATGCCTCACGCCTGCCATTGTCGTGGTGATTCAAACCCAAGCCATTGTCAAAAACAACGATCTCTACTGCACTGCATTCCTCAAGCATCCGCACTCCATTAACTTGGTGCCATCGAGGTATTGAAGCTGCGGCCTGGTGGAACGGTGGCTGAGAAGTGCTGGCTATGTGCTGATCAACGGCCTTGATGTTCATCAAGCTAAAACTGCGCTTTTTGGGGGTTAGTTTGATCTATGGTGCTAAACTGCTACCTGATATTTGTAGTAAGGTCATTTGAGGTACTTGTATGTGTAGAGAAATATGTGGCATTTATACGCAACTGAAAAACATAAATAGTGGGCTGGATTTTTGATGTGCATTTGAGACAAAAACACGTCCTCTTTGCAGGCCTGTCGATCAAAGACTTGAGATTTCTGACCCAAAGAGATATGCTCCACCGACATGGGAATCTTTGCAAGCTCGGGATGTTCACAATATATTGCAAGATTGGAAGAATCACACCAAAGAAAGTCAAGTTCTACCTGCATCAATGAAATCGTCAGGAGGCATCCTTTCCCCAAAACGCCAAGGGGAGCAAAAATGGAAGGTACAGATTTTCAAATCTTACAAATCGCTGATAAGTAACAGATTGGGCAGCTGAGGTAAGCCAGAAGACCTGAGGTGATCACCGTGGAAAGGCAAATTGGCAAAAGTCTTTCTTGGAGAAATTTCTGTGAGAGTTGTGATGAGTCTGAAGTCTTGTCTCTGGCGCACAAGTCATGATTGGAACAGTTCAAGTACAATGACCTCACACCTATGTTCCATCGCTCACTTCCCCCATTGGTGGTCCGCACGGAGGACGTGGCTCCAGATCGTCCTTCCATCAAAGCCAAGCCACAGGGAGCCCAAATCCGTCGGATGTGAAGTACCCATATCTACAGCAAAATCATAAGCAAATCTCATTATATAGATCTCATTCACATTAGATATATTTGACCTACCGTTGATGGAAGAAATCCTGCACCAGTTGATATGGTAGTTTGTCCCAGTATTTACAGGGTTTTCTACATCACAAGTGGTACAGGATTTCTTCCATCAACAGTAATTCAACTAGATATTAATATGTGTGATCTCATCCCAACTCTTGACCCTCCTGTGTGATCTGCGAGAGGTCATGCACATCTGCTGGCCTTGGGAAATGCTGGAAATCAGGACGCAAATGAATGGGTCAATTTGAGTTACAGAAAAAACAATCTCTATCCCATCTCATTGTAGTGGTTGGTACAGAGGGGTTTCGTTAGTGCGCCAGAGTAATACCTAGAACAGATCGTAGTACAATCCCTAACAATCACCTACATTTTTTTTCTTGGATCATTTCTCTTTTAAAACGTCATTTGCATATGCTTGCATTCCTTCCATCTTGTCGGATTGCAGCCATAAACCAATCCTTGATGGTGAACCCATCTGCCAAGCTCAACCCAACCGGCTAATCTCCTACATAACTCGGCCCCTTCTGGCTGAGCACCGTACTTGCGCTTTCTTTGTTGCGTCTCCTGCCACTTCTCATTGCGAAAGTGCTTCAACAGAGGCCAAGTCACTTGTAGCAATGGTCTGCCATGCCGGACAAAAAATAATCCTGTACAAGTAGCAAGGTAGTTGAGCAGTCGAATTCACCAAAGTCACAAAGCTAGTAGCTTAGAAAGATAGTAGCTGCTCTAAAAGAATTGAATAAAACATTTTATGGGTTTAAAGTTTAGAGATGGTATGGCAGGCCAGATCACTATCCCAAAAGCGTCTGTCGTTCTCCATGAATCAACACGGCCTGCTCCACACCCATCTGACCGAAGAAACTGTATTCGGCCAACAAGGGAGCCTTGGCCACAGGGCATGGCTTCGAGATGACGGACGGAAGCTTTGAACAAACATGAAGACCCGATCACTTTGCCACAACAGAACATGGGGTTCCTAAGTGTCATACCCACGGATTATTTGGTTGAATTAATGAATTCATCATGGAAGCAGCTGAGCAATCCTTGGGTCACGCAACAAAGGCTCCGCAGTCCACCTCGCTTCTGCTCGTCCCAAACTGCACAGACGGACAGTAGCCAAAGAACAGGGCAGGCAGGCAGTTTCTGTTTGCACACATGCAACATGTACACAAAAGAGAAAGGAAGGACTTGGCTCAACATAACGCGCACCCGACCCAAAATCACCTCCACATCATGGACATACTCGAACTCCACTAGAAACTCTGGCCTTGGGTGCGTAAACTATCTTCATGTGAAACTCTGAGTTTGAGAGATATCTTCGCATGCATCATAGCGTCTTGTCAAAGTCCAAAACAAAATTCAACGTGACATGCCCATGCTGACAAGCTGTTGATAGCTCCAGATAGTTCCACCATGTTGTAATAATTGTCAAAGGACCGGAATTCGGAATGCAACGAAAGCGTCCAATGAGGACGTACAAACAAACAAGTATATATATAGTCTTGTAGTCTTACGCACATCGCTTGAAGATCTTTGCACAGTTTGAATCAATTGAGGCAAAAAAACATGGAAGGGAAATGGCAGCCATGGTCCGAGGAGCAGAATCAGTTCAACGAATGGCACGTTCCACACCTGGGCGTGTTCATCCTGTACCCTCAATGTGAATCTCAGCAGTATCTTGCTACAGTACCTCTGTCCCATAGATTCATGTAAGTTTCATGATGCGTCATCTTCACAGGAGCATCCAAGAATATCGAAGGAATATCGCAGAGCCTTGACTTTCTCATCTTGCATGCTTGCTCGCTGCAGCGATCGCCTCAGGCTTAAGAGACTCATAGAGTCAACCTGCTGCTTCTCCAATTCACACTGACCCAAGTGCAATTTTTTTTAGCTCAGCTGTGTGACCAATTCCATGGATGCAAAACAAGGGGATTTTGTAGCAATAGGTTTTATAAGTTCAATGGAGACCTGTCAAAACCAGCCACTTGTTGCGAGTATGGAGTTTTGAGACATATCTAAAGCATAGTAGTGCTGTCTTCCCGCTCTTCTGGTCCCAAACGCTTCCAATGCTGAGGGCCTAGCACCACTGTGGTGGACTCGTGTCCAATCCGCGCACATCCTGCACCAACACTTCCCTGTTACCCTTTTTGGCAGCACAACAAAGCCAAATCAAGTGTCATCTAGGCGAAAAATATACGAGTATAGTATACAGATACACTTCCAAACTTTGAATTCTACTAGTATACTTAGTATACTAAAATATGTGTCCACACATTTCCACTAGCAAAATTCCAAGACACAAAAACTGATGCCTTACTTTTGAACGTTTAGGCTCTGTAAGGGCGGACTGTCAACTGGCAACACCAACCCAACACCCAAGCTCTCAAGCCAACATGTTATGCGTATCAACTTGGTGACTCTAAACTTGCCTTGAGGATCTTTCTTTGAAGGTTCTCTTTGCCAGAGTTCATGGACCTCAATGGTTCAGCATTGCGGCATTCAGCTAGCTGGCACAAAAAACTGAGATCCCATGCATCTAAGAAGTTGGAGGAGAAACCTCAGGGTCTTGGAGACCGTCTTCGGTGATTTTTTTTTGGGGGGGTAGCTCCCAAAATTTGAAAATCTAGATTATCATTCTAAGCCAAATCCACGGTGCGTCCAAAAAGCATCTGGTTTTTTACCAACGGATAGATATTCAAACAGAGTTAGAATTCGAACAATGAGTAAAAGTAAGGCTGATGAAATTTCGGAAACATCATGGGCCAATCTTCCGCCGCCCTCATTTTGGGCTGCTCACAGCTAGGATAGTCTGCAAGCTGATCTCCCAAGTGAACCTTGAGGCGCCACAAAGCCATGGGACCCATCAACACTGAACTAAGGGATGGGGGATGCCACAGAAAAAAAGTTTGAAGTGAGGTCATGACATGAAGATATCCATCAAACAGAATCAAACAAACTACTGCAGCTCAACCAAGACTGCACCAATTGTGATGCAACCAAACATAGTTCAGCCCTTTTTGCAAGAAAATCCCTCGTTTGCTCGCCACTAATTGTGAGTAGCTTCACAAGGTTGCAAGGAATCTCAAGAATCTCAGGTCAAAGCCTTGCAAATCCTCAGTGAGAAGGAAATGTCTTCTGGCAACCTCTGGTGGTTTATTCTATAGCAGAAATCATTATAACTATGATAATTATCAATGTCATTATTGGTATAGTATGCTTCTGCTTAGTATAGAAGCTTATTACTGTTTTTCTTAACCTTACCGTACTCTTTTGGCGGAAGGAGTTCTGTAGGATTAATGGCTGATGGTGTTGATTGTGGCCTTTCAGATTATTTTGCCGGAATGGAACTAAATATGGGAAGCCTGTTGTCTTCTTACAGGTCTGCCAATCAAAAGTGGATTGTTCTCAAACATGTTGTCATACTGTTGATGGTTCAGAAATCCCAAACAACCACCTGGGATGTATAAAACCTTGTAAATTATGGGATAAACTACCAACCTCAACTGGTGATCGCCGGATATCTTCCACCAAGAAGTAGGGATTGCCCTGAGCTTCCCTGCAAAACTACACCGCGGGAGCCTGCCACACGCTGACCAACCTGGCCATAAGAATGCACATTGCCTGCCTGTGTGTGAGTGTATGAAAAAATCAAATTCCCGAGCATAACCAGTGCTACTTGAAGCTAAGGAATCCCATGGAATCCCAAGACGTGTCACACTAGTTAGAGGAGTCAACTGAAATCAACATGAAATCACCTGAAGTCGGAACAACGAGCCTCTTTGGGTCGGGCCCGGCTCATGGAGCGGGCCATTGCCTAAACATTAAACAGAGCATGCTACAGTATGCAAGCGGCAAAGACTGACAAATTTGTAAGTGCTTGTTGGGGTGCTTGTTGTGGGCTCTTTGATCTTTTATCCAGTGATTCCCTGCTAAAACCGATCCGAAGCTGGCTTTGGGTCTGGTTTTGCGTTCTTTTTTTGGTAACAATGGAAGAATCTCTCATCCTAATCCATCCAGGCCTGGCCCATCTCGGTACCAGAGTTGTGCAGAAGTCGGCCAGCCTTGTTTTCATTTCTCAGTGGCAGTGTCGCATGACCAAAAGTGGTCTCCCTCCATGTCCAGAGTTTAAAGCTCCTTGCAATAGACAAAACAGGATCTTCAAATACTAGATGCACCACCATCGCAAAAGGAGCCCATCCCTGGTCGTGATGAACCACACAGAAAACAGATTGCAGAGCGAGCCTCTGCCAATGCTAAGGAGTTCGTAAGGAGCACTGGGCAGTTGTCTGGCAAGGTTGTCGTACCAGCATGTGCCAGTAATGGTTCGAACTATGAAACGCTGGGGATGGGAATTGCTTGTGGAAATTAATGGCCAAGGAAATTCATATCCCGTTCCAGGGAAGGCTTAACACTTGAGAAGTCAAGGGAAGACCAACCACACCGGCATATGCTGGCATACCAACCCACCTGCTTTCGGCGGGACTTTTCTCCAATGACCTGAAATCAAGTTTAAAAGTGAGCTGAAATCCTTGGATGATTCAATGCAAGTACTCCATCTAATCAGATCAAATTGGCCATTCCGGGGAGCCAAACCAGATGGACCCTCCTGCCACGGCAGGCGCAGGAGTTTTTGGGAGTTTTTGTGTTGCCCTGTGGTGGTGTGGTTGGAAAAACCAGTCCCAAACTCAGAAACTCATCAGTTTCTCAGTGCAAACGTTGTTGAGCCCAAGAGAATGACCTCTCTCTGTGATAGACCCCTACCAATATATACACCTGATGAGCGTTTGTCCCTATTTCACACGGGCTCCTCTTGCAATTCAATGCCAATCTCATCTAATTCCTGCAGGGCCGGGATCACTCATTTTTACGCACTGCCTTGGATGTCTTGGTGTGGTCAGAACTGCCACGTACATGTTGTTCATCTTTGAATCAATGCCATCATCTGTCATAGTCATATATGCGCATATATGTCAGCGATCTGGTATCAAATGTGAAATAAAATACTAGCATGAGATAATATGATATGACATGTTTATAGTGAAGTGAAATGCAATGTTGTAATATGATATGGCATGATATCATGGATGGCATGACATGACATTACATGATCGTTTACAATATGCTGCGATTGGCATGCTTGATTTAATGTGATGAGATGTGATCTAATGTGATCTGATGTGCTGTGATCTGATCTGATCTGATGAGATGTGATGTGGTCTTGTGTGATGTGATGTGGTCTCATGTCATGCGATGCCATGCGCTGTGACTGACATCATGACACATGACATGTTATGATTGACATGATGCGGATGTTATGACCACTCACTCGGGACGGTTGGGTTGCCTCCGTGTTCGGCGTCACAGATTTGCGCTGTAGCTTTGCAGGCCCGCCCTTGTCGGAGCACAGAAAAGGTGATAAAAAATTGCCAGGAGTCTAAAACTTAGACCTTCAATAGCCTGGATATGGCTACAGGATATTACAGGTATGGTCAGGATGTAGAAACATGGGGAGTTTCGAATCTAGATGTTCTAGATGCAAGGCAACTCTAAGCTGCAACAAAGAAAGAATGCTGTAGGTTTGGGGAGAAACATAAAACGAGGAGAATCCATATTTTGGATCTTAAACATATCCAAACAAGATAAACAGGCATACCAAAAACTCTCGACTCGCCAACGCTTTCAATGTCGCCTCTGCCACCGCTTGCAACTCCTCCAACGCATGCCTCAAAACGTGTTGAGGGAGAGGAATCATAGAAATGCTGCTGCTGAATTACCCCAGCCCTTCAGACCTTGGACCTTGCCAAAATTCAGCAGCAAATCAGGTAGCCATGCTGCCATGCTCTGATTGATGGATAGCTGGATAATACCTTGTGGATTGATTAAAAAGCCTCTATGGATGTGCAATAGTCCATAATCCACGATGTTTTTTTCGCCCATCTTTGTCAGCTCAAACGATGAAAGATTCTCTCACCTCGACTGTGGCACATAAAAGAGGTACTCAAAGGATGGAGACGTCTCTGAACCTGAGCTTTTTGGATTGTATCCATCAACGTGGTGGTGGGTATGTGCATCATGGCTAGAAAGGAATTCAATGTTTTGAAGTGGTTGAGTACCATGATTTCCTGGAAAGGAATCCAATGTTACCATTGATTTCCTTAACTTTGCAAAGTTTTTCCATTTTCCAACAGTAAGACGGAACTTGTTTTTTTTCCGGTTGAGTACCCAAACGATCCATCAGTTGTTTAAAGTGGAGATGAAGGCTCCGGTGATGAAGCCTCGGTTGAAGCCACCAGCCATCACTCGGCGCCAGTCAAGTCAATCTGAGCATCTGAGCATCTTGGTTCAATTCATCCCAATCAACTGTAGCAGGCACCTGGTGACCTGCCCCATTTTGATCTTGCTGAATCCGAACATGGAGAAGTCTTCGGCCCTGCCGCGACTTGGAAAAATGTCACCAACAAAAAAAAAGCGGACCGATGAAACGGGACTTCAACTCACAAGCGAAAATAAGAAGATATGAAAGATTCTTGTTTCCAACTGGTTTAAGAAAGGATGAAAAAAAGGAAAATGAATTCTAATTCTACTTGATCTACTTGTGTACTAGTATCTGTGATAAGGAACAACACAAAACTAAGCAAAACGTGACTTAAACCATGGACACCGGCCACGCTCCTCTCCTGAAACGGCTCGTCACCAAATCTGCAATCTGAGAAGTGTCCTCCACTTTCTCAAATCGCACCTCGGCTGAAGGGTTGAAAAATCTTGCTCGCGATCTCAGCAACCCCTAGCCCTAAAAGTCTGTGAGGCACCAGGTCACTGGACATCACGGATAAACTCAAACCTTCCATCAAAAGCCATCTTTCTGCTTCAAAGTCCCAAGCAAAAATCACCTTCCTCCCAAAAAACCCTTGTTAGTTGACTTTAGATACTTTAGGATGGTTGATGCAGCTTCATCTTCTCACACACCAGATTCACAAATTCCATCAAATTCCATCAAATCGCAGTACCCAATCCAGAACAACCACTGTTCAACTGTTGATCTTGTAGCAGAAGATCCGAATTTTCCTACAAAGCTGCCTATGATCCGTCCTGAATCCGAGTGACATTGCCACCACTCCGAAGCTCCAGGAGAAGACGCCTGGAGACAACGTTTTGCAAGCAGAAATTGGACTCACCTCAATTTGCAAAGGTTGCAAACATTCCAACTGCCAAAACAAGAGCTCCAAAAAATCCCTAATAAGAGTCCAAGATCTTTCAGTTCCAAAGTGTCAAAGTCAGTCAATCACCCAAACTCATCCGCAGCCTGATCTGTGCATCCAAGCACTGGTGCACTGAGCGCTGCAGCTGCTGAAAAGCCATGTCGGCATCTACCAACTCCACCTGCGACCACGGAGGCGACTTTGACAGCATGGCACTTACATGCCTGATATAGATACTATAATTCACCTTTTACATCAATTGGTAACTAATATTCCACATTCCAATCATAATTTTGAGCCATTTGGGTCACTTAGCCGCTAAATCACTACATGGACGTTGACAGTTTGGAGTTGAACCTGAAGCCTCGATGACAGCTCCGACCTCGTAGAGCTGTCGCAGCCTCTCGGCAGCATCCAGATCTTGATATTCCGCAGGATCAGTCTGGGCGCGTTTTTCCGGGCGTTTTTTAAATTACATGAATTTACTGTGTATGATCTGTATGATATATATATATATATAACTATATATATATTCTTAAGAACCTTGTAAGGAGGCTGCTGGCTCACTTTTTGATGGGCTTTCATGGTTGATGTTTCACGTTTTCACATGTTCTTTCCATGCAGTTTTGTAGGTCGTGATGTGCTCATGAGTCTTACAATACCATGCCCTCCGCTTTGAGGTCTATCGAGCAGCCTCATCGCCGCTGTTTTCTTCGCGGCTGCGACGGAAGGCCTGTGCCTGCACGGGACATGTCATGTCTGCTTCGCAGGAGATGTTTCCTGGAAGGTCCAAATTGGGGCGAAATCTTGACTCAAACCCATCTTGTACTGCAATATCGCCGGCGGCAACAGTTGCTGCCGCGACAACTGCTGCTACTACCAAGGACAAAGGTGGTCCAACTAGAACACGGATGCAAAATGGCAATATGGTAATATAAATACATTTGTATGACTTTGTAGGCATCTATACACATTGATTACATAAGAGTACAGGTTCACTCTGTCCCCAACTGGGGCCACCGGACACGCCGCAGCAGCCGGGCTGCGGCTGACAGGTCATTTCCCAAAGTTTGGCAGCGGGCCTGGACATACATCAACCACCCCAGGGTTTTTGAATGGAACTCAAGTGATGGTAAGTCTCTGTCAAGATATGATCAATTACCAACATAATCTTACCTGCATAGGTCTACATCATGGAGGGCAGGTAACTGGAACTCAGTTGCGATCGCTGATCAAATCCGCATGATTTTCCAACAACTTCCCCAGTCCACAAGGTCGCCAAAAGTGTTTCATGGCATGATCTATATACGACCCCTCAATTCTGAAACGACCCTTCCCAACCAACAGCTGATCCCTCACACCTCGTGGATCACCTTTGCAGCTCGCAAACAGTCACCAGATTGGCGCTTCCTGAAGAGACTCGACTCCCCATCTCTAAGCGCTAAAGTTGTATGATGTTAATTACAAAGCTCCAGTGGTACAATATTCTTCCACCAGAGACATATAGTGTTGGTGAAGTATACTGTGAACTTGGGAGTGTGATAGTTTCATGTAAATCAACGCATGTACTAGTCTTTCTAATTTGTCCAATTGGTTTCAGACTTTCTAAAGTCTCATTGGTTTGTTTCTTTCACATCATTCTTTCACTGGAGCCCTACGAAACCAATCGCCTTTCAGGTGTCACTGGAGTTGAATCAAGAGTCAGGCTATCCAAAAACAAAGCAATTCAGTGGTAGCAAGCAGTAGTAGCAGCAGCAGCAGCAGCAGTAGTAGTAGTAGTAGCAGTAGTAGTCCCAACTTCCAACCATTCATTTTTTTCGACAAAGAGCATGGAACTCTGATGGAAATGATTCCCCAGTCACTGAGCCACTGGCAATGTTTTGATACGCATGTTGTAGTAAAGACCTTACACAGGGATGCAAAGAAAGAAATAGGAGCAATGAGAGCATTGCAATTGCAACATTGATTGTCCGCGGATCTACTGCCCTTCAGAGTGCATTGTCTGCGGTAAATGTAACTGCCGTTAATGCCAGGTGACGTTTCTTGGCATAGGCCGCTTCTGCTACTTGATGAGCCTCTGCGTCCACATGCATCTGGTCGTGCACCTGCAATTCTCCAGATTTGCGCGGATGTTTGGTGGAATCCTTCGGGCTGCTTTTGTCTACAGCATCTCTGTCTTCACATCTGGACGCCTGCAACTTTGGCAGGTGGTAGAGGATGTATGTCTGGTAGTTGCACCTCAGAATGACGACATACATGTGGCAGCCACCAGAATCCAGACCAGCAACTCCAGTACTCATTGTATGAATGGAACATATATGCGTTACAAAGGTCGTTCTCTGCATCCCTTCTCAGCCAGGTTTTCCCATGCCCGAGGCGCAGGGAGCAAATGGGATTGTCCCCAAAATCAGGATCCGCAAAGCTCAACGCCGTGAGGGAGCTGCGTCGGGCCAAATCCAGCACCTGAAGCATCGAGCAAAGAAGCATCACCATGGGCAAGAGAAGGGAAGGGCGACTTTGCTGGGTCCTGTATTGACAACTGGCCAAAAGTAAACACGTTATAATATTGAGTTTCAAATCAAACGATAACAACCTCCTATGCTCAGCAGACTGCCTAGATCTGCCTACTTCTGCCCACATCCATCTGCATCGGTTTTCCCACCTCTTCAAAGGACCACAGGTGATTTCCAGCCAAGTTCAGTATCTGCAGCTGTGGCAACTGGTCAAAGGCACCTACCACGGAGCTCAACTCATTGCTGGCCTCAGATTCAAATTGTTCTGCTGTCATGGTGTCATGATGTGTTTTGGCGTGGTATGACCTGTGCCTCGGCTTAAATATGTCCAAGAAAAGGACAACAGAAAACACAGCACTTCTTCTGCTCGTTTATCTGCTGCTCCAAATGAGGAGTGGCATCCCTCCTCCATGACCGAAAACAACTAACAATCAATGTGTTCTCTGCTTACATTCTTTCTGTACTGTCGTTGGCTTGATGAACCCATAGAATACAGATGATGATACTCAAACTTTGGAAAGCATGTGGTCCGAAGATGTTTGACGCCACTCAATCGAAATCCACCAGACTTTTCACTCGGCCCCTGGCCACATTGAGCTCGCTCAGCTTGGGTAAAACCAAACCCTCGAGGGACCGAAGCTGATTCCCAGCTAACCAAAGGACCTGATAGAAGAGGAAGCGCCACATGGAAAAATAGATGACAATAGTGTCCGGAAAGGATCGCAGCATCTGCTTCGGCATCTCATGATCCAGAAAACCAACATCTTGAAACCATAAATGGCAAACCCTTGCATCCAAAAGCATATTATATAGGGGTCCGGGTTTCTCCATGTTTCATTCAACAGCTGCCTTGTAGGGAGGATATACATCCTAAGAACCGTATCCCAGCCTCCAATTGATCAAGACCAGCGAGGCCAACTCCTATCTCCTATGGGAGGGACCATCAGCAAATTTCAGCCAAGGTAACCACTGGAGTTTCCCATGCAAAGAGCCGTTCAAAGACACAAGTTCAAATTGCTTACATGTTACATGCCAACAGTGCCAACTCAGAACTTGTGTGTGAAATTGGGCTAGAATTTTTGGCCAATATCCGTTTTTCCAGATGGTTCGAATCTATATGCAGTAGTTCTTGAGACTCAAAAATCCTCGTCATCTTGCCTAGATGTGCTTAAGACCCCCCTGGTCCTTGATGCAATTGAAGGGCAAGTATAGCCTGAATAGAAGATCGATTAGTGTCAGAACAACTCACAAAAATGCCAGCACTATCCAAAAACTTAAAACTTGTTGGTTCTGCTTTCAGTGAGTATTTCTGCCGTCTCTCTTTCATGACTCTTTTCCACTGCTGAATAGCTATGCCGTATGCCTTTTAGAACTGTGCCCTTCCTGCTTAAATTGAAATGGAAACTGCAGCTCGTGGGTCTGAGGTCATGACTTTTGGAGCTTCAAACACTTCTCTAGCCCTTCAATCTTGCAGATGCTGTTCTCCTCAAGGCCACTGGGAATGTCATCTCATGAGAAATGGGCAGGGAAGCCAAGCAAACCCAGGCTCTACATCAACGATCATCTTAAGCAGGAGCATACTTTGGGCTAGTCTGATACTGACTTGTTTAAAAGAAGGCGAATCCGCTCGTCTTCTTCACAGTCAGTATGGAGGGAAATGAGATGTTCAGGCAACCCCATTCATATTTCCAACACATCGGGCTGCTTGCGTAGTGACTAGTGACAAGTGACATTCCTCCCTCCAAAGTGGGAATTTTCCCAAATCGTGACAAGGCAAATATGTAAGGAATCCATGTTTGTCTAGAGAAAATCCATGAGGCACACGCCCAGTCCCTGCTGATCTGCATCCATCACCACCAAGGCAGCGACATTCAGCAGCAAGCGTTCAAGTTCAGCGCCTTCCTCCAGGCCCTCGATCTTTCGAATGTCCTGTGAGCTGAGATGTTCAACATTTGATTGAAGAATATGAAGGGGATCTCCTGGTTCCTTCGAACTAATATGTATTGTGTATATATATATATATTAATATATAGACGTATATATACAACCACCAAGCAAAAAAAAGCAGATGTGTCACTGTTGATTAGCAAGAAAAGCCACACCTCAGAAATACTTCCGGGTAAAGAATCATCCCGGGTCAACCCCCTCAAAGCGATTCATTGAGCTTACTGGGACAAGTCCAAGTCTCCACCCAAGAACCCAACCCAGTACCTCAGTGGCAACGAAAGGGTTGAACACCTGGGCCCTCAGCAACTTCGGATATGCCGACTCTGATGGGAAGTCCTTCAACATGCATCCCAACTCTGCCAGTCCCACCCCAGTCCTGTTGGATCAGAGACACCTCAAGTGCAAGGAGGTAGGGAAAGATTTTATTGCCTAAGTTGCACATGTTTTTCACAGCACAAATGCTAAAAATAAATAGAAAGTATTCTTGATCTTCCAGCAAAAAAAAATGCAATGTAAATACAAATGTGGTTAGTGGAGGCTCCGGGAAAAGGCTTGGGACAAAGTCCAGCACTCAGGGCAAAACTTTATTGTCCAAAAACCTCCCAGTCGACCCCCCATCTACAGTCGTAAAAAAATTGGCTGCCAAAGAATTATGTATTTACCAACCCAAGAATCATCTCTTTTGAAACCTAAATCTTCTGTTCTGGCGAGCAATTTGACTGTCTCAAGCAGCCTTTCGGTATATAGTACAGGCTATTTGTTGATTGAGATAGCTGCTTTCCAAAAACCTATCATGATTTAAATAGAATCAGATTGTGTAACAAGACCCCTGAAGACCCTTACTGTTGGAGTATCTCTGCCGTTTATTGTACGATCCAGTCGTATATACATCGGGCGAGCAGCTTAACATTCTACCTAGGAAGTTTCAACCATCCGGAAGGAACACTTCACCAAGGCTGCCAAGCCACTGATTGAAGCTTTGGAAAACGAGACAGGGTGCGCATGCAGCAGTAGTCATCCAGCACCTTAGCAGAAGCTCTTTCAGCTGCGAATGGAAAGTTCCAACATTTGTGTGGCAAATCCTTGAAACTTCTAGGATCTCGTTCTCTAGCAATACTTGACAAGCTAGTCAAGTTGCCTGTTTTTGCAACAAAACTCCTTCAGGTTTCACAGACTCCATGCTAGTTGATCTCTTTTCTTTACATCTGTGTGAATCCAACTCCCAAACCAAAAAATCCTCCAAAATCCTCCCAAGATGACCATCTCGATACTGGTGATCCGCTCGGGCGTCTTCAAGTCCTTCGATTTCCAGCCACTGGAATTTCAAGCCCACTGGATGCATAGCTGAAATGAATGGATGTTGGTGGAACCGGTGGAACCCACCTCCTCTCGAAAGCCATTGACCGCCAGGAGATGCAAAAGACCCTCCTGAAGTGGAAATTGCAGGTGAACCTCCATTAACACATCGAGTCGTACTGTACTCAGATCAAGTCTTTAATAGTTGAAGAAACCCTTCGATGTTACAGAAACTGTTTAATCACCGAGTCTTCGAGGACCCTACCGCGACCAATGGAAATTTGAGAGGCGATCCATTTGAGTATTTGTGGATCTGCGCCTTGAGATCTCGTTCACTCCAATCACCTGCAATTTGTTGGAGCACAACTTGGTGTGAAATACTACGAATCCCCCCCATCCCTGGAAATTTGGAGTCGTGCATATCAAGGAGTTGATGTGAGAATCCAGCTCATCACTAAGTCTATGCACGGTGTTTAGAAACAAGTGTATATATAGCGCTATAAAGTGTAAAGGAATGCCTTTAACCCAAATCTTTCTTTCAGATTTGGGATGTCTGGCTCCTGAACAGCTGTCAGGTCTATTCAAAGTCGTGAATATCTATAATGTCAACCCCGGATTAATAAACCCCGAAAAGTGGATTATTAAGGAGGGTACCCCCAAAAGTGATGAATGCCCCTTTAAAATGGGACCCCCCCAATTAAACAACCATGGGGTTTATTAATCCGGGGTCAACATTACAATATACAGTAATATCATTCCCTTCCATTTCTGTGGGCACTTGAGGATTACAGAGACGCTACGAGACACTCTTCACTCAACCCATGCCTTTGTACGCCATCTCCGCCGAGTGTGGGTGCTCGAGAATGCTATTTGTCTGCCAAACGATCCCAGCCAGCAATGACCCATGGACCCATGGTTGATAGGCCTTGTTAGGAAGCTCCTGAACAGGGGTCACCTTCTAAGGCTACTCATCATTCACGACGCTAAGTCAAGAAACTACTGTAGAATCACCTGAGCAGGGTTCTTATCTTGACTGATGTGCACAGGGTCTTTACTTTATGCTCCGGGCCGCTGAATTTTAGAGTTTCATGGCATCACGAAGTGCCTGCTAGATGTATCTCCGGATGATGCGACCCTTGAAACGCTGCGGATGGTGGAGCACTGGCGTCAACTTGTAGGCACAAATGGCTATGTCAATGTTGCATCAGTCCAATATCAACTACTGATTATCTAAAAAGTATAAACATCTGTCAGACCGTTCAGAATATTTCCAATGCCAAAATGTCTTTGACCAAAATAAGGTTCATATCTTTCAGCAAAAGCATGTTATAGCCTTATAGCTTTAACATCAAATTCAAAGAGTTCTGAGCCAATCATCTTGATTTCTCCCAAAATATTACACCCCTGAAAACTAACATTACATTGGAAAATCCCCATTTTCAATGGGAAATGCATCTTCAAATGGTGGATTTTCCATTGTCATGTTTTTTTTGGGGGGGTACAAAGAAGCAAGTTGCGGGGACTTCTTTTTCCAAAATTCACTCCGGTTGCGAAAGGCTGCTGATGAAATCAATGCCTTCCAACGACACTGTCCGAATTTACCATAGAGTCGAGGCGGGTTACCACGCACGATCTTTTGACCATCAGAATTTCAATGGAGGAATCATTTTTGACAAATTGATATATTCAATACTTGATCAAGGACATACTAAAGAAGCTGCCATGACAAGATTAGAGATCCTGGTTACTTTCATGTATAAGTTGATGTATTGTGTATCATGATTCATGTTCTCGAAATGGTTTGCTTTGCTTGGCTAGTCTTTCATTAGGGTGCACAACTCTCATGGCATTGCCACCGCGGACTCGATTTGAAGCGCCCCGCGGGGATTTTCTGGCGCTTCCGCGCGCGTCTTTGGCGGTTTTGGGCAAAGCTCTTTGCAGTTGGGAGATATGACTTTTCAGGCAAAACTTGTTCAAACACTCAAATTGGAGGGGATTCGATCAATTGTCAAATCATGGCAAATCTCAGATTGGATCAAGGATACTCCAAGCATGTGCGGAATTTCTTCAATGAATTTTGTAAAATACCAGGACCTTAAACTCGAACATCTGACCGCTCTCGCGTCGCTGGGCGCGCTGCTCAGTTGGCCCGGAACGAATAAAGGACACGTCGAGGTTGAGTGAAATCAACAGAAGGGTTATCACTTGTGTGGTGAAACGTTTTTTTCGCCCATAAATATGATTTTCAGAAGTTTTGATGTAGGATTGACTAGATGTGGACTTAAAACTACGAAGCGAGTTCAATCCAAATGGGCTTTGTCTGAGATCTCACTGTACACCTTAGTTCTAGTCGGGGTTTCATTCAAGAAGCTATCTACTATTGAAATTCCTTGAATATCTCTTGTTTGAGCAGTCTTGGGCTAGTGGCTCCAGTTATGCACAACTTCAATTTTCGTGTGAAACATCTGGTAATGCGGTGCCAAGGTGTATATTCATTGAAAACTTCTGGTGATGTTCTGCCATGTCTGCATACAAGTCAGAGGCAGCCTTTCCTTTGCTGCATTGCTTGCCACAGTTTATAACAATTGCAGATCCAAAGATGTCGTCTTGATACTATGTAGCTTTCCAACTATCAACCTCAACGGGTGCCCCTGCCGCGTCACACAGATTCAGTCGACAACGCATCCTCTGATAACCACAAGTTGTACCAAGAGGCATTGAGATTCAATGAAGTCTAAGGGGGTCGTGGGGGTGCTCCAGTTTGGAACACTCCTGTGACAGTTTTGTGGTTCATGAGACAAGTGGCCACGTAAAGTCATTTCTTGACAACCCATGCCCAACACTAAGAGTAACAGCTAGTTTCCTTCACTCATTAAGCTATCGGAGTCTGGCAATCGACCTGCAAGTGCCACACCAAAAGATGGCTGCATCATAGTGTGTAGACAGAAATTTTGTCGCCCAAAAAAAAATCCCAAATGCAATATTTATGATTTTACGCATATATTCTGCTATGAATTGGATGCTTGTCTGATAGTATGATGTGGAAATGTAGCTTCACGGTTTTCATCCCCTCCAGAGATGTTTGAGGGAAAAAAACACTTTGAGAAAACCAATTCCAAACACCGCTCACCTCTGTGAAAGCCATTTTCCGGGTGTGTCACTGCTATTGCGGAGACGATTCGAGGCTGGTTTCCAGCACGCCATAGCAAAAAAAAAGCACGCATTGAATTTGAACGCACCATCTTCACTTTCAATGTTTGGGATCTTTGGGATCTGCTTTGTAAAGCCTCATGATTGTCAATTTCTGATTCATCCGGCATCTATATATATCTTGTGTAGCGAGTACTGGGTCGCTTTTTGTTGAGCCTTGCATTGTCCTTGCAGCAACTTCTACCCACTCGTTGGGATGCCCTGACGGCCCACAGTCGAGCAACCGGAGTTCTTCCTCCCTTGAGCAGGTTTCGGTGCTCAGCCTTCAGCAATATATATATATATATATTTATATATATGTATTCGGTATGCTTACAACACCCCACCCCATGCCACCCCATGCCACCCCAACGTTCGTCCAAAAGCGTGCAAAACGCTGCCCCCGGTTTTTCGGGCAGTTGGCATAAACTACTATGTTGCTTTCCCACAAATTCACAATGCCCCAACGTACCATAACAAAACAAACACCGCGGAAACTTCTGCGGAACACCGAGACGAAGCAACCACAAGGACTGACGGCTGGCGCTACGGCGTCTGGATCCAGCTGCGAAGGTTGGAAATGTCACGTGGAAGCGTCGTGGTGTTGGGTGAAGGCCAAGTGTCCAAGTGCCTATCCCCCAAACCTCTCAACCAATGGCTGGGAAAACGTTTCACCCTTGGCCAAAGCACAGGCAGCTGCCTGTGCCATCTTGACTTTCCGCTGCAAGCTTGCTTGTTCTCTACAAAAAAAACAGGACCAAAGTCAATGTGTGTTTTCCGACCCCGCACCAACAACGCAATGTGCTCATTCCAAAGCTGGGGCAGGGTATTTTGGCCGTTTCGGCACCCCGTGAACTGTGTACAAAACGAAGAGTGACCATAGCTCAGACCTTGTCTTTAGCCATTTCACTCTGGGAGACTTCGCTCTCTCAGGAACCGATGGTTCAGTGCCTGCACCAAGGCTGGGAAGCTGTTTGGAAACATTGGTGGAAGGCTACCGAATCAACACATGGAGAGTAAAGGGCTTTGAGTCGGTACACACTTTGCCTTTCAATGCCCAACATTTTCAGGGTAGTTGTTCTTTATCTGTCTGCCCGCACCGTTCACCTCAAATGTAATTTTTTAGATTTTAAATGCACAACATTACCACATATTACAACACCGGACTTGGAATACAAACATAGCTTCAGACAGCTACAGCCACAGCTGTGAGACAAGCCTGTTTCGCAGCCGGTCGAGCGTTCTTATCAAAGATCAACAAGTGACCTGATGCAGCAGTCAAGACACTCTTGCAAGGTGGCAGCAATTTTCACAACGCTGTGTATACACGCAAACAGTACCAACATTTCCCAACCATTCGAAATGGGACATTGGTGCAACCTGACGATTTGATTTCTGCCAAATTCTCCATCACCAGGAGCACTGTGGCTTTTTTACAACTTAGTTGTTTGTTGCATCCAACTGATACAAGTATGTGGTACAGTACTTGTTCATCCCCAAGACTATTCATTGATAAGGATGATAAGGATCTTCAAGAGCCACTTGTCACCTATCAGCTTCTCAGCCATCGTCCCCACCCGAAAAAATGCCGCCTACAAAGTCTGCAAAGACAGCATGTTTCTGAGGCACCATCTTCTCCAGCGGCAACTGGCGTCCACCATGAAGTCACTCTATGGTCGGATCATTGAAGTCACTTCCCCATCCACCGGGGGCCGCCTGGTTGGCGACATGCTTCTCTGAAGAACGGGACTGCGCTCCGGCAGGCCTCACCATGTGGCCATTTTGGCGGTCATTGTTGCCCAATCGTTCGTTGCTTATTTGCACACTCCTTGATGCCTGTTCACTGACGCTGCTTCCAGATAAGAAGTCATTACAATCGGGCTACCCGGTGCAGACAGAAGCAACAGGCAAAGGACAACTGCAACAACATCTAAAGACACCGAATCCGCCTATGATTTCCTAGAGCCTACTGTATCTATTTACGTGTTCATTGAACTATAAAGAAAAAAATCACTCGCGCGTGGCACAACTTGGTTTACAGCCAATTCAGCTTCCATCCACCATGTCTGTCTCTTGCCAGGTACCTGACCCAGCTTTGCAAATGCTTTTGAAGTAGTCAAAGTAGTCTCAAACTCCAAAACACTGGAATTTCATAAGCTTCACTTTTTTTCTGTCAACCTGTGTCCAATTCTTTCCCTTCAAAATCTTCAAATCTTCAAGACTGGGCACTTGTCCCTGGGTTGGCCGGTCGCTTGGGACAGCATCTTAGAAGGGAATCCTCCCAAACTTGCCTCCTGGCGGTGCTTCAGAGAGTTTTCTGCTTGGTGGTTGATGCTCATCAAAATGGGAATCTTCCCCAAATAGGCATGAAATATCATGAAAATAAAAAAACGTTTGAAACCACCACCGGTCATGTTGTGGTTTTGAGGGAGTTTCAATCGCACAAACGAAAAGTTTCACCCTGAGTGAAACAAAAAAGCCCGTCCATCAAAGCCAGATGTTCCAGGTTCTCGTGAGTGCCAAAGAGAAGCTCTCCAGTGTACAGCTCCATCAAAATGCAACTGGGGATGAAAGAGACGTTGAAGTGAGTTTGGGGCGAGCTAGGCAATGTTGTGCATGGTGTGTAGAAGTTGTTGGTAAGTATCCTATGTCAAAGAGGACAACATGTCTTTAAAAAAATCGACACCACGAGCACCTATATAATTTTGGGCCAGATTCTGATCAGTATTTGGCCTATGATCAATTGGTATGCCTCGAAGATGTCGGCGCCGAAACCAACCCGTTCTCCCAAAAAAGTAGGGCACATTCCAGACTCTTTACCCCTCGAACTGAACTGTACTTGGATCTCGAAGTGCTATGCATGTCAGTACGTTCCTTCACTTCTATTGTCCAATCCCAAAGGCTGACACACGACCAAAGTTCGATCAAATTTCGAAGAGAAAAACAGTTGGAGGCCGTGAAAACAGCCATGAATACCAATGAATACCAATGATACTAGAATAGAATAGCAAGCACCTTGCCAGTCATGAACGAACATGTTGAGATTCGCCTTCAAAATCACGTCACAGGTGTCTTTTGATTTCAGATGACATCTCTGGAAAACAAGTCAAATGCTGGAACCGTCACGGGCAGCCACTAACAGTCATGTGGAGGGATCTACAGGGAGCTTCCTCTTGTGAAAAAGTGCACGTGTACGGGGGACAAGGATCCGATAGAGAAAAATTAAAGCCTGTTCCCATGGAATGAACTGATGTCTTCCATCCAGTGCGAAGATTAGGTGTCATTTCATGAGAGGAGAAATATGCTGTGTGGGCTGGTGACATCTATGTCAACATGAATTTTGTCCAAAAATATGTGTCTTACAATATGTGTGCAAGCCGGTCTCACTTTTTCTTGGAGAAATGAAATCATTTTCTGGTTGTAGGCCCACTTTTCTTGACAATTCAAGAAGTCTAATTGGCTTTCTTCTACACCTTGCTTGACCGATGTTTGTTTCTGAAAAGCATTCGCACTGCAAAAAGCTGTGCTCTAGACAGCCCGTCTGCCCGGCTTGAATTCCTCTCGTACTTCAACTATTGAGACTCGTCCCTCTCCATTTTCCAGTGGATTTTTCACCCCAAACCACGGAGGTTTGATGAAGTACGATGAGTAAAACTGAGAAGCATCAACCATATCGGACCTTGAGAAGTAGCAAAGGAAAGTTGATGACAGCATATGAGGTTTGTAGAAACTTCTCCACAAGCAATCAAATCCTCAAATCCTCAGTTCCCTCATAAGTTGCAGATTCGCCGCAATCTTTCGGGAATCACTATAGCACATTCACACGACCACAAATCCCTCAGTCATCATCCATTCTGTTGACATTTCGATGATTCCGCTTGTGTATGCTCTTTATAATTGGGCTTGGAGGCCTTGTTGCTCGGAATCTTCAAGCCTGAATTTGTTGTGAGTTTAGGGAACAGGACTTCAATTGATTCAATTGTAATTTAACAAGTCAGGGAACACAAAAACTTTGGAGCTTCGCCCAAGGCTACTAGCTAAGCTACCCCGGCCCCTTGCGACCGTAGATAAGGGCAATACCCCTGGCATGGGTTACATGAGAATCCATGTGCATACTCTTTACTTATGTCACATATCATTGAGACACTGAACTAAGTTGGAAGCGTTGTCAGCATGCAACAGCAAATCATACAAGTAGCTGCTTCACAACGCAAAATATTGGATAAACACTAAACGTAAACATACAACCTACGCAAAACTCAAGAACTAATTGATTGTGGCCTTCGAAATGTTCTTTGTACTAGTTGGATCCAACATTAAAAAAATTGTTGCACAAAGCTGGCAAGAACTTCTGCGCTGCCCACCTGCACATCGACGTAAACCGAAGCAACAAAAAAGTGTGGAGCTTCTCATGCTCTGCAATGTATTTATGACATGAGTCAGAACAAGCTAGTGTAGCCTCCTTGGAAACACTGCCTCCAAACTCGCAAATCAGCACATCTTCACAATCTTCACAGCTGTCACCACCCCATGAACGACATTTGAACGACCCTGTCCTGTCGCTCGCAGCTCCTGACATCTTCGCAACGCCACTCTGCAAAGCGGTGATTTTTGACGAGTCAATCTACTCAACGAGCAACTCAAATGAGAAGTTTGGGGTAAATGAGGTTGCAAAACTCCTTGGTATAAAATGCACCTCTCAAAAAATCTAGATATCTTTTTCAAAGCGGAAGAGCACCATCTTCAGCGTTCTGGCCATTCATCGCTGTAAATTCCACTCGTCTTGATGTCGTCTTGGGAACGTTCTCTCTTCCAACATCCCAAGTGGGAAAATGGAACCTACATTCATATTGTAAAATCCATGACTTCCAAGAAGAAACTGCGGTTGGTCGATGTCACTGGACCGCCGGCGCCTGCACATGAGTTAACTCAAGTGAAAAGAAGCCACCATCGGCTCCAACACTTCACTCTCTGTATAGGGTTAACCCACATGTTTGAAACATTGGAATTCCCACACATCACTTTTGCGTGAAAAATCTGCTTAACAGCTCCTACAGTAGCTTTGCCAAGGAACTCTCGGAGATGCCCTGGGTTTGCTCCACCACATTGCAGCATCCAAGTGGGAGCATTTCCCAGACTCCGTCGATTGCTATCATGAAAGTTACAAGGATATCAGGTATCGAACAAGAAATTCGGCAAAGACAAGGACAAATCAATTCTCTACAAAGGCAAGACTTTTATGAAGAACAAATGCCCCTGGTTCGCCCATACCTGTCAATAAAATTATTAGATCTTTCGATTACCTTGGAAATTAAAGGCGGTATGACATGGATGAAGGATGATGAATTCAAACATTAGGAAATCTACCATTTTTGGGGATCCAAAAAGGCTTTCTTGTTCAGAGTGAAACCACCTCATTATTTCCCAACAACCTTTTAGACCGGAAGTGTCCTACCGTGGGTGGAACCTCCAAGGCTGAAGCCTTACCCCTGCAATCATCCCCGGCTCCCGGACCCCAGAGACCACACATCTGAGAGCTCGTTCCAGCCCATAGAGAGGATCACCTACAACGAACAACAACAACAACAACAACAACAACAACAACAACAACAACAACAACAACAACAACAACAACAACAACAACAACAACGATGACGACACTGCTACTATACTTCTACTATCTTCTACTACTTCTACTTCTTCTTCTCATTTTTCTGCTCGTACTCCGGCTGCTACAACTATTGGAGCTACTCAGCTACTCCTGCTACTACTCAAGTTCCTCCCGCTGCTAATGCTGCTGCTACAACAACGCAAAAAAAAAAGCATGAACATAGAATAAACATGAATAAACTGTCACAATTGTAGCGAGAAGTAGAAGCGCGCTTTCTAATCGCCCTCCATTCAAACGCATGGGACTAACCCAAGATCACCCTCCGGCAACCAATGGCAACTGCCATCAATGGTCGCAGGAGGAGACAACTCCGCTTCCCAGTCGCAGTCAAGACAAGAGTAAGGACACATTTCTGCATCCAGCAAGTATGCTGGCAATTTCCACAGATTCCCTTCCCAAAAAAAAACATTTCATAAAATATCCCCAAAAATCCAACCCACCACCAAACCAAAAATCCAAAAAACAACCAGCAAACCTACGGACCTGCAATGGAGTTTAGTTTCAGGACATAGGCCTGCTAGGCACCCCACCTCAGGACCTCTGTACTGTCTCGTGTTGATGACAGAAGAATGGTGCTCGTCTTCGTACCTGTTTAAAAACCCATGGCTTCAGGAGCTGGAAATTGCCATCTGATCTGTAAAAAAATCAAAAAAAAAACACCGCTGCTGAAAAAGAAATGGTGGAAAATGAAAAATGGTTCAACTGAAACTGAAAAAGGGTCACGTGGCATTGCCAAAGTCGATTAATTTTATGTCTGGGCAGATGGGTCGCTTGTACCTGAAGACATCATCCGATATCAACAGCAAAAGTTGGACCCTGCAAAACACTGGCGCGTGTGTCTAAACACCAAAGAAAAATGCGGGTGAGGTTGATCTGATTTTGGAACCAAACCTGTTCACTTTTAATTTTTTTCTTCGCCCGCAAACGAGCAAGTGGTTCCACAATCGGGTGACCCCTTTCGCATATGAGCTGTTACAACGGTGCTACAGTAACCTGCCTGTGTTTTTACCACGTTTTTTTCTCGGGTGGCTTTCAGCAACATCGGAACACATCCTCTGTAAGACTCGGACGCTTGCCAATTTTTTGATGATTTGTTTTTCTCCTGGGGGAAGGCAGACAGACACATACAACATGCATGCAGTTACAAGGCAACAGTCAAGCTACATTCATTGAACCGGAATGGTGACTTTTCTATCGGAACCAAATGCCTGTAGTAGCTGCTTGAATTTATATGTCCACACGACTGCTGACAAGTTGATGAAACAAAATCTCCATCAATTTCAACTCATTGTCATGCATGTTTCCAACCATTTCGTGAAGCATCTGGTTGGGTTCCTCACACTGGCGTGACAAAAAAAAAAATATGGCCACGCCTTACACCATCCCATGTTTTTGACGTTGACGGTCCTGCCACTCAGCTTCCCGCGGGAAGGTGGCATGTCTAGGTGGCTTGTTGGCCGCCAAGAGAATGTTCTCGGGCTTCAGGTCGGTGTGGGTCATCTGGCAGCACGAAAAGGGGGTGGGCACATCACCAGCGTCATCGCAGCGTTGGATTGATCCATTGTGAAGGACCAATCGATGCCTATCAATAACTTGGCTTGTTAAAAGCAGAAACTGCTCCGCCAATCACATAACACAACTGGACCCATGATACACATTGCGAAAGCGCAAGTACATTCGTTTAAGGACCCTTTCCGGCCACCAGCCATCCACCTGCAAACGGCTGTGCAAGAAACCCAATGCTTCCAAGGACTGCTCGGCAAACTGCTGGATGTCCTGACAGCGTCACAATGCAAAAAACACCCTACCCCCGAAAACACTCCCAATCAAAGCATATTTGGGGCAAGCTTGATTTTGGTTGGGCTGCAGTTGGCGCGCTCGCCTCGAACGACCCGAAACAGGATCCTAACGTCTGACTATCAGAATATGAATGGTTGCAAGCATGGAGGCAGCGACCCACAAGTCAAAGCGCAGTGGCTGGAAAGGCCGCGTTGATGTGCTGCGGTCTTGGCGAACGCTTTGCGGCGCTACCTTCCATCGCTAAAGGGATGCTAAAGGTCCTAGGTTCCTCGAATATCTCTATCAAAGAAGATGCAGAAACCAAGGCACATCAAGTATCTCGTGTTCGTTGAAAGAGGGGCTTCTCGTGCGACGGAAGACCATTCAATCTCTGTATCATACCCGAACTTCGCGAACTCCCTGGGATTGGGAAGAGTGTACTACTCCAATCCGGAGATGGATCTATCAAAATTGAAGGATGAGTTGAAACCCTACAGGCACTACACTATGGAGGTCGCCTTTCTATGTGTTTCCAATCAAGTCGTTTTTCCGCTGTCCTGTTTCTTTTGAGCATCTGAAATTTTCACTAAGCTGGATCCACAAGATACTTGTCTTTTTTATGTAGTTTGAGTGCAGTGAGCACTACCTCCAAACGCAACAAGGTCTGAGCTGTCTTTAGTGAAGAAAGATCAAATAGCCCTAAAAAAACGGCTCACTTCACACCTCAGCATGGGGATGTTCTGAGATACAAGTATTGCTGGTCAAAATTCTGAGAAGTCTGACATCATCCCAGTAGCCCTGAGGCTCCCTCAATACCTTGATTTGTGAAAAGATGTTTTTTGGCCCGGAAATTCCATCCTTGAAATCTTATGTTGCCCTCAGATTCAGGTAGTTTTTGGAGCCCTGATTCACTGTAGGTAACCAATCCGCCAGGCAACGGCTCTGTGCCCAACAAACTGACCAAATGGGCATCAGAGATATCTGCGTGTAAATCCTCTTTTACACAATGTACTTAGGGGCAATCGTTGGCCAAAAGATATGAACCAATGAAGGGATTATGAAAGAGTTCCATGATCTTCATCCAAAAAAAGTCAAGTGCACTAAGGGCATGCACAATTTTGTGTTTTGGCTCGACCAAATACTGAGAAAGTGAGGTGCTCGTGGTGGCAGCCACCAAGCGGGGCACACAGTCTTCACACGAAATGACTGAAGGATACGAAACTATCTCTATCAGTTAAGAGTTGAAGAGCTGAAAGGCACCTCAGATCCCCAATTACGAAGCAAGCTTCGAAGTAAATTGCAATGTCTTTTCATATCTTTGTACATTGCACGCTTCCCAAACTAACCAACGTGCCGATCTTGATGCAATGAACAAAAAAACACTTGAGAGTTAATCTAAATCCCTTTCAAAAGACTGGCCAACCCACCCTGAAAAAGATTAATTATTCAGTGACTCAGATTCATTTTACCTTTTACCATCTCCATCTTTGACAAAAGTTGAGGCATCTCCACAATTTTGCCCAATTTTTTAGAACGTCAATTTTTGACATGCAGAGGATACTTCATAGCTTCACAACTTAGCAGGCCCAACACCGACCCATCCAATGAAATCGCCTGCATCCAAAAGCCTCGGAAGTTGTTCCTGGCGAAAACACGTCCGAGTCTCGGGGTGGATTGGGTGCCTCTACCTACACGTCAACAACCTACCCATCAATGGGAGGCAGAGTCCAATCCGAGAAACTGAGAGTGATGCAGTAGTGATGACGCGATTTCAATGATTTTGTGTCATGATAAAGGCGTTGTGAGGCATGGTGCTGCATATGAATATATCTATATCATCGGACACCTTTTTCAGAGAATCGTTACGTCTTTGTCTCTGACATCCTATGTCCTTCTCTTTCACTCTGCGTACACTCATTAATGTCTACATCGGTAAAGCAACAAGAACTGTCCTAAGGAGATAGTGATCGATTCTGATCTTCCATGAAGGCAACTTACTGACGTTCTCTACATGTTCATGGAACCGGGTGTCTCGCATGTCATAGTCCTCTAAGTAGAATGCTGCGTAAAACCAGGTGGACAAAATATTAAGATAGAGAAGTTCGCTGAGATCCCAAAGCAACAAGTCTTTTGGTTGAAAACACTCTATATATATACCCTGAAAGATTGGCAAAGGTACTGCTTATGAAATAGTGCTTGTGGTTTTTTTGTAGTCCAACAACATCAGGCCCCCATTCTCCATGATTGCAAGGCACTCTTTGAGAAAATCATACAGTGAGCAGCCACAGACTTCAAAGACCAGGCAAAAGTGCCTCTCACTGGATCTCTGTGGGGTTCAAATGTCGATAAGGACGCTGATTCAACTTGGCTTTTTTGCCATTTGTTTCGCGTGATTTTTGCAAAATTGAAAAGCATTGAAAAAGGCTGAAACACGAGAATCATCCAGAAGTGGTCTCTTCCAAACGAGAACATCCTGGATCTGGGAGTCAATGTTGGGAAGTAACAACAACTCAGGTTAGTGGAACATCAGAATAGGAACTATAGTTACGTTAGATTTCCCGAGTGTAGATATCCTCTGCACCAATGATGATTTTTGCTCGTTGCGGGCTTACACGCTGTCACTTGAATACCAGTTGATACAGTAATAGATAGGCCTTCGCAGAAATGCAAGAGCCAATTACAACCAATCATTCTATTACCATCCATGACACCAAAGCTCATCTTACAAGATATTCTTGCCAACCCTTTCAATCAAAGTCAACTTCCTCCCCCAACAGGCCCAGGGCGCCCGTTGAACAAGAATGTGTCCAGCATGATAGCACTCCTGGAAACGCCGGGGTGCCACAGATCGGATCGACAGAACATAAATAGCCTCAGCTATCAGGCGGTACTTCTGACAGCCTTGCTCCGGAACCTTCTGGAAACCTGTGGAACCCCTGGAACACTCAGAACCTTCAACCTTCCAGAATTCTCTTCCTTGCTTGGGTCCTTCAGCTCCTTCAAAACCTTCAACCCCCTGGTGTTACCATGTTCTGGGCTGCTTCAGGGCCAACCAAAAAAACCTATTTTGGCAGAGCTGCAGTAGCATCCTTTCCGCCTCCTGAAACCGGAGAAACATCCATTCTCCAGTTGCATAGCTTGGTCAAAAAGGGGATCAAAGACTCATCTCTCTGTGGGTATCCACCAGAAAGAGTAAAGAGGGGGCCGAAAATGAAAGGTACAGTATATATAAATCATAATATTTAATACAGTTATCTATACATATATTGTATTTGATTATTTGTATATCTTAGATCGTTGTAATGTTGTATATTATTTTATAGCTCCAAACTTGGATGATCGGCACAGTGTAGCGCGTAATCAGTTGAAGGCATACGCTTAGGACCCTCCAAAAAGAACGTTTTGATTGGACTGAACTCCTGCAGGTTAAAGGTACCAGCTTGGATTCATAGATGCTTGCGAAGAATACTTTGAAGGCTTGAACATGATGAAACTGCGAGTGCTATGCAGAATTAACATGAACTACCGGCATCATTCCCCACTTTCAAGAGAACTCTTTAAGTTATGCAATCATAAAGATTCAATCTGCAATCCATCTCCTCAAGTCAGGCTTTTCCGTCCTGGTCCTCTTGCCCATTGGGTCTGCTTTTTTGATATCCTGCGGTCGCCGTTGGCCGTTGCTACTGCAGCTCATGATGCGAAAATGATGGTGATCACACCTCTATTGATGTTGCTAATACTGACAGTAACGGTGATACTGATGATAGGGAGGAGGAAGATAATTTCTATTATTAATTTCTATTATGATGATGACGATGATGATGAATTTGATGATGCTGTTGATGATGCTGTTGATGATGATGATGATGATGACGACGATGATGACGACGACGATGATGATGCTGACAAGGATGATGATAATGATGATGGGTAAAAGGGGGGCTATCATTGCACGCGTGATCTATTCTTTTACAAATATGTGTGTGTGTATGAATATACATATATATATATATTGATGCAGCCATCTCCCTACATAATTTGCCATTCTTATATGTTCTCATCATGTTCCTTGTCATCATTCCGAAAGATTGTTTGAAGGAAAGGTGCACATTGGAGAATCCAAAACACTCAAACCAGGCAAAACATGAGTCGAAAACCAGCCTAGGCTTCTCATCAACACTCTAGGAAAACCCGTTAAAATCATCAAGAGAAGCACCGTTGTCCACCCCTAGCGTCCCTGAGAATGTCGGCTTCGATCTTTGCATTCTCTGCGTACCTTCAGACTGGCCAACAAGGACATGGTCTCTGAGTCCATGGTTGATGCAAAGGACTCTCCGTTGACGGTAGAAGAAATGCTTTTTGGAGTACCGTAGCTATTCATTTCCAAAAGGATTCCTCTCGACTACAGGCCCTCTAGCCCAGCTTTCCGGTCTGCGGAACCTCCCAAACTTCAACATCGGACACTGTTTTTCTCTCAACACATCAAAGTGCTGCTGTTCACCGTCTGGTGCCACGCAGGCTCCAGTTCTCTGGTATCATCATGTCAAACCCAAAACCTGCTGTCAATTCTCGAGGCATGTGTTTTTCTCACTCTTGATACCCTTCGAGACCGCAACTTCAAGTTCACTGGCGCAGCGGCAAGCAATGACCGAGCAGAGATTTGCTTGTTTTTCCGTTCAAGAATATTGATTCTAGAAATGACTTGGCGCCACATGGCATACACTTCTCTGTCGACCGACTTATGTACACCCATCATCAGTGCCAGCCTCACATCAACACCGTTTGCACCTCCGATTCGGAGAGTGCAGGGGTGCAGAGCTCTTCTCCTTTGGAGAGCCAAGTGCTGATGAGACGCTTCTCCTGCTGGAGATAGACTGAGCAAAAATTGTTGATCTATAGAAATGAGAGGCAAGGAATCAATGATTCTTCAAATATCCAAAAGTGGAATGCTGGACAGAAGTCATTTGAGATGAGCGCAACAAGTCATGCAAAGTCTTGCTCGTAAATCTTCGCAATACAGGCCATTGAAACAAAGCGATTGTTGATATGAAAAGGAAAGGATCAATAATGTGTTCAGTCAAACCAAGAAAGCTGAATGACTATTTGTAAATCTGTGTGTAGTTCTTAAAAGAAAATTAGGAAATGAGTTAGTATATGTTTGTAAGAGTTAATATCAACCAGTACAATCTAGTCATGGCAACCCTTAGGTCCCCTGCTAAAGGTTAAACTCTTAGTAGGTTACATATAAAATCCCACTAAACTCAAAGGAGCTAAGGGAATAAGGCTAATCTAAGATATGCCCAGTAGTCTCAGTCTTCACCCAACCCCATCCAACCCCAGACCTCAGCCCGAGCTGCAACCACAGAACTAGGATCTGCAGGATTGGCTTCTCTCAGATCCAAATGATGCGCCTCGGCAATTTTTGATGGTCTCATATTACCACAAGCCATAAATGATGGAAACAACGTTAGGACAATGGACATTGTCCAAATATATATATCTTAAATCTCAAATCTTAGAGGTCAAATTGCCTACGGTTTCTAAGATCCCATGATTCGCTCGTACGCTTTGCATGGCACCCTTTCAATCCACCTCACACAGCGATTTTCATGCGGTCTGAGAACTCCAAGGTCAATGATAACAGCAGGCAAAGTGGGGCCCTGATCTTTAAGGTATCCACCTGGCATCATCAGACTGGGGAGGGATGGGATTTTGGGTCACCTGGATCCAAAATCTCTCCAAGAGTCCAATGAGGTGTTTTTTTCTCAGGTCTTTAGGCACGACTTTGTATTGGTTTTTGAAGGAGTCAGGCTCTCCAACCCCCAACTCTTTGCCAAGGTAGTGGTTTTTTTCTATGCAAGTCTATGCAAGAAATCCTAGAAAGAAATACATGGAAAGGACCCATGTAGTGCACCCAGTCAAAATTGCCACGCCTCCATGCCAGGGATCTAATAAGCCATTGGAGAAAATGATTTTGGACGCAACTCTACTCATGTTGATGCCACCCAACCTCAAGACTCAAGAGCTTAAGCCAAAGCACCAAGGAAAAAGATCCAAAAACCCAAGACAACAAGCACAAAAACACTGAGGTGTTGGCTGCAAGCGATTAAAGACAGGGTCTGGTTGTACACCATAGTGTTTCATGCAGTAGCTGTTCAACTTAGCCATGGTCCAATTCCTGGTGCGAAAGTTGGGACCCGTGGGAAGGAAGGACGATACAAATCTGAAACGGGGCTTAAAGGCCACATGGCCTTGGTGGAAACATATCGGTAACATTGTTGGTGTTCTGTTCGTAGAAGATCTCAGTACCTTAAAAACGCTTTCGTTTTGGCTGAGCAACGCATCAGGTGATGCCCTTCGCAAAAATTCGATCTTAGATTGGATGGACTCTGATTATGTAGACAATTCTTTGTGGCCATATCAATTATAAGAAATGCTTAATTTGCCACGCGGAAAAGCGAAAAATATGCATAAATTATTTTTAAGCAAATCCAAGTTCCTGATGGATCGGTGTTCAGAAGCAACAACTGGCATGACTAGTTTCTTGCACAGCGGGCATGCTTTCAGCAAACCTATGCCCCCGATTTTATACTATAGGTTTCAGTAAAGGGGATTGGTAAAGGGTGCTGGATGTTCAAATCTATGACATTCCCCACTTCCAATCTTTGCCAACAGCAAATCTAGGATGCCAAGCAACACATCTGATAATCCCACGCTCTGGATGCGAGGCCAGTGCCACAGCCGGTTTGATCAGCGCATTCAACGAATATGTTGTACCTCAGAAACAAAAACAGCTGATAAACACAAGAGAAAGATGCCAAACGTGGCATTATGAAAACTTTCATGCTACAAATCAAACCTCTGCAGAAGCTGAAACAGAAAAGAAAACTTTCAAGCTATTAGACTTGGTGGACTTTGAAACCAACGAACATGTAAAAAATTCCAAGGCACATGTCGAAGCAAGTTTGCTTTGGCTGTTTGTAGAGCATGGCAACCGCCTCTGCCAGACCTGCTAGTTCGCTACAGGTCCACCAACGAGTTGCACAGAAAGAACTGCATATTTCTTGCAAAGAGGGTTCCCATCGTCAAAAAATGTCAGTTCCTTTCACATGATACTGTTGATGGAAGGAATCCTGCACCAGTTGATGTAGTAGATATATAGGGTCTTACACATCCCAGGTGGTGCAGGATTTCTTCCATCAACTACGCCGAGCCCAAACTCCCGGCTGCCGCACCGTCAATTGGGCGGACGGCGTCCAAGACTTTGTTGCAAGCTGCCGCCATGGGCCATGCTGGCAGTGGTGCTAAAAAGGAGGAAGCATAGGGGTAGTTGCCTCAGCAAAATCTGAAGTTCCCAACAACATCAACAACTTCCAAGCCCTTCTAGAAAGTTTGCCTGCGGAACGTTCATGATGCCTTGCCCTGCCAACATGATTGTGCCAGAGTGAGCACCCTCTTGTACGGAGGATCTATCTTCAATCTGAAATGACACGTCTATGTTCTTGTCACCTCTTGGAGTGTTCACAACGCTTTTGACCATCCGTTCATGCGCCAAACTGGACAAGTCGCACATTGCCATCTCCTTAATGCTCAAAAGATGAACATCTCAAATCAAAAAGTCACTAAAAATTCATTGTTTCCAGCTGCAGTCGATCTCTCCTTTCAACTCTCAGTTGTGGTTCGTTCTTCTGAGGCCGTGTCCGTCCATGCATTCCTGACATACCTCATCTCATCATGGTGGGGTGGAAACACTGGGATAGTGGATGGCAGGGACAGATGTAGTGGAATCTCCAGAAGTGCTCCACACATGCACAAGTCATATCTAAAGCTATCATAGTCGAATGCAAATGCAATTTCAATTGAAGTAAACCATCTATTATCAATAAACTTTACAACTGAATTTCAACTAACTACCATAATCTCTATCAAAGTTCAGTACGGCAGGTCTTTTAGGATGTCAGGGTCAACTGTCCTGGCTCCAGTCTCACATCCCAGAGCCCGCAGCAGGCAAGAAATCAATAGGACAGTGCATGATAATCCATACACATGCTTTGGGAGGTTTAAGTACATGTTGCATCGTGTTGCTAAGCTTAGTCCCTTCTAGTGAATCACATGACAAACATTTTCTTGATGTGTCCCTGCAGTACATGTACTTGTCGCTAATGGTGATTGCGTGCAGATGTGGAAACCTCCACATTCACATCTCAAGTAAGAAAGATTTGCGTGCGTGCACCGAAAGGAGGAAGAGCGAAGCTTCCAGCTATCCAAGAAGAAGAGATGACCAAAAGTGGCCATATATCTATTGTCCGATCATCTGATCACTCTTCCAACCCACCCACATGGTATAGACACTGCGGTTCAAAGATTTCATAGAGCCCAAACAGGATAAACAAACCTGCCATTTCGTTGAAGGCTCTATCTAGTTGGCACCTACACAGGCAAACCGTTTTCGTTCGACCAAAGGTACTGGAGAAAATGATCCAACTCCAAGGATGTCATTGGCCGACAGAGCTGAAAAATGTCGCCTGTTCGGTCCAACACCCATGGGGTCAACACTGAGAGAATTCCCCGCCTTGACTCCCTGGCGTCCACTGGAAAAGGTTTCGCTGATGATCGAGCACAAATCGTTGGCAAAAGTCTCTCTTTGTTGGAGCCAAGTATCTTATTTCTTGCAGATCCGTAGCAGTCTTGGCACGTTCCATAATGTCTGTGAATGCCTCCCGGACCACATCTGGGCACTTGGCATGCGCCTTGCCTCACAGTTTCGAATCACGAACCTGCGAATAGATTCCCTAGCAACAAATAGAAAGCGAACTTATACGCCTAAGATTAACTCCTGGCCATTTCCCCACAGGGAATATCCAAGTACGTGGGACAATGGGACAACGGCATGTAGCATCATTTATTCCAAGAGTGTAAACTGTAAAAATCTGTAAACATGATTGGAGGATGTGCAATCAAAAAACACAAGGAATGCCACTGCGACCGGTTCCAAAAGTTAGGTCATAAGTTTGTTTCTGACATGACCTGTTGCTTCATAGATGTTCAATGCCAGGATTTACCTGAAATTTCGAATGGAATTTCACCAGGCTATCACGTCCACCAAACCCCTGTTGCCAGATTGCGGGCGGAATCTGTCACCATGCGATAGAACGTAGACTTATCTTCCTCATGGCGCATTTGGTCAAATGCAGTCAGACAGAATAAGCCCGGCTGTTTCAAGGAAGTCTTCAACCCATTAACATGATCTATGACTCAAAGTGACCAAAGTGAAAAGTAACAACTCATTCGCAAGTTGTAAGCTGTTCCTTGACTTCCAGCCAGACTCTCCAGAAAGTGCTGTTTCAAAAAAAATGGCCCATCCCATTTTTTTCCCTTCAAAAAGATTCCGGAAAGGATTCCAAATGGATCCAAATGGATCCCTGATATCCACCAAGCTTCAATCAAATTCACTCCTTGTGGAATAGGTGCTGAAGCTGCTAGCGCCATGTCGAAGATGTTGGGATATTTGATCCGAGCCCAGGCAGAAAGCATGCCTGATAGACATGGAAACTGACTGGTTCAACTCAACTCAGTTTAGGGGTGTTTCCAAATATAGGGGAGGGCCCCCAAAATGGATGGTGAAAATAATGGAAAACCCTACTTTTTAATGGATGATTTGGGGGGAAAACCCCCTATTTTTGGAAACACCCAAATATGTCCAAAATCACCAATATTTCAGATGAATCCAAAAAAGGTGTCCTTTTCCAGGAAGGAAGAAGGATAAACAGGGCAGAGGCACTGCTGCTGAGAAAGGGAAGAAAAGTATGCTGTTTCTCAGGAGAGTCACGAAGGAAAAAAAAACGAAAAAAGGACTGTGGTATGAATTCGCACGAATCATCACAAAGTGATTCAGCGGTTCCCTTTTCGAATAACTAAGATGCCTTGAGCAAACAAATGATAAGTTTTGACTCCTTAGCTCCATTGAAGAGGCCTCCGTAGGAACCTCCCAAAGCCACCACTCCACTGAACTCATAGGTTGCCTGCGTGGAAGATGGAAGTGATGATTTTAACATTTCATGATATTTTCTACCACCACAACTTATCCAATCTGAAGCTTTCACAACTTCAAATACCTTACATTAGGTCGCCAATATGACCAGATTTCATTTGAACTCACTGATTTAAAGAAAGAACCATTGCAGTTCCAGCGCCTGAAGATGCTGGACAAGCATGGCATAGTCAGCTAAGACTTGGGAGATAGACAAATAGCCCAAATTCTCCTGGCGTTTGTAACAGACAAGGTGTAGTCAAGCGCGGTCTCCAACAAGATCTAAAAAGATTGCAGTCTGGCAGTCCTTGTCAAAAGAGGCATTTCCAAAGGGCAAGGTCTTTCCATAATACCTGGCTTTTAAGCAAGGTAATGTTCAAGCAAGAAGTTGAGTTCCAGGACCCATTGCCATCATCCAAATGAGCCAACATCATCAACCTCCCCCAGCACCCTCCCGCCACCCAAAAAAGGCCACCTGTGCTCTCCGAAGACGATGAGTGCATTGAAACTGGAAGCCCAATCGAAGGGGAGCCCGGTGTTATAGTAAAAGGACTCCAATGGACCTCTGTCGAAAACGGGATTGCAACCCTGAGGTCCATCGAAAAGTCGAAAATCATCCCATGAAGTACAAAAATCGTGTTTTTGGGAGAAAAAAACGAGAAGCAACAAATATTACGTAAGACTTGCTTCACTTGTTTTTCTCCCTTGACTTGTTTTCGGGACTCCCAATTTTTTCAAAGAAAAGGACCTTCATTGCCAGTGTAGAAGAGAAGTGCTCCGCCAGGGCGATAACCTCGGTTGCTATCCAATGAACCAAACGGGCCCTGGCTACTAAACACGAACTTTTTTTTCCTTGTGGCATTCAGGGTCTAACTCGAGACTCGGCCATGTTTGGGTGCACCTAAATTAGTTTCTATCCCCCGCAAAATCATTACCGTCGTCCATTTGGTCACTCGTCGTCGTGTAGATCCTTCGCAGAACCTGTGCAACATGGTTGACCTCGTCGGTATGGGCGTAGGTGAAGGGCACACTGTTGGCGAACTTACCTGCGATCTCTGCAATAGCTCGGCATAGCGCACGAGGGTATCTTTTGAGAACTGCGGTGTTGTAAGTCGTCTTTGAAGCGCGCCCCATTGGTAGTGGTGGAGGGAGTGTATCGCGTACCTGAAAGCCCTCCAGGCATTTCAGGATGGCAGCACCACTTGTAGCTGGAATTGTTGTCAACAGCAGCGTGGGCTTTGGCGAGATAGCGTTCCAGTAACCCTGTTTGATGTGGATAGGATGTACCGTACTAGCCGATTGTATGAATTGCATGATCGGTAAGATCCATATCGATGGAGGCACCAGCATTCCGCGTTGGCCCGGCTGATCTGGATGCTCGATGATAGCAATTCCTGCTGATAGGACCTGCGCCAGGAACAAGAGGATGCAGAACTGTAGAAGGGCGTTCGCCACTTGTACTTGTCTCGCTTCCCGTAACCTCAGTTGAGGTAAGCCCCAAATGAAATCCTGTAGCCGTCCCCCGTCCCTCAAGGGACGTGGACCTTCATGGTCCTCGTACCATCGCAACCTAGACACCGACCAAGTCTCGCATGGGGGCCCGCCAACTGCCATGTGAATGGCACCTTGGCGGGCCCATGCGAGCCATTGTGATTGTTGTTTGGTGTCCAATAAATCGCAATGTGTATTCGAGAGCACGATGTCGATGCTGATGGGAAAAGCGTTATGCCGTCTGGTGGTACCACCTGTAACAGCGCACTGTGCAAGTCCCCCTCACGTCGTGCCCCTGAGAATACGTGCAAAACGTATCGGCAAGCTGTAGGTGTTCGTTGAACTCGATCTGGTAATTGCAGGCGGTTGAGCATGAAGGTCTTGCTGTCGACCCCTGTTGGTACCTGTTGTCTCTCAAGTACCGGGGCCTTTGCAATGTTCTCAATGCTGTGTAGGGCCTCCGTAGCAATGTGTCCGTTTGTCGCCTCTTGTTCCAACAATCGCTCTCGAACTTCCCTAAGCTCTGAATGCGAGACAGGCTCCTGTTGCAAGAAGTCCATGATGCCCTGATGTGCATCCTCCTCTGTGCTCCAGTCAGCTGTCTCACATAGTGCGCATAGAGCCCTGGCGTGCTGTGTAGTTGCCCAAGCATACCCTGGCTCCACTGTTGCATTGTTGCTTTGCATCCACGTTTGCATGATCGTGGAATCTTCATCTCTGGCATTGACATTGCTGCCAAATCCCGGCTGTGTTGGCACCTCCCATCCTTGTGCTGCCACTGTGCTTGCGCACCTTGGCACCGTGCGAAAGTGCCTAGCCAGTCTTGCCGGTGTATTGAATGTCTTGGCACATGCTTGGCATGTGCGTCCTGTCTGTAGATGTCGTCCTGGATGTGTACGTCCGTGGCGCTTGAAGGCGTGTACGGCCCACCCCGTGTATGTAGTGAAGAAGCGGTCGCAGATAAAACACCTGTAGTGAAAACCCTGTTGTGCTTCTTCTTCAAGACTGGGAGCAACTCCAGCATCTTCCAAAAGCTTGAAGGCCCTGCGATGAAGAGTTTGTACATCTGCCTGTATCCGAAGTTGAAGTGTCGCATGCATCGCCACCAGTCTCAAGATACCTTTCCACTTGCCGTACTGTTGTGAAATCATATGATTCCAGTGAGGGAGATCGTAGTTGGGATGTGGATGTATAGTCAGTCCTTGAATGTTCTCGTATAGCCATTTGAAGTCCTCCTCTACCTGCGTCTTCCACTGTTGTTCTGATGCCAGCAGCGCCCACAACAGTGGGTAGTTTCTACGGACATACTGTGCGTAATGTCGTAGCCTTTGTAGCCTGAGCTCCGTCATTGGATGTACTGCATGGCATAGTCCTAGGACCGCATTGTCAGTCATATGGCGGATGTCAAGGTGGTGGAGGGTCTTCTGTAGGGCAATCCTGTAAAAAGCCATGATTCCATGTGTCCACACCTTGGAATCTTTTTGGGTCAATCTTGGCCAGCATGCGGAGTTGTACAATGCTGCAGTGAGGGCTGTGGATCGCAAAACCTGTAAGCGGTGCTCCAAGGGCACGGCTTTGTTGGCAAAAATTTTGGTTCGGTAATCAGAACAGATCTGCCTCCCCTGTGCGAGCCTGTGCTGTATCTCCGGTCCAATCTTGCCTCCATGTGTAATGTATCCTCCCAAATGCTTATATTTGTATACCACTCGTAGAGCTGGCTGTTCCTCCAAGTCGGTTTGTATTGTCAGCAACCCTTTGTCCTCGTTGAAGATCTTGCGTCTCACAATATGCGAAGCCTTACCTTTGAGGTCCATCACCGCTTCCGTCTTCCCTGCTTTGAAATTTGGGGTCATCCCAAAGTCAAGTAGGTCTCGCACCAGCGTCTCTGTGATGTAGGTGAGCTTCTCAACCGCTTGTAGTGGGTCTGGGGAATCCGCCATGACTGCTACGTCGTCAGCCCAAGCTACGATTCCTTTTCGGACCTGTCGGGTGCCTTGCATAGCCAATAGACTGGGCTCGTCATCCCATGTAAGATACGATAGAACGCCCTCATCAGAAAGCTTGTTCTCCAGTCGGATCAGCCATTTTGCAAAGGTCAACGCCCACAGGACGTCTGCGAACCCGTCCCCCGGACGGGTTCCTCTCTCGGTTCTCACCATGGGTCCTTGGACGTCGGATCCCAAGTGGAACCACGTTGCCCGGTGGAACTCTGTCACCAACCCAAGTAGATGCTCATCACAACCAAGGGCTTCCAGCGTGGGACCTTCGGCCAGTAGACTGGCCACCTGCTCGATGTGCATGTCATGTACCCCCATGCGATCCAAAAACCGGAATATATCTTCGTCTTGAAATGTGGCTGGTAGTGAATGCTGACGAATCACACGATAAAATGCCTCTTTAATATCGAGGAAAAGTGTGATGGCAGAGTGGCCTTTGCGAAGAGCGTCTTGTTGATGTAGTCTGATCACGTGGGCAGCCAATCCCACTGAAGGGGATCTGTGTGAGGTGAATTGTAGATCTCCCGCACCTTTTTGGACATATTCCATGGACCGTGCCCGATATACAGAATGGAAACTCTTGGCAAGGGATGAGGATACTAGCAGGGCACGATAGCTGCTACATTCAGCCATTGATCCACGTTGCTTGTAGGCTGCCACCAGCCGGCCTCCTTTAAATTGTAGGCTTTCGTGCCTCGATAACGAGGTCTTAGCAAACAATGGCCAGTAGTAGTATGCCATCTTCGCAGCAGCGTGTTTGAGAATCTCTGGCGGAATCCCATCTGGCCCCATGGCCTTCTTTGCCTTCGCCTTCTGCATCTGGCGTTCCAACTCGAATATGCTTGGTATCTGGTCCACTTCAGCATGTCCTCCCTGTGGTAGTTGGATTTGTTCATGTAGTAGGAGTTGCGTAGACGAAGACGTGCCTCCCTCCATATTGGAAAAGTGTCGTCTCCATCTATCTTGTGCACTTGCTAAATCAGGGGCGTAGGATCCGTCTTCCAGTTTGATCATCGGTAGTGGGTTTTCGTCCCATCTGCTGCATGCGACGTCCAAGTCGCATAGGTTTGAGGAGACGTAGAATGTGCTTTGAGTCCTGCCCGATGATGTTGTCCATCTGTTTTGCAACAAATCCAGCCCTGTCCATGCGTAGTGCCGTGGTCTTTTGATGTCGTTTCCATGTAGCCGCAATCTTGAGGATGTAGATCATTCGACGGGTAGTGACCAGCCTCAATAAAGAGTCGTCCCTGATCCCATCAAAAGCCTCTTGTAGCTGTAGGTTCTGCCAGGCCTTGTGATGTGCGTTGAGAATGCGTTTGCAGCGGTTCCTCGTTGTGAAGAGATCCCATGTAGTAGACGATAACTGCGTTGTAGGTCGCCTTTGTCTGGTCTTCTTCGGAAAGAACTGCGTAAGCTTCTGATGTAGGTGTTGCTCGAGGATCGCCGCATGGGAAGTCGTATCCAGGTGCCAGGGTATAGCTGGCCAGTCTGAAAAGAATCTGTCCCAGATGTCCTCTGAAGCATGTGCAATACTGTCACGATCCCAGTGGATCTGATTCTTCTTGGTGGGTACGGAGTTGAACCACCCCTGGACTGACACACCTGTGGCCGTGTGGTCTAATCCACCCACTCCCGAGTCGAGGTATTCGATTGGGTAGGAAGTGACGTCGAACTCCTTCCATTCCAATGGTAATAGTACGAAGTCGTTCCTGGCGGTCTTGGTTGTGTCGTTTGCAATCCATGTAGTTGTCTGTCCGTGATGCAGGTCATCAAATGTAGACGGTGCCCATATGTTGACGCAACAACGCTGCCATAGCCTTGTCCCCTGGTCTTGTGAGGTCCCTGTTGCTGTGTTGTATACTTCCCGAATATGGTGGGTCCCCGTGCACATCAGAGTTTGCATCAATCATCACGATAGTGTAGGTCTGTAGGCACCATTTTGCAATCCTCTCCGAGAGTCCTTTCCACCAGTGTGCAATTTGTTGGGCACTGTGTCCACTATGTGGTGCGTGGCCGACAATAAAGGAGACTTTCAACCCAGGAATGTTGTATTTGGCGATCAGGATCTCCTTGTCCGCACACACGACATGCACCAAGTTGCGTTCAAACCGTATAGGTGTGTCTCCTTGGAATGCAAACGGTCTGGTTGTAGATAGCCACAACTCACATCCTCCTTGTCCTTCTTCCGCAACCGATACTAACCGTATGAAGTTTGAATCTCCCGGCATTTGTATACTGCTGCGTGTCTCCTGGATCCCAAGGACATGTAGTTGTGCATGCTCTGCTTGTTCCCGTAGGTAGAGGCTGCGATTGGCATCTCGGATAGATCCTACATTGTAGGTCGCAATTGATAGTTGTAGATGGAATGGCTGCTGTTGCGTTGTCTGCTGCAAATTCCAACTGTCCCATCTCATCTTTTCGTGTGGTTCGTCTGTGTGTTGCCAGTGTAATATGCCCTTGTCACATGACATAACTTGTCCGGCTCGTATGTCAGCGTCGAGTTGCGTCCATGCCCACAAAATTGTGTATAGGATATCAATTTGTCTTAGCATCCCATCACAGAGCTGTGTCCTGCACTGCTGTAGAAATCCCTCGTTAGCGTCATGAATGTCATGTTCGTCCCGTAAAGGCAGATAACATTCTCGACGTGTAGGTGTGTTCCCGGGGGGTGGGAGTTGGACATGATGTCCACTCCGTCTCCACAGCACGGGAATTTCGTCCATGTCTCGTTCACCGAATGCCTTGTGTGTGTCAATGGGGCCCTTGTAGTCCACGATCTGAATCTGTAGTGACGTGGTGACAACAGGCTGCGATATCACTAACCATAAGAGCAGGTATGGCGGCTTTCGAGACGCCTGTCCCTTCTTTGCGCATATTCGCCTTTTCCCAACTCTTCGTTCACATGGCAAATGTCGGTGTATCGGATGTATTTGTATCTTGAGGAGGACTGTGGTGGCGATCAGGCAAAAGATACCTGCTGTTAGCCAGTATCCCTCATGTAGCAGTCTTCGTCCTCTCCCTGTGGTGTGTGAAAAACGGGGCTTGTTGCCGTCATAGCTCCAGCAGCATCCCCACTGATCCTTGCTATGCCCATAGCGTTTGTATAGGCATTGTCTGTGAGCTCTTCATCGACCTCAAACGCTCCCGCCAATAGTACCTGTCCTGTAGGTCGTAAGTCGGGATGTAGTCTGAGTAGGATGTAGTCACCATGATGTATGGTCCGGCTGCCATCATCTCCTAAGGATAAGCCGTTGATGTACACTTTGCAGTTACCTTGTCTTTGTCCACATATTTCACTCAGCCCCAGTGCATTGATCACAATGGCCTGGTTCAGGAAGGGTTGAAAAGCCCAAGCCTGATAGTAGACCACGTCGTAGATCGCACCAGCCAGAAAGGTAACCTGATGTAGAGGTCCAGGCAGGTCACCATAATGGTTCAAGACATAGTGTCTGACGTCGTCACCTTGTGGAAAATCCCTGGCGAATGAGTAATGCACCTCATAGTGGGTCCATGGTGCATACCTCAAGGGCGGCCATGTTGCATAGATATCTGAAAACCAACCGGCAGTCCCAATCCAATGCAGTGTGTGCACAAATGGCGGTCTCCCTGTGTCCCTGGTGGGTCTGTAGATGGCTGCAACCGTTGAGCATTCATGTGCTTCAGGGTCCCCTATTGTGTTGAGTATGGGCTCCTCTTCCAATGCGCTTTCTTCTTCGCTGGAATATGAGGTGCTCGTCGATGGCTCTCCTCTCCCATACATCATAGGATGTGGATCGTGTATATCATCTTCACTGTCCGATGGTGGCATCATAGGCATCCCTCGCAGATGTAGGTAAGATGCCTTCCGGAAAGTCATAACAGCCGTCCGCTGAGCTTGACCGTCCAGATGTATCCCACAACGATGAGTTGTCGTGCATGAGGCCAGAAATCCATGTTGTTGTAGGAATGCCACCACAGTAATTCTCTGTCTGGTCCATGGTTTGGTATATCCCCTGTGTCGTATGTCACTGTTATACCACTCCACCTCGAAGTAGATCGGCACCTCACTTGGCCTTGCTGCGTGCTCTTCCAATGTTGATAACATGAAGTATCTTTTGTTTGCCTGGAAGAGACTTGATGGAGGCAAGACATGCGGCATTTCTCGCAATGACCATGTGCGTCCTCTACCTCTCGTTGAACCAAGGTCTCCCCACACTCCCTCAATCGTAGTCAAATAGCTCATAGCATGTCGCTGGTAGATGACCTGTAGCTCGGTGAGTGTGGGTGACGGCATGGCCCTGTTGTCTGGTCTGTTGATAACAGCTTGATAAGGGCTGTTTTCTGCAGGTGTAGACAACCCGATGTGGAGCGAAACCCAATGCCAACCTAATCCATGAGCAGCGTTTGGCTGCTGATTCTCTGCTGCAATGCGTAGGTTGAAAGTCCTTCGCACCTGTTCGTCCTCAGAGGCGCCCACTACACAGGCGTACATCATGAAGATCATCACATAGTAGAAGGTTCGGCTGCATGTGCACCTTCCTCCCATGGCTCTTCCCAAGAGCCTCATAGCATAGTAGGCAAGCAAAATGCTCGCAATTGTAAGGACCCCCAAGTCCTTTGTGAAACCTGCAGCATTGCCCGACATGGGCAACTGACTGCAATCCATATGAGCTTTGATCAGTCCATGCCCCCTTCTGGGGCCTTTGCTGTGCCATAAGGAGAAGCTGCGTCTCTGGCCTGCTTGCTTTGCACCCTAGGTGCTCTTGCATCTCTCTGCATGTTCTTGGTCTGTTCGCTCTCCTCCAAATTCCTCTTGGGTGTCTTCACCCCCTGCTGTGGCGAAATGGGGATTGGTTCCAAGGGCCTGGTATGGACGGCCCCACCTTGGTATTGCAGCATGAGGTGATCCATCTGCTGCTTCATATATGCCACTTGCTGTCTCATGGCTTCTTGATCTTTGTGTGCTTGTTCGACTTGCTGTCGGAGTTGGATCTTCTCCTCGTCCACTGGCGTGAAGATCTCGTCGGCATCCTCCTCCATGGCTTCGGGTAGTTGCTTCCCTTCCTTGACGAGGGACAGCTGTTGCTTGATGCCTTCTATCTCCTTTGAGATTTCCTCCACTTCTCTTTTGTGTCTGGTCTTTTCCGATTCGACATGTTGCTTCATCTCTTGGATGAAAGCATGCAGCTGTTGTTCTTTTTGCTGCACCGCCGTCTCCTTTTTCGCAAGCCGTGTTTGCAGTTTCCTGATCTGGTTCAGCCTTTTCTGCTGTTGACGGAGTTGTTCCGATTCTTCCTCTTCCGCAACTGCAGGTATCATCTTCTCTATTTCGCTCAATGCCGATTCGTCCTTCTCCGCCACCTTCCTGAGTAATTCCAACACCTTGTCGCTCGAAAGCGTGGTAGAAGAGCTCGGTTTGGAAGTAGACGCCGGCAATGATGTAGAGTCGTAGGAGGGCAGGGATTTTGAACTTCCTGCCGCTTCCTTCTTTGCTTTGTCTCCTTGTGGTCTGGATCTGCGGTTGTACCGCTGGTTCCAATCCCATCCTTTCCATTGCTGTGGCATAGATCTGCTGTGTGCAGGAGGTCGGATGAGTGGCGAAACTCTGTATCTCGGTCGTGTATGGTGTGATTCCAGCAGTGACAACGCCTTGCGGCAACGTTCAATCTGTCCAGAAGAGAGGGAAGTTCGTTTCCCCAACCGACCAATGGTTCGCCTTGCACCCGACCTTCTCTGACGCAACCTTCTATGCCAACCCGGTGATCTGGGAGCCGTGCTCAACCGACAATCACGAACCGCTTATGGGTTCTGGGGCAAAAGGCAATCCACAAGCTGGTGTTCCTCGAGCCCTTAAACACGAACTATGCATATGTCACGCATAAGCATGCGTAGACGCAAAGTGATGAGATGGTCATTTTCTTCGTCCTAGCAGCCTAGCATGACCAGAAAAGTGTGACTCTCGACTGCGAAGCAACAAGATCCAGACATGCTGTCTTCAGCTTAATTGATGATTTCCGTCGGAGCTGAAATTCCTCAAAACACATTTTCAATGACACACATGTGTCTCCTTTAACTGCAAATTGCAGCAACTGGCATTGTGCACAAAGTACCTCTGTGCGAACCTTGGCAAGACATGCATGCTATGCCTGACATGGATATGATGCCTGACATGGATATGTCACATTGCTTGAAACCACAGCTACACCAATCTTTCCAAGTCACAGCCGTGTGTCTTTGTAGTTGAAATGATCCAACTTTTGGTGGAAGGTATGAATTTGCGGATGAGGAATCCTTGGCTGCCAATCACTGAATCAGCGCCAGACATGTTGTGAAAGTCACGATCATCTTCCATGCTGGCAATTGGATGTGTGAAATTCAGAAGTGTTTGGTTTGAGAAAATCACGACATGCTTCACTCGTGGATCTGACACTTTGGTTTACAAAAAAGGATTGTTCACCCCATGTCTGCACCACATGACGAACCAGTTGTGATTTAACTCCGTAGGTCCATCCAACTCGTTTCAACCACAGAGTCTTCGAGTCAGACAGCCGGGATGATCCTGGCCGAATCTAAGAATCTAAGAAGCTGCTCCAGCGCTGAATATTATGATCTTTCCCCAGGAACATACATGAACATACGGGTGTTTCCAAAAATAGTGGTACCCCAAAATGGATGGTTTATAATGGACATCCCTATTAAAATGGATGATTTGGGGGTACCCCTATTTTCGGAAACACCTATACTGACATAATGTATATCCTTCAGGATGTCCTAGCTCTCTTGACCATAAGCTACCAAGTTTTACCTTCTCACAGCCGCTCCTTCTCTGCGAGGTCTTCCATCCACTGCCACCAGCAGTGCCAAGGCAAGAAACCAAGATATAGCAGCCAGCATGGCTGTGACGTAGCAAGGCCAAGGGCCAAGATATGCCAAGATGATTCAGAGCCGAAATCTCTTGACATCAAAATCTCAGCCATCAGTTTTGATTCCCAATCCTCGTGCAGCACAGAGAAAAGCGAAAAATTCAACCACCTCATTCAAACCACCTTGCCTGCGAACGTCCCGAATGACTTTCACCGCCACCTGCAAGGACCGAGGGATTCATTAGTTTTGAGGGTCCAGGTTATAAACCACCAAGCATTTTCGCTATCCACTCACCCACCTATCAGACATAACAATACAGCCAGAAAATGCTCAGCATCACCTCCTGGTCGTCTTTGGAGTCGTGGCAAAGAAGGACCTTTGGAAAGGTGATTGTCAGCATCCAGTGATGTACCATTGATCCAGAAACCATGGTAAGGGAAGAAAAAGGCATGGGTTTCAAGATTGTGGCTAACTTTCGGATTTTTTCAATTTGCCAGGGTCAGTGGAAAAACTGCAGTTTTCCTGCAGTTTTCCTCTACCAATTCATTGCTTCATTGGTTGTCATGTCACCAACTTCCTGCAGTTTGCCAACCTCGCAGACACTTGGGGAACCCTGGCACGGCCAAAGGTACCGTCGCCAAGGAGCTTCTGCACCTGATACCTGGCGTACCTCCAAGCGGAGCTGACATTTGGACATCCACTCCATTTGGAACACTAAGGGCTGTGGATTTGGAAAAGATTGGACACCAGAATTTCGACCCCACGGCTACGCCGAGTTTCGGCAGCTCCAGGCGGGGGCAAACTCCATGGAAAACTCCCACAGTTTTTTCAGTGGCGCACTCCTTCTTGTCACCCAGCATCTGGCCCTGGGGAATGACCCGAAAACACCCTTAGGGACTGCCAAGGATCCCATTTATAAGAGCAAGTGGTGATGCATAAGTGTAATTACATTCATACACACTACCACTATCAATTGATGGAATGCCCAGCATCACAGCAGTGAAGCGTGAAACTGAATGCAGTCTAAGCATGCATAGGCATGGTTGATGGCAAACTGTTTCCTTTTGTCTTGGGGAGGATCTGAACCTGAAAACAAGTACCAAGTACATGCATCCTGCAGAGGATTGACATTGTGGCTCTCTGGGACATGTGCAGAATGTGCTATTGCATCAGTTTTATGCATACTGCTGGATCTGCAAAACTCCCTTGAATCGTGGAACTTAAGTATGTATTCTACCCTGATAAAACGGTCATGCAGCTGTGTAAAGCATTGTAAAGCAAGATACAAAAACATTAGATTGTTGGAGTTCCTTGTGCATGGGGTCTCACAACCTTTTTCCGCTGCTCTTGTAAGATTCAAACAGTAGATGTCGATACAATTGCATACCTCTATATACAATCAAACCGACAAAACCCTACAGGCATGGAACGACGAAAAATTATGCTCACACCCGTATTACAGCCGGATTTTTCGCAAGGGCTGTTGTCACTATTGTTTAAAGCTCCCTTAGTGGCATCACCATCGGCACCAATGGCATCACAACCTGCCTTGGCCCAGGAGAAATGGATGATCTCATCCTGACAGCCATGAATGAATGGATGGATGGATGGACGGACAGCTAGCTACCTTGGATCATCTGTGGGGGTATACAACTAAACATTTGTCAGAGATCTAATCGTCGATCTTGGCCCATCGCCAACCCGATTCCCTCTACGCTTGCTGGTCGCCTTGTCCGAATCGGCCGCAGATTTCTTCGCACCGCTGCCTCTGAGAAACTACTTTTGACGGAAGAAATTCTACAAATCTACAGTGATCCAAGACATCTTCCATCCACAAGAAATGCAACCTGAGACCAAAGCCAGACTTGCTAGGCACTAGTTTTTAGTTGTGGGGTCAGTATCACGAATCAGTGGCTTTAGACTTTAAGCGTGCACCAACAGACATGACATGAATCAATTGGAATGACCTTCAGAAAAGATGGGTCCATGAATGACTGACACTGAGTGACGCTGTCAGAAATCATCAATTAGGTCATTAAAAAATAAGCGTAGGCGGTATCCCCAACAGCAAGGAGGTTTGCATTTGTAAAGTAGACATTAATTACCATGTTTTCTTTGCCCAAGCATTGTGGCAAAGTACAAAGTATACTTGCAAAGTACAAAAGTATACTTTCAACGTCCAAAAGCGCACTTTCAAAGTGCAAAAGTAACTTTCAACATACAAATGTATACTTTCAACGTACAAAAATATACTTTCAAAGTACAAAAGTATACTTTCGAAGTACAAAAATATTCTTTGAAAGTACAAAAGTATACTTTCAAAGTACACCAGTATACTTTCAAAGTACACCAGTATACTTTCAAAGTACAAAAGTGCAGTTTCAAAGTGCAAGAGCATACTTTCAAAGTACAAAAGTCTACCTTCGCAACAGAGTGACTTTGGGAACCTTGGGAACGGGATCTCCGGAACCCGGAACCTTCTCAATACCCCGGGTTCCCCAGAAACGGTTCCGTCCAAACGGGAACGAAACCTATAACCCTTCAACCCGGAACCGGTTCCCGGCACCCGGTTCCTTCACGGAACCGCCCCAGCTCGCCCAGAACACACCGAAATCTATATTGTGCAAAGACCCCCAATAAAGCATTCTGCTGTTGGGGAAAAAGTCTGAAATCACCCTGAACATGAACTAGTCAGACCATGAGTTGTGACTAGTTGTTTTATGTTGTATCTAGTTGTATTGGGTCTCTGGCCGCTTGAAGAACCAGAGCCAGAACTGCTGCTGTACCTGGAATGGCAAACGTAACGTCTGAAATTGTCGTTAATGTGTAGAGATGGTCAAAAATCGTAAACAGGATTTCCATTTTCAAAAAAACAACAGCCAAATAACATTCACATATTTCACCAAATTTTCACAAATTCATAGAATTTCCACACAGATTCACCACCGCCTGAAAACCCATAAATTCCTCATCCTTTTGACCGGGTCACTCTGTCTCCGGACTGCGACGGCGTCGCTTCCGCGGCTCCTGAAGGAATTTCGGTTCGGCTGTTCGGTTGTTGAATCAGCAGCCTGGTTCAACCCAAATGGTTTCTAGTTGGTGGTTGAACCACCCATTTGAAAAATATGAGTCAAAATGGGAATCTTCCCCAAATAGGGGTGGAAATTAAAAAAATATGAAAAATATTTGAAACCACCACCCAGGTTTGTAGGAGCATCAGGAAAACAAGTTTCCTTCCGTCAGTGTTACAAGAAATATCTGCAGGACTGAGATTGTCGTGAATGACGACAAGGGAGCGACAGTCTGTCATCGACCTGAATGGTTCCCTATGCCTCCATGCGGCGTGACAGTGTGGCTAAACTCGGGCATATTTAAAAGAAAACAATAAATGCAATGCATAATACAATGAGTGCGGTTAAATTGCAAAGAAAAGTTTTACACGAGCAGGATGAAATTTCTTAATTTATATACCAGTTATATCATTTTACAGCCAGGGAGCAAGATACAGATGCGATCATCCCAGCTTCACTCTCCACCCCGGGAGGCGCTCCGTGCTGGGGGACCTCCGGCGATCTCGCCTTCGCCTTGGAGCGACTCGTCACGAAGGCGCCACATGGCAGTCGTATAAAAATGGGGAAACTCACAAGCAATGAATTCATATGGAATTTCATGATTGTTCTTTCTTTTCAATATTTTTTTTCAATCACAATTCATCTTGGTCTTGGAGAGAACAAGACCGCGCAAAATTTATAGGTATACTCGGAATGAAAAACATCCATGACGACGAGGGTGGTGATCAACATCATCATCATCATCATCATCATCATCATCATCATCATCATCATCATCATCATCATCATCATCATCATCAGCATCATCATCATCATCATCATCATCATCGTCATCATCATCATCATCATCATCATCATCATCATCATCATCATCATCATCATCATCATCATCATCATCATCATCAGCATCATCATCATCATCATCATCATCATCTCGTCATCATCATCATCATCATCATCATCATCATCATCATCATCATCATCATCATCATCATCATCATCATCATCATCATCATCATCATCATCATCATCATCATCATCATCTGTGTGATCTGTAATGATGGCTGAGAAACCGCAGTCCTCAGTCGTAATCAACAATAATCAATGTACAGTCGCTCATCGACTCTTGGCTATATGTGTGTGTATATATACTGGGCAATCCTGCGTGTTCTTCAAAAACCAACAACAACGATACTACTAGTAGTTGATACGCATGACCACAAGCATCACAACTTCCGATAAATCTGATCACACGACTCAATACTTTTGCCTTCGCATCTTACACCTGTTCCGATGAAAGCGAGCAACGCATCAAGGGTTCCTTGACGAAAGACTCCAAACTATCGTTACAGTTGACAGTCCCCACCAAGCTGCCTGGGCAGCCATCCCTTGAACCCAAGGGATGGAAACCTTGGATCCCACGCGAGCTGCGGCTCCTTCGCACCTGAGGATGGAAAGGTTTCTGCTGACCTTGAAGAAATCCATGTTCTGCTGAAGCCTATGGAGTAGATTATTCTTTGCCATTCTTTGTAGACTTCAAGGCTGAGGAAATCCCTGCAGCGACCTGAAAAAATGCCAACCAAAAATCATGCGTAGTAGTATGATCCTTCTGCACGACTGCTATTGCATTGGGATTTTGGAACATGATTCTCAACCCAGTCAATTACAATCGAGCACTGCCCAGCGACCACCTTTGCGTCTCGGCGATCGTCGCGTCTGTCCTGGCAGGCAGTAAAAGGCCAGCGGGTCCTCCACCGTAGAATTTGACAAGCCAATGCCAATGAGGTGCAACGAAAGATTGGGTGTGGTGAACCAAAGGAAACAAGGTCATGCCATCAACCAAAGTCCAAGAATATTTTCAAAGCAAAACCCAGTTCTCGAATAAATACCTTAGTTTTTGCAGCGGGTACACACCCTCAGAGTGGAATGTGTCACCGTTCGGCTTCAATGATATGCCAGCTGCTCCCGCCAACCGTGGCCATTACGACGGTGTTGGTAGCCACCTCAAGCAAATAAGCATCCCCGACAAAACGCCAACATTTATCTCTGCAGAGTATTTGCAGCAAGTATTTAAAAACCCAACAGCTTGTCCATGTTGTGCCATTGAATACAGGAACTCCCTCAGTGAGGAGATCCCTGTTTTCTGGAAATTGCACAATCCTTGCATCTGTGAATGCTATGCTTGGTGTGCAAAAGTGCTGTATTTATTGCAGGCCACCAACGGTCCACCAAAAATCATCTTTTCCCATTTCAGTTCCCAAATTTTTTCCTGCAGATCTGGCGAAAAATCTCCCAAAATGCCAAGAACTCCCAAGGTGTTCTTAAAGGATGCCAAGAAACCATCTCGGCCACGCCGGCTTCGGGTCATCGCTGTCATCGCCGGGGTTTTGGCTTCAAAGCTGGTGCTGCGGGCAACATCCATGGGAATCTGATGATGGAACTCGTGTCTGACCCCAGAAATTCCACCAGAAATGGTGAATTTGTGAATTATATTATATAAATTGGGGAACCTTACAGGTTGTTTAGGACTCCTGGCGGATTGAGAATATTTGGTCAAAATGTTGTACTTCAGTCTATGTCCTGAAATTTCAGGTGAGTTCCCCTTAGCAAAACCCCAAGGGTCCTTTAACAATGCTTGACGTGACCTGTAAAAATTTAGAGTTGGGTCAAGGTTTATAGCACCGGCTGATGCCAAATGATTGACGAAGTCAACTCCTGATGAAAGCTTGGATTCTTTCGGAATCTTCAGCACATGCACGAGAAAAACGCCCATTTTCGTCTTGGCCCTCGGCGTTGACGCTTGTCTATCGCGGCATGGAGACTAACCTGTTCCCCTACCAAAATCCGACAAATGTTGCATGGGATCCAAAAGAAACGGGACCTTCCACAACTGCACAACTGCTAGGTGCCAAGAAACTCAGTCGCTGACATCGCTTTGTTTCAATTAAATTCACAGGTCTCCAAAAATGCCGCGGTTTGGAACGCCAGGGTCAACACCTTCAAGTGCGACCCCAGCACAATGCCAGCCCGCAACGGTATCTGAAGCAGGTAATCTGGGATCTCCCTAATACTATGACGGGCTTTGCAAGCAAAGATCATCACTGTTGCTGAAAATGTCACTTCCATAGTTCACACTGGGCAAAAAAAAACGGATCCTGCCCCTCGGAATTTTGGAGAGACCCAACGGGTTCGAACGCATGCTCGCTGTTCTCTTGAGAGCTTGCGTGGATTCAAATCTTGAGACAGATTCGGAAAACACTTAGGGACCCTCCTGACATCATGGCCAGGAGTATCCCTTCAAAGCTTGACAAGGATGTGCCAGAAATGCCCAAAATGGCACGACTTCGACGTCGTTAAATCTGCAGTGTCAGCTTGAAAGGGACATCCATTTGTCGAGGATTCTCCTGCTTGCCTAGTATATACAGTATATCAATGAATGCAAATGCTGTTGATCGTGGAATGCCTTTTTTCTTAAATGTACTGCACAAAACAGTAAAGTTGCGAACATCCAAAAACATCCCAGACTCGATGCTTTGCAAAAAATATCAATCTAAGTTTCCTGGGTTTTGCAGCTCTCCCATTGCTCACTGCGAAACGTCGCAAGTCCGGCTAGGGAACTCAGCACTTGAAGGCTGGCGAGCTTTCAATCCGATAAACAATGTCAGCCTGTGCCGTGGGAACAAGCACGATAAGTTGGGCCAGTTGAGCCGGCTCCTGTCCAACAGTAGGCCTAGACTCTTTCAACCCCTTGGTACCGAACTGTATCTCAACACGTTGCACCATACACCGTGACAATCCCCTTCTCCCACTCAATGCACACACTTCATGCACCTTCTCCAAGCACCCATCCAAGCCAATGCCCAACTCTCGGGCCAAACCCTTCAACTGTCCAACACCTGCTGTGCGGCTTGCGGCTTGCGGCGCTCGGAAGGTGTTTTTTCAGTGGAGGATCTGTAAGGTTCAGCTCTGGGTGCCCTTGCTGCGTTTGGCCAAAGGTGGGCTTGGCGCGGACATCTGGCGGCAAAATGGAGACATATAGGGGTACCCCAAAATGGATGGTTTATAGTGGAAAACCCTATTAAAATCGATGATTTGGGGGTATCATTATTTTTGGAAACACCCATATGGCTTTAAAGAGAACTAAGAACTGTGAGATCTTCAAAGTGTTTGACACTTTGATCAATTAAGTCCCATCATCTTTTTGGAGTACCTTCGGACCCATTTTTTTGAGTACCTTAACTATGCATAATGAATCATGCTATACACAAAAAATATATATATCAATCATACGTATATACTTTGTTACCATACACATACATCAGCTAAGAATTTTATACATGGCATTATACATTACAATATATTACGCCCGGGCTGTTTCAGTCACCTTTCTGAAAGGAGGGCCGAAGCCGAAGCCGTTTGGCTGTAGCCACTCTCGGAACCCCAACTTCCACGTCCGGACTCCGTGTTGGCACTTCTCTTTGCTGCGCCTGCGGCATGGACCGCAACAGAATCCTCTTGAATAAGTTGTTGCATGCCTGGGCCCTTTGTCACTTTGGACATTTCAGCATGACTCAGATTGATGAACCAAGAGTTGCTTGCAAGAGAAGAAAGAGAGGAAGTTTCCACAGCTTAGCAGACACAACTAATGCGCTCTCATCTTCAGATTTCCTGTAAATCCTTGTAAATCCTTCAAAAAAACAGCAGGAATCCATGGGTTCTGGAGTGAGCCATTAGCCAAAATCGCCTCTTCTGCGCTCAGCACAAGGCCAGCTTCTTGGAGGTGTCGAATCAACTCGGCCTGGAGTTATGAGGGGAAGTGAAATTCACATGGCAAGTTTTTTTCTATCACAAATCAGCTCCCCCCTAAATAATGAACACCAAGCAGTGTGGTTGCCATGCAGGGTATTGAAGCCGCTTTTCGTGCGCCCAGACAGGCCCAAACATTTGTCTTTTGTCATTCTACCTCGTCCCACAAAATTCCTCATGAAGTTGGGGTCATGCATACATTCATGCACATGTGCGAACATAGCATTACGCAGGGACTTGTTTTTGAAATTCAAAGCATCTGAAAGCGCTGGCTCTACAAACCCAGCGAGGGGGGAATTTTTCCAGACAAGCTACTCGTTGCAGGCATACGGCACTTTCGACCCCAGAAAAACAGTTTTTGAAAACATAAGCCGAGGTGGTACAGGATATGAACGGCCATATCGAATAGCAACGCTGTTCGAATCTGCAAGCTCCTTCCAGAACACTCAGCATGACATGAACAAACCACCCGCAACATAGCATTGGATGAAGCTGGCTGCCAATGGAGTCGATGGGCAGCATTCCTATTTTGCTCCTTCAAGCCACTTCTTGAAAAACCCCTGTGGCATGATATCTCAACATTCGGAACCTTCGCTTCTGGAACCCGAGTGTCCACGTTCTGGGTGGTCAAGGGCAGCGAAACAGATGTTTTCTCGAATAGAAAAGTAAGCAGCACTAGGCAATAGTAATGTGCAAAGACATACAATGAAGTATATAAGTATATACAAACGAAAAGATACGTCACAACACGTCATATTGCATAGCCTTACACTACAGTCCATTGCATTACATAGGGAAATGATTACTTATACACTTATACGACCTTGTAATTATAGGTACGGAAATGTAGAGTTCATTTGTATGGATCTGTGTAACTATAGTGAATACATGGAGAATACACTCGGACGCTCGAGGCAAATGGCCAGTCCGCCAGTGCCTTTTCGTCCGAGGCTGCACCCTTCACGGCCAATCTTTCCATGATGGCCTGGCGGAGTTGCACCACAGGCCAACCACACCAAAACCCGAGGTGAAACCCAGTCACCTTCAAGTCGCTGATACTCATCTTCTCCAAATCCGCTGTGGAGAACATGGCTTGCCTCACGAGACAGCAAAACGTTAGTCCTGAGGTTGAGATGAGATTGAGGTCCCACTAAGCTATACCAATCCCATTCATGTAAGATGGTTGTTCCTCCCTGGGTGACTTTTCTTCAAGACAAGACTTCATCATTTGATCAGGCAGAGTCTTACAAGATCATCAAGGTCGACCAATTTGGTTGACTGGCACGAGTCTTTGGTTCCCCTTTCTTCGATCAAATAATTACTGCTTCATCTGCAACTATGTGCAACTTTGTTTATAGTGTCATTACGGCCAAATGGTGCGTGTTGCCCGCGGCCCGGCGGGAACATTCAACGGGAATCTAAAAAAACGTGGCAGGCGTGAGCATTTTGGGCATTGGGGAAATTGATCGTCGGTCATGCTTGGGAGTTGGGTCCTTGACCTAACTCCCTCTCAAACCCACAACCCTAAACCCTAAAACCCAAACCCTAAACCCTAAAACCCAATCTAAAACCCGAAACTCTAAAGCCTAAACCCTGTGTGGGCGACACGCCTGTTTGGTGGGTATCATTACAGAGTCATGTCTAGTCTTAACAAAAGATGCATAAATTATAAAGATACAACTTGATGCGCGGATGTCCCCCCCGGGATCCATTTCTCTTCCACTCTACGATCTCAATTTCGTCCACCGAAATCTGCCTCGGCATTGAAGGCGATGAAGCGCACTCTGCCTGGAAAGTGCCGATGTACAAATGACATCAAAAGGCACTCAGACAGCAACCTCCAAAAAGTGAAGCTCACACATGCCACATGCATCATTGACAAATCATGAAAAAACAATATGAAAACAAGGTGAGCGCTGCATATTTCAGATTCCCCCACCCCACCAAAACGCAGCAGTCCAATGACTGTTTGTGCAGCCAGGGTCTGCAATCTATGGAGCTTCTCAGCTTCTCCATTTGAAATTCTGTCAGGTTGCAAAAGGACTTGCAGAGTGCAAAGCGCTGCATACGCTGAAAAGCACCCAGCGGGCCAAAGTTTGAGGAAAAATGCCACGCAGCCCTGTGCGCCTGGCATTCAGCTCTTGGCAGCAAATTCTGTCAGGTTGCAAAAGGACTTGCAGAGTGCAAAGCGCTGCATGCGCTGAAAAACACCCTGCGGGCCAAAGTTTGAGGAAAAGCGCCACACAACCCTGTGGGCCTGGCATTCAGCTCTTGGCAGCTTTTCAAGCAAACCATTTTGGCCGCAAATTTCAGAAGGTTGGAAATGCCTTTAACAGCAATGATACCAACTGGTACAGTGAGTTTAAGCTTTTGCTCAAATCACAGGAAGGGAAGCATACACAACACTGTCGATCATCATCCTCTCTCACACTGACTTCACTGCAAGGTCTGTCTCAAGATCGGGAAGCGAAGAGTCATCGTTTTTTTCCTCGATGCGGTTCTCATCAAAGTTCGCGAGGAACTTCGTGGGATCTTGTTGCACTTCACGGCAGAAGTTGCCCACTAGTTCCGCCTTCACGTCATGATCAATGCGGCATGGTGGCAATGGAGCGTTGTCATCGTATCCCTCTGGGCTTTCGTCCACATCCTCCCAGGAATCATAAGTTTGAAGGTTCAATTCCTGGGCGATCGAGTTCACGAAAATCATGATCCAAAAAATCTACGCGTACTACATGACAGTATATACATCCTACAGGTAAGGTTTCCAGGTTCCCCCCTTAGACAATTCTTAGACTGTTAAACTCTCTAAGACTCTTCTTCAAGCTCTGAAACATCCATCTGTCTCTCCGGCGCAAATCTGTTTGCTTTTGGAACCGGCGCAAATCTGCTTGCTTTTAGAACCGGAATCTTCTTGAGGTGTATCGCAGAGGAAGCCCCGGCACCCATGGCGACGTTGCGATGGAAAAAGAGGAGTGTCGATTACGTGTTTCAGTCTTGGGAGGTAAACCCCTTCTCGTGGAGCCGAAGATCAATGATCACGGACAGGGTGCAAATCACGAACCAATCAAAATCCACAACAAATACGAGCTGGGAATGGACCCTGAACGCAACAAACATCTGCAATGCATTTTCTTAGTTTTACTTTCGAGCTGTGCGTTTTTTCGGGAGCAGAAGCTGTCTGAAAACGAAAGCTTCCGCTTGCCCAACTGGCCCGGGTATTCTCAGGGCACCTCGTCCGCCGATACAATCAGCACCTGGTAGTCGTCGTGGTGGCGGGTGGTGCAAAACGATTCAAACAATCAGAGTTTTCTTTCCGGGGGAGATGTGTGCTTTTACTGTCTATACATCTCAACAAAACCAAAACGCCAGACTGGCAGCAGCACTGCCACTGCATGGTAGAAAATTGAAACTCCACACTTCTTTTCAACCATATCCATCCTTTTGATCGACAAATTTAGTCTAGCTCTCAAGCGCATGGAGTGCTGCTTGGGAGAACAGGTCTACACAGCACCACAGAAATGTGATTCTGATGCAGAAGAAATTGTGAAGTTTTTCCCCAAACAGTGTGGTAACACTTGGGGTTCTTACGGTAGTGGTAAAAAGCCGGGGTGGCTAGATCGAGGTGGCGGACGGGTTGCGCACAGATTTCATCGCTATTTTCGTGGTTTCGTGCTTGCATGTTCGTTTCGTCTGTGAATTTTCGTAGCTTCCGGCTCTTCAACTTCTTCGATGTTCATTTTTCGTGGTAATTCTCGTACTTTTCGTGTATCTGCGGTGCTCTTGAAAGGGTCTAAAACGGGTTTCGTCTGTAAATTTTCGTACTTTTTTGCCTCTTCAACTTCTTCGATGTTCATTTTTCGTGGTAATTCTCGTACTTTTCGGTGTTCTGCGGTGCTCTTGAAAGGGTCTAAAACGGGTTTCGTCTGTAAATTTTCGTACTTTTTTGCCTCTTCAACTTCTTCGATGTTCATTTTTCGTGGTAATTCTCGTACTTTTCGGTGTTCTGCAATGCTCTTGACCGGTGTTTTTACAATAAAACTCGGGCTTTTTTGACGTTTTTGGCGCTGCAACATCCGGCCCAAGAACTGAAGTCGATGTTTCCTGGTAATTTTCGTACTTTTCGGTGTTCTGCAACATCCGGCCCAAGAACTGATGTTCATTTTTCCTGGTAATTTTCGTACTTTTCGGTGTGCTCATATAGAGTGGTCACACATAGAGTGCTCACATAGAGTGGTCACACATAGAGTGCTCATATATAGAGTGAGCATAGAGTGGTCACATATAGAGTGCTCACATAGAGTGGTCACACATACATTGCATTTTGTTTTTATTTTCACACTGTTTGGGGTCTCTTGCCGGGATAATTAGAAGAACACTTCAGGATCCTATGAAGCAGGAAGCGATGAAAACATACATGAAACGAATCCTGTATAACCAACTATGTGCGGATGAGTAGGATCAAGGCGGGTTGCTCACGTGAAATTCCTACCTGGGACATGGTCACAATTCCACCGATCCGCGAGCCTGGGGCGACCGAGAAATTTTCTCCACCAGCTCACCCTGATGAAGATGGCGAGAAAGAACGCATGGGGTACCGGGTGCTGATATCACCGCTGTCTTCTTCCTATGTTCAAAAGGGTTTTCCCAAACGGCCAGCTGGGGCTTGCAAGGTCAGTATCAAGAACAAGTCCTGTTCATTCCTGTTCCACATGCTACTTCTCCCTTCACCCTCCAAAACGCCCGTGGTGGTGGTGCCTTTTCCAAGCAGTCTTTAACATTAACACCAAGAAAATGAGCAAATCTCCGCAGCTCCTCTGGTCAGTTTTGGCCATGTAACTTTGGTACTGAGAGTCAACTTGGGAGGTTCAGGATTTGACTGTCTTGGACAGCGTGGAAAGAAGTTTGCTTCCGAAACATTCTAAAAACTTATTCTTAAGTATATCATTTAGTCCAAAAGTGCCTTGAGAAACTGGCGTGGTCATCAAAGAGCCTGTCATTTTCAAAATTCCTGCTAGGCACACTATCTGGGACATAGTTGCACATGTTGTCTGAGTCAGTCAAAAGGCAATGGTTGTTGTTATTTTTGCCTTCAAGGGAATGGTGGTCAACACTGTGTTTTTTCGTGGACTGTTCGTCAAATCTCGGGATTGGATGATTCGGGATCTGGCTTCAGAAATACATAACCTGACATTGAAGTAGATGGGTCTTTCAAAAAATAGGGGTATATACCCCCAAATCCTCCATTAAAACATAGGGTTTTCCATTATTTTCACCATCCATTTTGGGGGTATATATCCCTATTTTTGGAAACACCCAGATACAGTAATTTTGCAAAGTTCCAGGCTCATTCCCAGGCTCCCATGGCTGGTGGTGTCGTGTCGTACCCTCCCCTCATTCCATTGGCTCCGCTGCTGTCTTCACAGCGAGATCCGTTTGCCGAAGGCGAACTTTACGGCCTGTTAAACAGGCCAACTCTTCGGGGGTGAATGGTTGAGGTACACCCTGGAAGATTAACATGGAACCTGAAAATTATGGTTTGGAAGATGATTTTCCTTTTCAATTGGGTGATTTTTAGGTTCCATGTTAATCTTCCGGGGTGTATGTTGAGCCTGTTGGGTTGTGTTCCCTCAGTGATGTTCATTCTTGGATTCTAATGCCAACAGCAATGCCAAATCCAGGACATGCCACCATGCCGCCCATGCCTGCCATACGTTCTATGCGACCTTTTTCGTAATCCCGATCGTCGGTAGGTAGTTCCCAGCGACATACAGGACCTGGGTCAGAGGTTCTCCTCCACTATCCTATGAGGCCCACGGCCTTCACCGAAGTAGTTCAAACTTGATCTTTGTCTGCTTTTGTGGTTGCCAATATCAAGATTATCAAGGTTGGACCAATTGGACACTATAACTCAGAACTCAAATCAACCATCTCTTGAAGCTCATTTGACATGCTGTTTGCATTCCTTTAGCCTTGGTTGATCTCGACTCTTCTCGAAAAATCTCCGGCAACTTGGTTTCCAACATTCATTACTTTTTTTCAGCCATTCCTGGTGCAACGGTTTGCATGTAAAGCTGCTGACTGGACAAACACGTTTTTTGTGCCTACTGCTCTGAATAAAAGTACTGGTGATGAATCTGATAGACAGACCCTTTTATATATATATATGTACGGGTATATGTATACATTAGAATAGAATATAATAGAAATGGTTTCTCGCAATTTATAGTGCACATGCACAACAAGCAACTCCAGTCTTGCATTGCAGGTTCCAATGTGCAGAAATAACAAAAAGACCTTAACAGGAAACATCAATCTAGCACCCCTGCGCCCAGTCCTTAACACACTCTTCATGAAACAAGTGCCCGCAGGGGATGCGCAAAGCCTCTGTCTCGTCATCTGTTTTGGGCTATCAAAGTGCTTGTTTGGTGGGTTGATGTCGGATACCAACAGGAACCAAGTAGAAGTACAAAAATTGAAAGTATCCTGCGTGCAATGTGAATCTAGTGTTACATGTTGGGGTATCGTGCAGTCTATGTCATATCAAAGCCCTGAGTACTATATTCGTGTAAATAATCATAATACCATGGTAAGCTGGCGGCAAGTGAGGAGCTATGGAAGCTTTCGTACAGCACTGCACTGTAGATGTTCCTTTCTTGGCCTGTTGTTAGTTGGGGTGACCATTGAAGTGCCAAGCAAGGCAGACCTCACTTGACTCCACCTCGAGGTTGCTGATTTAGAAGGGTCCGTCTTCTCTCCCTTTCGATCCTCTTTGCCACTCCTCTGAACTTAATCGTCCGTAAGATGTCAACATACCCCAATGTCGGGGTGCAACAGAATTCATGAATTCAACAGAATGTACTACATACTGTATTTCTGTGAGTATCAATGTCCTCAACTCTTAATTTCAGACTCGCCACAAAACGCTTTTCTCACCAGAAAAAGACCTCCAATTTTTTGAAACAATAGTCTACGCCAAGGGACAAGTGCACCTATTTGAAGGTCATCCAGGCAAACGGAGCACTCTGGACTTTCCTGGCAGACACTGCCGAGTTTTCCGAAGCCGCCTCTCCATTCAGATACCTTCAGATACGCTTCAACTCGGTCTCCAGGCATTCGCCGCAATGTCGTAGCCAGTGACCTTCGTTTCGTGGAAACAACCGACCAACAAACGGCTGGGGTTGGACTCCATGGGATGGCACCTTCACCCTGGGCAGATTTCGTAGAGTGGAGGCGGAGGCGCCCAGCCTGGGTTTTTCCGCCCAAGGATTCGCTGAAAAAACAATGAAAGGTAAAGAGGTTAATTGCAACTGTACATCTATTTGATCAATCTATTTCTCTATTATCACTTTCATATATATATATATCATGTTTATGTCATATCCCCAATGCAAGCAGGCATCTTCCCTACCATTCAAACTTCACTTCATTGGTATACGTTCATGCAAAAAACTCAAGTGATTTACAATGAGACATCATACTACCAGCAGGATCACTCCCCTCCCCCAGGCTTCCGGGCGCTTCCTTTTTTCCTGGGTCGCCGCTACATCTTTCACTCGCAAGCCCGAAGCGTGTGTGTAAAGCTGAAGTATCCAGTTGATACGTGTGTGGACTGAAAGGGCCTCCACAGAATGGTCGCCTATGTTTCCACTTAAACCCCATCATGTCAAACAAGGATTTTGAAGAGTACTTTTTGCAGCTTGCTTCTTGTGTGAGGTGTGCCAACCTCAAATTATGGGATAAGTATGGATAACTCTTTGATTCTTTTAAATCTGGCATATGGCTGCGTTTTCGGATTATCTCAGGCTTCGGCTTGGATCTGCGTCTCCTTGGGGCTCAAAGCCTCAAAAAAGAACAGAAAAGAAATAAGGCAAATGGAAGTCAAAGCTCTCCCAATATGGCATCTCTCCATACTGGACCTCCAAAGGTCATAATTCTTTCTTCAGAAACCTGCCTTGCTCAAAGGGAGACATGCCAGCACCCGCCGCAGCAAAGAGTTGCTCGATAATTCGCGGATCTGCATTGCCTCATGGCACTTCTCTTCCGATATCTGGAGAACCGGGAGCCACTCTTGCAGGATCAGGATGTGTATATATAGGCTAGGCTTCCGCGTGTGAAAAATGAATGGCAGTTCTGGCATTCTCATCTCCAAGAAAGAACTTGGAAGTACGATAGATTGCAAAGATTGTGCCTAAGCCACCTTGAAAGAGCATCTGCATGGGGTCAAAACCTCGGCTTTCTAGAATGTGCGATGGCAACTGATCGAATAGATTTATGCTATCCTGGTCAATGATGATTGAGTGTGCCGGGGTGTCCAAGAGACGGAAGCTGACAAACCTGCAGGCCTTCAACACGGAGTCGTCTTCATCCCACCACTTCATGGCACTTATTTCTGGGCTCCCAACCCTGCTGGCCTGGGCTGCCACACAATAGTTGGAAGAAACTTGGCAGACCCAGCTGTTCTGGTTTATGCCCTATGTGACTATGTGTTTCTCGGCACCAACACAATGCCGTTTTCAAAAAGATAAAAGTGCCTTTCGCCCAACAGCGTCCCAGATTCTCACGATCAGAACCCACGCAAACTGCACCCCTCCCTCGCTAAAATATATCCATCGCCTTGCATGAAGAAGGGAGGCCTTAGCTAAGGGCGCAACAATCAGTGGAAGAACAAGAAGAAGAAGGATGACAACAACGCCACTTCCCAGTACCACTACCACTACCACAACCACAACAACAACAACAACAACAACAACAACAACAAGAACAACAAGAACAACCTAGTGCGAACACTGCCATGATAACACATTTCATGGGAACCTTGAAGTCAGGTACCTTTGAATGTCCAAGTTTGCTACGGTTGAATTTCCACATGTTTTCGGTTTCACTGTGATAACCTGAAAGTGAAACAAGCTAGGAAGCCTGAAAAGCATGGGACTGACGAACTAACCTGTCTCTTCCCTCTTTTGTATTTTGAAGACTGCTCAGAACCAAACGGGCCCGACATGTCAACCAGACCTGCGAATGGCAGAGAAACACTACAATCATGCTTTCAAATCCATCAAACAGACATCAGAATCATAACTTCCTTTCCTCAAATGATAAAGCCACTCTTCTTCAAATTCTCTTGAGAGTACTGCCACACGCAAATGGACAAACTCTTTCCAAAAACAACGTTTCGGTGCCACCACCCCAACCCCCTACCTCGAAAGCCTCCGAAGCATCAGCACTGCCGATCTTGAGAGAATATCATAAGGCTAGCAAAGCAGACACAAACATCACCACAACTACAACAACCATTGGTTGCCAAAGATCTAGATTCAAACCTATCGTAGAGTTATTTTCCCTATGTCATTGGAGTCTAAGGGCAACTCCAACCCTCCAACCACATGTTTTTGGATTCTGCAGCTGGACAGTTTCTGGATGACGTTGTGTATTTGTTCATAAAGTACGGTTGCTATGTCGAACCCGCACGCGCTCAGAGCTTTTGTTAAGTTGACAGACTTCGGGCATTTTACTCAGGCCACGAAAACTGGCTCTGATTCGGCTCCAGCTGAAGCTGTGTCATCGCTTTTGTCCATAGCATTCAAGGAACCAGGAATCTCGCAGTGTGTTTTTTCTGAAGAGTGGGGCGAAGGTCACTTTTCCTATTCTCTGCGTTCCAACAACTTCCAACTTCTAGTGATCGTGCAGTAGCGCACATACCATCATTCAAGGTCTCCAAGTGTGGCTAAAAGACTTGTGCATCACTCATAACCCAACTGATTGGTCACATGCCGTGGCCATCTCCAACTTGGTGGTTTCAGCATGGAAGCACCGTTGATATGTCTGGGAACGAAGTCAAAATGCGTGAGATGAATTATGTGACGGAGACAATCAAGCAGGCCAATAGACATCCGTCATTGCCACGATGCCTTCTGGATTCCCCGAATGCATAGCTGGACAAGTGGCTCGGTTGCTGAGGTCACGCATGAAATGCTTCCGCACGTCCTACTTGAGTACATGTCTTTAACTTTAGCTGGTCGTTGTCGTTGTCGTTGTCGTTGTCGTTGTCGTTGTCGTTGTGGTTGTGGTTGTTGTTGTCGTTGTGGTTGTGGTTGTTGTTGTTGTTGTTGTTGTTGTTGTTGTTGTTGTTGTTGTTGTTGTTGTTGTTGTTGTTGTTGTGTTGTTGTGTGTGTGTGTGTGTGTGTGTGTGTGTGTGTGTGTGTGTGTGTGAG
>DF239458.1:2500-42713 GCA_000507305.1 Breviolum minutum Mf 1.05b.01 | reverse complement strand
TTTGTTGTTTGTTGTTTGTTGTTTGTTGTTTGTTGTTGTTGTTTGTTGTTGTTGTTGTTTGTTGTTGTTGGTTGTTGGTTGTTGTTGTTGTTGTTGTTGTTGTTGTTGTTGTTGTTGTTGTTGTTGTTGTTGTTGTTGTTGTTGTTGTTGTTGCTGCTGCTGCTGCTGCTGGTGTTGTTGTTGTTGTTGCTGCTGCTGCTGCTGGTGTTGTTGTTGCTGTTGTTGTTGTTGCTGTTCATTTCAGACCTTTGTCGCCTTTGTCCATTTCTTTGACTGGCACTGATACTGCCTCACAAACGACAAAATCCATCAAGCCACTTGGGAGGGTCGACCCTCCAGCCCGCGAGTTTTGATAACTCTGGGTGCCAAGGACCCAATGCCTTTGAGGTATTTGGCAAATTAAAACATACTTACACTCAAAACACCATGCTTCTTTTTCTTGTTTCCAAAATCATGTGGTCGTCATCGTCATTCCTTGAACTGAATGTCCTGTGCGTGTGGGATCAACAATTGGCACCCAGATTCAGATTAGAAGGTACATAGTGGCCTCAGCTATTCTCGGCGCTGGAGAGCAAAGGAAAAGGAAGACACAAAAAAACGACAACGAAGATAAGACAACAGAAAAAAACAAGCATGGTCCATTTAGCTCTTCTGCAGATCTCCCCAGTGTCTTCCGGGAAATGATCACAGCAGCATTTGATAAACAAACAACAAGACCAAGTGGTTCTGGTTGAAGCTAGGAGAACGCTTCAATTTCTCTATCACAAAGCGGAAAGGGACACCCTCCGTTGCCCGCGTTGCCTCAACGCCGAAAGTTGGCCGCGAAGCGGCTGCTCAATGCGCCCGTGTCACCTGGGATGCCAACAACGCCCCCAATTGCTGCCGATGGGTTTACTAACATGGAACCCCCAAAAATTGGTGGAGTTGTAGATGTTTCTCCTTTTGAAGGGGGTATTTTCAAATAGGTTCCAGCCGTTCATTTTTTCAGGGGAAAACCACTGAAAGGACCACCCTGCCTCCAGTAGAGCGCTTGCGCAGCCCCTGCATCGCTGGATGCGGCTTCGGCACCTGCGGCCGCGGAGGTGATACCTTGCGACCTTGTGATAACCTACTCAGATTCTGGGGTGCCAGAACTTTAGAAGAGTCCATTTCACAGCATTTTTTCCAGGTTTGTTCCTATCAACCCACCTTGTCCAGTTGCGCAACAACCGTAATCTTCTTCATCATTCGCTTGTCCTAAACACAACCGCAAGGTCGGGTCTCTCAAGTGGCCAGTAACTCTGAAACATCCCAGGTGGCTCGGTGACCTTTAAAAAAAAAACAGGGAGAATCAGACAGTCATGTCTTTGATTTCTGGTGGTATAGATGTAGGTAAATGCAGCAAATGATATGGAACAGTCGGTACATCCCAGTTAAAGGTACCTCTACCGAGAGCTGATCAGATGCACGAGGTGACATTTCTCGACCTCGAGCTTTTCCAGGATGCACAAGGATGGTCGGACGGTCAGGGATGGTCAGGCATTGGGAGATTCCCTGTATCCATGTGGATGTTTCCAAAAATAGGGTACCCCAAAATGGATGGTTGGTAGTGGAAAACCCTATTAAACTGCATGATTTGGGGGTACCACTATATTCGGAAACATCCATGTGGAAGGAATGAAAGGTTGAAGCAACTGTTCTAGACACACATCCCTGTGATTGTCCCCCAGGCAACCCTGACTGCTCTTGCCACCCTTTGAATAGTTGTCGTAGCCCTAGGCAAAGACTTGTGGAAGGTTAGCAGGGAAATGCAGTTACAATGCATGCTGTCGGTCTCTGAGACTGGTCTTCCGGCAACCATGTCAGCTTCTATAATACACAACTGCAGGATACGACTGTCTTTCTGCTTCTCCATTTGCAAACGAACCGTATGCTTCTTTCTTGCATTGCTGTGATTTTGAAGAGGGGTCAATATCGGAGCCAAATCCTCTCATGCACTCAGACTTCATGAAATCACCTAGCACCAAAATCAAAACCTGCAGGTGTAAAGATCTCCTTGCAAATCCCTGCAAATTGATAATATTGTTGCATCGTCTGCAAGGTCCCGCTAGCGTTGCTCTCACGACCACTCTTCAGGATTCCCTGCCCAATCTTGGCTACGCTCCTGCGCTCGTGTCAGGGCGGAATCTTGCAATTCCTTGAGCCATTGATACAGTGATTGCAGCCGGCCTGACCCCAGCTTCCACCGCCACTGTAGGCACCACCATAGCTATTGCCGCTATAGTTGCTGTTGTTACCTCCACCATAGCCACGGCGGCCATTGTCGTTGTAGCTCTTGCCCTGCATCTTTGCTTAGACAAATTGGAGACTCCGAGAATGCCATGATCAAATTCTATGCCTTGCCAACCATAACACAAGCTGTTTCCGTGGGCACCTTGGACTTTCCCTTGCCATAGCTGTTTTGACCCTTGCCTTAGGAAGCCAAAAACATTGCAGGAGCAATCGGAACTATCCAGGTCATACTGCTGATGGTTCAGAAATCCGGTAAAATCACCAGTTGATATGGTAAATATCCCAGTATTTACTGGGTTTCATACATGTCAGGTGGTGCAGGATTTCTACCATCAACAGTAGATCATAGGATAGTAGATACAGTAGATCCCTCTTTTCTGAATGATAATGCCACACACCCTCAAAGACCAAGACAATTAGTTTAGCAAAACGTCTATAATGTTATTACGAGCCAAAAGACCAAAGAAGGCCAAAAGTCCTACAGTAATTGTGTCCATGCCATGTCCATGTAAGCCAATGAAGTCATGGATGCTGGTTGAATCATGTTGAATGTTCAATTCATCTTTCCCAAGATCGCAACCATTGTAGTTGGAGACAGCCAAAGCTTTGCCTCAGCAAAATCCAACGGCCATGCAGCTTTTTGCACATCAAGATATCGGGCAGGAACAGAAGCAGGGACAAACGGGCTCATGCGCCATTCAGGTTTCGGGTACCAAGAATTGCCCTCAGAAACACTGAACAAGGAAAGGTACTAGCGCTTGTGTTCATTGGGCGCACTGGTATTCTGTACCAACGTAAGTAAAGGTTGACGAAATAAATCTGGCTGTTTCAACTTGGCGCGAGGGTTTTGCTCACATGTTTTCATTCAGAGTCTAGTGGATCCCATTTGATCCTTACTGCAAAGCTGTGCTTCCCGACCACCACCCTGCGAGCGTGCAGAGGTGTTTGGAGTGGTTGTGTAGCTGTGTCATCAAATGTTTAGCGTGGATGAGAATAAAAATGAACACTTGCAGAGATACATGTCTGAAACACTCTGCAACTAGCCTAGCATGGACCCTGTGCTAATTCAAGCACCCTCTCACTTGGAGGAGTGTTTTCCTCTACTCGATCTGATCAGTTTGCAAGGAGGAAGCGTTCTCTATCTCAGAGAAGGGTAACACTGACACTGTAACATATATTTTGATTAAACCTCTTTCTGAAACATGAACAGACGAGACCCAGATTGGATCACTGCACTCACATGAATCATCTATATTGCTGTCCGTGGACCCAGAGATTCCGGGCCTTTTTGCCCTGGCCTTTGCTGCCTCGGGCAGATGAATAACACAAGCTGTTTCGGCATCCATTTTGGATACCAAAAAAAACTATGAGGACAGATGGCATGCCCCAATCAAGAGCAGCATTTTTAACAAGTGGCACAGGTCCTGCTTGAAAGCCTGTTTGGAAATTAATGCTCCAATCAAACAGCTACACTCCCAGAAGTGCTCACTTCTATTTATGACCTGAATTCTTGATATTCGAGGATACATCCTGACGCAATCGATCCAATAAAAGATCCATCCTGCTGCTAGGGAACTCCTCTTCAAAAACGTCGGATTACCTGCTGCGCTGCTCAGCTGCCAGCGGTCGTGGTTCGGCTAAAGCCGCGAAGTGGGTTGGTGGGTTGGTGGGTTTTCGTGGGCATGGAATAGCCATTCCATGATCTATCATTTACAATTTCACTAAAAATACTCCAAGATATCCATCGTTCCACTTTGCTGCGGCAGCCAAGGCACGAGTTACACGTAGAATGTTGGAGGACCTCAAGGACCGATGTTGGCGGGGAGAGTTGTCTCAATGGTAGCCACGGTAAACACCGTGGCGAAACCAGCATTTGGGTATACACTTGTGAGAAACATCGAAGCGCCCGGTTCCAGCATCTTCAAACCATTTGCTTGATACTTGTCCAGGGTCCTATCTGAAAGCACCAATGACTCAAAGCGCGTTGAATGAAGAAGGCAAGGTGTAGGACATCTCTTGAACATGAATAAGACAGCAAATATAAGTATCAGGATCATCGTATCATGGTATGGAAATCCAGCATCGCATACAAGACCACTCCATCAAAAATAAGATGCATGTCATCCCAAACACGACAACTAAGCCTCCGGCTTGCCTGGGCTCTTGCCCTTACCTTTGCTCTTGCCACCTTTTCCAGCCCTGACAGCTAAATGCAACTGATGCAGCTTTCCCAGAGTGAGGAGTGAGTGACTTTTGTTGACCAACTTGTTCTAGTTGCTCAAGTTCATGAACTACAGTAACTACACTTCCTCGCATAGTCATGGAAGTGAAAAATGGGTCCCCCAAGCCATTTTCCACTTCCAGGATTATGGGAGAAATGGTAGTTATTTCAAAGTTACTTCTGACTTCAAGCTGCTGCTACCAGCTTCGCCCATGGAGCTGCTGGCAGGCCGCAGAATTTTGCCTCGTCTCCGCGTTGGTGGTTCCGGAGCGTGCTGCCGCACCACGCCACCTGGCACTGTGACAGCTTTCCAGTGGCTTCTCCAAGTCAGACCCCAAAAACGATCCAAGCAAGGCCTCAATGACCTTGTTGATCAGAAAACTCCAGACACGGGATTCTCCAATATGAACACCACAATCTGGAGCCTTCCTTTCACACTAGGCGTAAGACCAACCAAACCCTCAATATTCGCTCATACGGGTATATACAATCATACAAAAAGCTGAAGAAGTGTGTATTCATGTAAAGTAGGAATGTACGGACCTGCACACTTGTGCAAAGATGCAAATATGGATGGAGATGCCGACTGGAATGATACACATGTCACGTCAGATTTCAACAAATATCATGTTCGATACCAAATGTCAACATGCTGTCTTTCCAGTGCGCAAAGGCTGCACAAAAGCGCAGCCTAACACCATCCTCAAATCGCCGGGTAGGCAGTCTCAGGCCTTGCCTGGGCGCAACAGGAAACTTGAAAATGTCAAAGTCTTCTCTTAGTCTTGGTCCAATCCACAAGGTTGAAAGACTGCAAAAATGTCTCGAAATTCTTAAAATTTCCATATTTCAAAGGGGGCTCTTGAATCTTGAACAGAGCCTTCAATAGGTGGTCGGGGGCATGTTTTCAAACGCTTGGGTCTGTCTTCAGCTCTATCAGTGGCATTTTCCCTCAAAAAATCACTTTCTGACAAGAAAGTAGACGCCAAAACCGGATTTTTAGCCAGAAGAATCGACTCAGATTCGTTTTTCGCTGAAATTGACCACACACTTTGACTTCATCGATTCTTGTCTTGTGGATCATCAAATCTCACGTCTACCCTCGATGACTCGATGACTCAGGGTGTCTGGTAGCCCTGAGTCTTGGACACAACGGACTTCCCCCTCGACTTGCCGGTGGACTTGCCACTCGACTTGCCCTTTCCACCAGACTTGCCACCCTGTTCGCATGTCAACAGATGATCCAAACTTCAAAGATGTTTTCCTGGTCAAAAAGTCATCAAAAGTGTGATACTCAAAATCCCCAATTAAATCTTGCTGGTCACAGTAGACTGCCTAGCACTTGGCATGGACTCTTCGGTATCATATCATGACTTCTACGAGAGTTCCTTCACGCATACTATTTATGTTTTAGGAAAGTAGATGCCACCCATAATTCTTCTCTTGCTGCTCACTTGGATGCAAAATCCCCATCCAAAACGGAAAGCGAAGTTGGCCCAAGATCCGAAGACACACATGTTGAGGTTGAGGTTTGCAAATATGGTCGACGACATGTCCATTCAAAGACTCTTGGACTGGGGGATAGCGACAAGCACCCCTACTTTTAGTGAACAAGTTTGAGCTCAGTCGAAGTAGTTTCAACACTTTGAAATGGGAATTTGGTGAGTTGGATCAAGTTGGTGCTCTCGTTCCATTCATTCTTCTGCTCCCGGCGCCTCTCTGCGGCCCTTGCCTTTGCCACCCTCCCAGTCATCTCGGGTTTCACCTCGAAGTACGCGGAAGTTTCACTGAGAAAACAGGCATCAAAGCATCAAATCGTTGGTCGTTGGAGGGGTCGACATCTCTGCACCCTGAGGCACCCAACGGATCTTTCCTGATGCAGCAAACCCATCAGACATAGGGGTTCTATTTGGTGGTTCAGATTTCTAGAGTCTTCTTTCTCACTTGATCATACCTATGTCATCCTACAGCAGCATGCAGCATGTTTGTGAACGGCATCACTTTGAGAACTCCAACAGCTTGATACTTCCAAATATGAGCCGACCGAGATCCTTTCTTGAGTTTCTGTTTACGCGTCCCTTCATATTTCACAGAACTCTGTGTTTACAATGTCCATTTGTACACGAGATTGAAAATGTTTGCTCTCTCATCTTCAAACTGCTTTACTATTTTGGATAGTGCAATTTGAGCTTTGTGGAATGGCACCACAGAGGAAACCTGCTGGCCTTTCCCCTTGGATTTTGAGGCCCCTTTCGTAGGAGCGCGTCGCACCTGTAGCAAATGCTGGACAAGAATCCTGAAACGGTCAGACTGTTTAGGTGGTTCCTGAAGGTTGATGATGCCCCAACAAAGTATTGATTGGAAAGGTCAAGGGATGGCAAATAAGAGTCATGTAGTTTGTGCTGGAAACTGGAAACTCCGTTTGCGTTGTACTAAACGATATCCAAGATGAAAGGTGTTAACAACACGTTGATTGAAAACGGCTTTCCTGTCGCACCTTGGTCATGATCGGATTGCGACGTACTGGCGGAGCAGAGGGTCAGATTGCACTTGGACAGGAGGAGGCTATCGCAATATATTTCGATACCCCATCTGACGCAGTTGTGATACCTGCCTGGTGTGTCTAGAACTGATGCTGCTAAGTCCAAACGAATTCGAGTGTCGCTGCTTCTATTTCAGAAAGCACTGGAATGTTCAAGGTCCAGCTTCAATTTCCCTCATTCTTTGGGAACATGTCCGCCGCGCCTAGACCTCGTCCGCCGCCGGCCTTGCCGCCGGCCTTGCCACCCGCCTTGCCGCCGCCTTTGCCGCGCCCGGCTCCGCGGCCTTTGCCCAGCACTGCCTTGCCAAAAGCGGCGACCTTGCCCACCGGCCGGCCCTCGCCTGGTTGACGTGGGGTTGGTATGGCCGGGGGAAAAGCTGTTTGTTGATAGCCAATCCTACACCTGGAGAATTGGAGAATGTATAAGAATATCATGTTTGTAGATAATATGGTTTCATCAATCTCCGGTGGCGCAGGATTTCTTCCATGTATGTGCAGAAGGTATCACTATAATATAGCAAAACCAAAAAGATGAATAGCCATTTGAGTTTGCAAATTTGGAAGTGGTACCACTATGTTTCCGTGAGTCTATACCGTCCATTCTTCCACTTGATTCTTGAAACATCCTCACAAGAACGATTCACCAAACGTCATGCTCTAAGGCTGCTCTGCCATGTTCCCGGCATTTCCCGTGTTCCCCTGCCTTTTCCCTCTTTGCTAGCTGGTGGTCCTTGCCAATCCTTTTTGATGACTTGGTCCAAAGACATCTCCACCCTGCAAAGAAAGAAAGGAAGAAAACCCTCCACCTTCAAAGCACAAAAAGGTCGCACCGATTTCATCCGTTTTTGGCCCCGTAGGTTCCCTGAAGCACTGGAAAGCTTTGGAATCAAACAAAAAAACAAGATCATGAGTTGGGTGGTGCTAACATGACACCTCCCTCCTTGGATCAGGATTGTCCTATTGGCTTTTACGATGGCCGCTGTGTCGACCTGCCTGTCATTGGTCTCCGGCATCTTTTCGTGACCTACCAGTGGGACTTCGAGATAATAATTTCTTCGACCTATAGACTTGTGACATCCATTGGCATAACTCTTCTGTCGAGGTGATAGATACGGTCATGCGTACATTTCATTACACTTTTGCACCTTGTGGTTCCCTTAAACTCCAATATCCTGCTGTCCATGTTATGACTTCTGTACACATCAAAGAAAAAGCCCTGAGTGCTGGGGCTTTCTTACTGGGTGTGGTACAGTTCTCGGTTCATGCAAAGACTGTTGCGATTTGCAGATACATAGCAGGTGCAATGAGGAGCAAAGGCAGGTGCAGCAAAAGGTAGAGTACCCTCTCTACACTTAGCCAGGCCTGTCCGCTGTGCCAAGATTGGACAGAATGCGCGAAAAGGAAGCAGCGAATGTCCGCAAATAAACGATGCAATGTAGCAAATAAGCGAATGCCCATGGTATCAATCCTCTTCCTGTTTCATCTCAGGTCCAGAAGGTCTTCATCAATTTCTATGCAACTCAGAACATGTGGAAAAACGACTTCAACTGCAGATCCTGGAAGACCTCAACTCTTTTCAGCTTGAGAGCCAAAGAGACAGTTGTACCATCTGGACAGGCAATGTACAGATCCAAGGGTAAACTTTGAAGTTTTCATCGCACAAAAAAAAGCAGTTCCGAAGGAGGCAAAACACAAAAAGTTCAAGCTTTCATAGATCAAGACATGCATCATGCATATATCATACATGTCATATATTACATCTTACATTAGAATACTTTGCACTGCATCTATTTTCTATTTTACAAAAGTAAGGATCTTCATCGCGACTTATTAAAGATGCCATTTTCCGCGCACAAGTGGCTGCGTGAGGGTCTCAAGCCATCGGTCTCTGGGCACAATGCATCCGTCGCGGTCAATCCAAATGAAAGCCTAGAAATACTGAAAATGTGGACTTTTGGTGTGCACATCATATTTCCATATATTTCTTAAGTCCAGGTCCTGCCACATTCTCTGAATAATGATCGGCCACTGGAAGATCTGTTTCTGAACAATGCTATCCATACTATCCATTTGGACACCGGGAATCATCTTTGTACTGATCCAGCTGCGGAATATCCAACATGCTGGAGCTGAAGAAATTGCTAGAAAAGTATTTCTGTGCATTGTGAAGGACTTAGTGTCTAGTTCAATTCCTTTCCGCTCTTGTCTGCGCACATGGGACTCTGACTTGATATAATGAGTGAACAAAAACCTACCGGCCTACCTTCACCACTTTAGATGCTTGATTCATGGCAACATAACATGACGAAAAATTGCATACCATGATCGCTGCATTTGTTCATCTACCTGCATCGCTACAGTCAGGGACACTCACGAAGCGGCGTAGCCGGCCAATCCAACCAGGCACTTTTTGAAGCCATCCTCCAGTTCCTGCAGGGTGGCTTCACCCCAACCCCACCACCTTCAGCAACAGCTGCAGGGAATCGGCGTTTTGTGCAAACCACCCACTCTTTTTTGGCGCTTTGGGGTCCAAGAACTTGGATGGTGAAACACTATCTGTGCCAGATTCGGGAAGGAACAAGAGACAGAAACAAGTTGGCGTAATTTCTCCTTGTCTCCGGCTGACCGGAGATGGGTTATGTAGGAGAATATGTCCACTACAAGTTAGGGCATAGTGAAATATTGTGAAACATCCCTAACTATCAACCATTACGGATAGAGGATTGACTCCCCCTTTGAATATCATCATGGCTGGTCTGCAATGATCCTTCCCAATCACAAGGGCTGTGCAAACGTTTTTTGCAAACGTTTTGCTGCACAACGAAAAGGAAGAGGCTCGATGGACACAGGCGTGACACATGTTCTGAGACAGGTGCCTGAACCTATGGCCATAGGAAAAGGAGCCTTCTAGGTAGGGCCTAAAATTTGTCTGTGCTCTCCCTCGGCCAATATCACTTTTGGAACAAATAGATACGAAATTTCTCGATTGAACGATCATTTGTCTCTATCAGGTTGGGTGCTACAAAAGATGTGCAGCTCTTCCGACATCTGCCTACATCTCGGCCAACGCTGACAGAACCTTGTCAGCCGCCACTGCACCATCGCTTCGATTCACCAGGAAGGCAGCGACAACCTCATGCGCATCTGCATCGAAAAACCAAGGCTTCACCTCTTCAGAGTCAAAACAGATTTGGTATCACTACTCTCTGCCAAACAAGAAACAGGGCGGGAGGTTGGTAACAAGACAGCGAAAGAGCCATTGCAGGCGCTGTGTCCCAAGACTTCTTGACCATTAGGCCTCAGCTTGGTAGGCTGCAAGTCAGCAGCTGCATTGGTGGTGGCATCCGAAATCCGAAACTTTCCCCAATAATGGCCCAATCCCACCAATCATGTGAAAACCAAACCAGAGAGGGCACGACTCCAGTACTTTCACGTCTATAAGTCAACACGTGTGTAGGGAGCGTTCCTTCCTGAAACTTAGAATCCATGACAGCCAAGCTATGACAACAAGCTGAGTCGATACATTCATCAATTCCAGGTGACCCAACCTAAAATCCTACCAAACCAAAAACGGGTAAACCTGGAACAACCTATCCGGGTTGCACCCAGTGTTGCACCCGGGGATTCTCATGGCCAGGCACAGGTGCGTCCGTTGGAGACCCAAACCCCACCTGGCCGCGACCCTTGATATGTTGGAGGAAGTATAATGGCAATTTTCCTTAAATGTCTTTACATGTTTCGTTTGGCTACTCATCCGCTCGTTCACAGGTTCACTCGTTCACTCATTCGTTCGTTCCGTTCCATTCCGTCCTCATTCATTCATTTATTTTTTCGTTCGTTCGTTCGTTCTTTCATTCATTCTTCCTCCGGTCCGTCCATCCTTCCATCCATCCGTCCATGAATGCCTGAATGCATTCATTGAATTAGTGCTGTCTATCTATCTATCTATCTATCTATCTATCTATCTACCTACCTACCTACCTACCTACCTACCTATCTACCTACCTACCTACCTAGCTAGCTAGCTAGCTAGCTATCTATCTATCTATCTATCTATCTATCTATCTACGTTTCCTTAGGAACACAACTAATAAAAACTGATGTACGTAGCACAGTATCAACACTGCTGAAGTCCTGAAGTATCTAGGCTTCAGCATCCTGGTTATCCAAGACACTCCGTCAATCCTACTGACATGACCTTGACGTTGAACTGTTTCCCCGGTGCCACAATGAACGACCGCCCCGAGACCCAGACTCAGCATTCTGGAAGCGCTCCAGGTGGTGGGGCAATCGGCAGGGCTCGGAGTCAGGACCTGCCAGTCAGTAGGATTGCTGATATCGAGGATATTTCAAAATTCTTAAGCTAAGCTGGGCAAATCATCACCATCATCATCATCATCATCATCATCATCATCATCATCATGGTCGTCGTCGTCGTCATCATCATCATAATCATCATCATCATCATCATGCGTCGTCATCATCGTCATGCGTCGTCATCATTCGTTGTCATCATGCGTTGTCATCATCGTCATGCGTCGTGATGCTTCGATCGTCTTGCGTCATCACTGTCAGCCATCATTTCATGTTGCTACTGTACATATGTGGAAATCACTGAGATGAGAATGAGTACCGTATGCTGCTCTCTTTGGACAAGACATCAACAAGAGTGGCCATGAAATGAACCACTCAACTAGACTTCACACTTTCCAAGCGCCGGCACTGGCTAAAACACATTTACAAATCTGTTTCCTCGGAAGTAAGGGATGTGTCCTGAACAATTTGGAGTTTGGACTGAATGCAAACTTGATCTGTTTTTGTATGTAGTAATTCTCTTGCTCTCCCTAATGTTTGCATACCTTTGAAAAGATGGAAGACTACTTCCCTTTTGAGACGGCTTCCTTGCAGGACCCATTTTCATCTGGAAGAATGTGCGACAAGTTCTTCCTGAGAGAGAGTTTTCATCACCCTTTACCCAAAGTCCGGGTGATATCCATGGAAGCGAACGTCAAGCCATTTCAAAATCTGTATCACCTAATCCCTACGGAAAGTTAGAGTAAACGTGTCTTCGCAAGGCCTGAAACCTCTGTGACTGGACCCACTGCAGTTGGCCACACCTTTAGGAGGCTTTCGAGATCGCACAGCATCATTCCACATCCGCTGCGACAAAGCACCACCGGTCGCCGCAGCACGCAGCGCCTTGGCAGTGTCCTGTGACGGTGAACAACGGGTTCCAAAACGAGGCGCAAAACTCTGGGAATGACATGGATTGGATTTTAGATTGAAAATAGTGTGAATTTTCTTCCAAGATCAAACCTGAGGGAGAAAACAAAACTTTGCGCAAATGCTTTTGCACTTGGAGATACTCTCTAAGGAAGAAGTTCATCAAGGAGGACAAGTCGGACTGTCTGGAAAGGTTTGAGTTTTATGCACACTGTACTTAACAATGTATATTGGTATTTACACTGTGAAAAGCATTGAGATCCAGAATGGCTTGAAAAACATCAAACTAGCAGAGCTGCCTCAAAAATCTGCATCCCCAATTTTCATGGGACACGGCCGTCCATCCCATCCACTTTGTTCATCCCTGAAAACTTTTCACCTTGGCAGTAGCGAAGGCTTGCCGTCCAGGCAGAACATTGTTCTTGGGAATTTCACGGTTCAAGGCAGCTGGGTTGAACCAATGCTCGCGACCTCAGAGACCCGAAAAGTCATTGGCCTTTTTGCCAAAAATGTCATCTCTTCATGGACTCCAGCTCTCTGCTTCTCTGGGACACGAACCGAAGAAGCTCATCCACATACCATGCTCTGCCTTCTGCGCCACTGTGGCGTTCTTGCTGCGGCCACGATTCGTGGCATCGATAAAGTGTTCGAACCTGGATGGTGCTCGACTTGCATTCTGGGATGATAATCGTGAAGATGACGAGAAGGACAAGGAGGAGGGAGGTGAGCACGGCATGGTACAAGGATGTATCATGTAGTGTAGTGACACTTGACAAAGTATGTAATGGTAATGACCTGTGTATATGCACAGTAGTGACATTCTATACATATCCCTGCGCAATTCAAGTCACTTCTTTCGTCAGCAAAATCAGAATGTAAAGATTAGGTCGGTTGGGTAGTGAACCAGCAAAGAACAATCTGGTCACGATCTCATTCAACGAAGTGTTAAGCCTGTTCAGAGTAGCAGTATACCATTGCATTTCCACCTCTCACAATCAGTGGAGCCAAGACACTCTTCCATGCGCTTCCCTAAGTCCTTGCAGAAAGCGCTCTAGACTCTAGACTTGACCAAAAGCTACAAGGAGCAGAGGACTTGAAATTGCATAACCAAAAGTTTGAGTCATGAGATGTCTTCGGCATGGCACACCACCCAGCTACCGAACTTTGAATCCCTTTTGAAATGAGATCGGAAAGGCACAATGATCATAGCTTTCGGTACCCAAGAGTATTCCCACCACAACTGGATCATCCCATGTCCACTCAACCCAGTTCTTCCCCCGGCCTCCAGGCTTGGACTCCTTCAAGTCGGAAAGCAAAAAACCCCAAGCCGATGATGCGACAGGCTTAAGAAGCTTTCTCTGAGAAATGAACCCCTACACAAGTGAGGACTTTCTTGGATTTTGCAGTTGTCTAGGAAAGGACATGATTAATAAAAGCATTCTCACAACTTTGCTAACTTCAACTCATGGTTGATTGGTTTTTCGCCCATCTCCTCATTTGAGAGACTGGCTGGGCGTTGGAAGCTGGAGAGTGCAACAGTAGTGTAGCATTTGCCTGCAAAGTCTGCACCCAAATGCACGTTTTTTCAAAAAGATGCAGCGTGCTTCTCACCTCATCTGCAAAGCTCTTCCATGCGGCTGGGAGGTTTGTGTTTGCCAACTTGCAAGCTTCTTGCACCAGCAGCCCAAAGCTTGTGTGCTGATACCTGAACAATCCAGCCAAGCGTCAGGTTACTGAAAACCCTTATCACATTCCATTTTTCTGGTTGGTTCTGAAATGCTCGAATGCTTATATGAAACGTTCTTGCGTTCAAACTCTCCACTGGCTTGTTCCTCTCTGGTGCAGAACAAATCATTTTTTGTCCGAGATGAACACCAACCTCTAAGATTTAGACAGTTTTACCTACAGGTACAGGTTCCAAGGCATTCCTGTCACGGACCATAGGCAATACTGCAGTACTACATATTGATAATACACAACAGCTATGCCAGTGCATCAATGTTGGAAGTCAAGTACATCGCGCATCTAAGCGTAACCGAGTAGATTTGGTGATCCAAGCTGCTGTTGTCTCACACCTGACGCTCAGGGAAGAGACACAGCAGCGTTGACAAAGGGAGGGAAACTTCAATACCGGCCCCCCATGCAGTATCAAAGAGGAAGCAAGTCTATGACTGCCCATGACTCTTGGTCATTCTAGGATGCTCTGAGCACATGAAACAGTGGGTTAATAATTTTGATAAGGCCTCCGGGAGAACGATGGTCAAGAATCCCTTGTCATTGTTGGGCCCCTGTCGTTTTTCCTTGGGGATTGGAACATTGGGGGGTTGGTGGACTGGCCAAGAAAAACCTCCAGACCCCCCAACGCTTTTGCACGGCATTGGGGCCTGGTGCTAGCAAAGGGTCTTCGGCCAACATCTTCTTTGACAAGACGTCCATGTCGCAGAACTCGCGGAAAGAGAGCTCTGAACCGCCTGCCAAAGTCTTGGGCTCAAAGAGATTGTCAGGAAGTGTACCGCATGAAGGACCAAAAAAACAGAGGAACCTGTTTTTCCACTGCGGGCCCGCTCATGTAAGAAAACTCAAAGCCCCAAAGGGATTTTCTGATGACAAAAATGGCAATCCTGCGTGAGTGTACCATGCTGACCATGCCTGGTGCCAGCTTCAAGTGTCCGGACCTCAAGGTTGATAACATGCAAAACAACACCCAATAGATACAACTAGAGACCAGAGACTGGCAAGATGGCCTTTTATTTTTTGCTGCATCACCTGAAGAATGAAAGACTCACGCCAAAGGCCGAAACGAAAGTTTGGGTGTCGGGTCCCAATCCGCAAGCCAAGGAGCGTGTGACTCAGCGCATGCTCCAGTGAGACCTTTCATTTCAGGACTTGCAGACAGCATGCCATGCTGCAAGAAACTACAAGACATGACTTACAAAAACGCAGATGGGCAAAAACAACCCCTTCAAGTTGCCTTCAAGTACAGTAGGGAAAAAAAGATGTGATGTTCCACAGGTAGTGCCAAACCAAAAGAAGATGCTGCATCATCTTGAAACATGGTATGGTACAGCCTCAACTTTGTACCCTTCCCATCTCCAGCCTTACCCTTGGAGCTCTCTTGCAGTATGGCCTTCAAGGACACCCGTCCTTGTTCGACCAGTCGTAAGGCCTAGATGCAATGGCCACGGCCAAAAACAGCTGCATTTGCCTTCCATGTGTTTATTATAGTCCTTTAGGAAACGACCTTTTGAGACATTTCGTCATACGTACTCACCCGAAACGTACACTCTCACGTTTCGGGATCCAATGCAATGGCACTTTCTTTGGAAGTTTAAGGGCCAGGATTGCCTTTCTGTTGGCAATGAAAAGTGATTCATAGGGAGATTAAATCACAAACCCTTTCGAGAGTTGGATCTTGCAGCTACGGCACACTAAAAGCCAGAAACATTTTAGAGATCTCCAAGATGTTGAAGAGGGTATTGGAGCTGACCTCACGGCTCTTCTGCGTCATGCAATTTGTCGGCACTTCATGTCTCTTAATGTCTCTGTATGTTGTTGAATTCCAATGAATTGGAAAGCCCATTTTGAGACCTGCACCCCAAAACCTGTGGGTCACTTTATGAAATTCACCGTTACGGAATGAATGAAATGAACCTCTCCACAAGCAACGGCAAGGGCATCGTGCCAAGCCACTGGCAAAGGATTGAGCCAGGAGCAATGCCCCAGGGCCAGATCTGCTAGCGTTTTACCTGCGAAAATCATGCGAGATAGTTATAGAATCAAGCCAAACACCAGAAGCAGTGGGATTTGTTTCTTTGAAAACATTCAACTTTAAGCCACTAAGCCACTAAGCCAGCATCTGAGATCACAAATTGAATTCATGCATCAAAGATCAGCAACAGTCACAGCTGGCAGTATCAGTCCTGTGGCAAGATCCAACACACAAAGCTGCGCACCAAGCAGGTGCCTGACAGAGCACACGGTAAAGGGGATGAGGCCCGATGAGGCTTGCCGTCAGCGGTGATGGAAGTGAAAAAAGTATGGGTGCAACAGTGCCGCAATGCAACCTGCTGAAGTTCTAACTCTTTGCACATCTCTTTGTGATTCTGGAGCTGCCATATTAATGACAACAAAAGGCTCTTGTGCACATTCAACCTAGTTCTGCCAGGAGGCCCTTGCGCATGGAGAGCCCGTAGCAACTCCGAGAGTTTCGAAACAAGACCAGGATCTGTGCCAGTGCCTTGGACAAAAACACCAAAAGCAAGCAGGGACAGCAGAAAATCCTCCGAGAACTTCGATGCTATCCGAAGGGTCAAAAATATCACCGAAATGCAAGCAGCTGTGGTAATTCCGACAAGAACAATGATGCCTAGCAATGACACTTTCAGTGATAGTACCTGCTGCTGATGACAGTGATGACTGCGATTATTGTTATTATATGATTGTCATAAGACATGGTTGTCATGATTGGCACTAGCAGCTAGTGAAATGTTATGACAATGATGCTTGCATGACATGCGCAAAGGAGGGTCATTTTAGTACTCTTTCGTGCTTGATGATATCTTCCTATTCTTCCAGGCTTCTTTGAGTGAGGAAAATCAAGCAAATCAAATCAAGCATCCCAAGCTTTGTTGCAGCACCGGCAATTTCAGAGTGAAGCTGGTCATACTCGGCTGCACCTAGAGGCATTCAAAAGATTGGCCGGGCGCCCAAACTAATTGTTGCAAGAAAATACAGTCATGCTGCAGAGACAGTTGCGTAGTCCAAAACAAAAACACAATATAATAACACAACCACCAGCGGGGCCAAGAATCCAAATTGAAAAACAAAGGTTCAGATTCTAAAACAAGACAATACAACACGCCCACATGAGGGAGCACCCCAGTTGGGGCTACGAAATCTCCTACTATCAAATGACCTCACCAATCACCAATTCAACGATCCAGAATCTTGGACAAAATCCCGAAACAACACATGTGTTGCCATGGTGCACTTTCTATTTCTCAACCCTTTGGGCTCTCTACAAAATGACTTCCATGCCATGTAACCCATCGACCCACTGCACCTTCACATTGGTATGTCCCAGTTCCTTCAGCAACATCGGATAGCCATGGCAGACCTCAGAGTTGAAAACACGAAACCCACAAAACACACAGTTGAGAGTTGATGAGGTCACGGACCGTAACAGCAATTCTTGATTGAATTGCCAGACTTGTTTTTGTTGACCTTTGGTAAAGTAACCTGACAACCTGGAAATCCCCTGGCAAAATACATAGGAAATACATCTACATGAAAATGGTGTATTTTCCAGCCTACATTAGATTACCGGGTATATACAATTGCCATTTTGAAAAGAAGCCCACTTGACCGACTCTTGGAGTCCCAGCAAAGAGATGCATCAAAGGTAAGGACACTTCCAATCGGCTGGACACCTCGAACAGCAGGGAGACCTGGCAGGCAGGAAGTGGGCCACCTACAAATCTTGGCCAGTCAGAGCCATGCAAAAGAAAAAAAAAGTATCCCCTAATACCTTTGCCACCTACAAAAGACACGACACCCCAATGTTGCCCTTTTTCCAAGAAACTGTCTTTGTCAAAGGCATCAGTGGCCCTTTCACAATTTGCTCTCCACCTCGGTTTTTTTAATGAAAGGCCCTAGGACCCCGAAAAACATATATATCTAATCCGTTTTCAAGTCAGATCCAAATTGGATCCAACCAAAAAACAGGTGGTCAACTTCTCATCTTTCATTTGGGTATTTTTTTAGCCCAGGTTTCAAGTTCCGTTTTCAACATGGAAAAATCACCACTGTGGATGAGTCGCCTTTTTGGATCGCTTTGGTTTCACCATCCAGCTTTCCAAAGACCTGGCACACAGTCGAGGGGCGAATTTCTGTGAAGGCTTCCTAAGACTTTAAGAAGATCCCAATGAAACTGTGCTGTTCGATGGTGCTCAAGTTTCTTCTCTGAAGTGCTCTTCGGTAGAGGAGGGAATGGTTAGTCAATCGCATAGGTTCATGTTCTTGCACAGCATTATCACAGAAAAAACAGCTAATTTCACTGGTGAAATGTCACCATTAAAATTTTGATGGATAATATGTCAGATTCTTACCTGATGATTTTTCGGCTGAAGATTCTATATTTGTTCTGCAGTTTCATCTTTCCCGTTTCTTATACATTACAATACAATAGCATGATTGATTATCTTCATGCAACTGTCGCGCCTGCTCCAACTGCTCAAAGTCAGCACGCGACTGAGCGATGGGTCGCGAGTCACGTAATAGGAAGCCTTGCAAACAGAAGAGACCGAGCCTTCATGTGACTGCTTTTCGAAGTGGAACTTGTCCACAAAGTAGACAGTAGACCAGAAAATAGATAGATAAGGGTGGCTTGAAGAAGAAAAGTGGATTGAGCTCCCAGGTGGAGCTCCAAATATAAAACTTCTTCTATTGCAGGATAACTTTCTGTCACAAAGGGTCAAAACACATAGTTGCCCAGGCAAAATCATCCATTTGTCCAGTTTTCCTACTGGACCCGTGTCATTCCAGCCAGGCAACGCAGGGCACCAATCATAGCGATGGGCGTGGCATCAGGTGGACCATCCAAATCGCCAAAAGCAAAGTTCAGGGCACGGCAGCCTGGAACAAGTCTGGGTGCAAAGCCATGAGGTCACGAGGTCAATAGCCACTGTAAAGGCCATGAGGTCGTAATTATGTTCGAAGTGTGGCATGACAGACCCCCAGAAATTTCACAAGAAGTATGGTGGCCAGCTAATGCAAAAAGAATTGAGCCACCTCTAGTGTCTGAGGTAAGGAAAAGCTTGTCCAGTCATATTGCCAAAAGAATCTGAAAGACATATGAAGTTAAGCCAAGACGGAAATGTGGAATCTGCCGTATCTCAACAAAATCTGACCTCCCATCTGTTGACATTGGTAAACGGTACAACTTTGTAAGTTTTGCAAACCCTGAATCCAACATCGTGATGCAACGATGCAATCAATTCCTGGTTCCTGCCTTCCACGAAAAGGTGAACATCCTCCATCAGTGCGGCCATAAAGATCTTGGCATATGCAAATCCTCATCGACAAAACCAACCAAAATCACAAAATATCAAATAATTAATAGGCAAAAGATATTCCTACCCTTTGCTATAACTTGATCATGGTGAAGAAACAAGTGAATAACGGAGATGATCTCCAGACTCTTGGATGCAATTGGGGTCAGCGGCTAGGGAAAGTTGATGCATTGGCAAGAATCGCTCCGGCTGAGATAGTTGCCGTACTTGACCCCAGTCTAAAACGCAAAGGCGTCCTAAACAAAGCGCACGGAAGGCTCATCCGACTTTGGAAGTACATGGGCGGTACTGAGCTTTGTTTTGCAGCCAGGCAAATGTGGTGAGTATCGAAAAGGCCCCAAAAGTATCACTTTTCATTGACATCAACATGTTGGGCATATCTCCATCGCCAACTTGAGTCACATCAAAAAATGTGGGCCAGGTGGGCCTGTCTCTTTGTCCACCAAGATGTTGCCAGGGTGTGGATCGCAATTAAAGATTGGCCCATGAAGAGTGAAACCTAGCGAGGTTTCAAGCGTAGCGGTGCGTGGGAAACTGGGAAGGGCCATGCCTCTGTTCATCAAATAACATGATCCGTGTCATAGAAAGCACCTTCGAACAGCCCCACAACCTCCCTCTTGGCAAATTTGGTTCCATCTTGACAAGTTATACCTGCCTCAATAACATACCCTTCTGGTCAAATACCATGCTGCCAGGCCACCATAGAAGTCAATCAATTTTGCCATGACCTCCTTCCGCTTGGAATTGGAACTCTCCGCAGCTGCCTCAGCTGTGTTTTTGGGTGCTCAGTTGGTTGAATGACTGGGCAAAGTACCACCAATTTTTTGAATCTACAGAGATGGAGATTCTTCGGGCGTAATGATGGCATGATGATTGTCATATAGTTGTAACAGATTGTACAGGTTGCAATTACATGAGCTATAGTAACTACAGCAATCTGTACCATCAAGGGGCATAGTCTGTGATCTTCACGCCTTTCACAAACTCCATGGCAAGCACACGTTTCGTCACATACTTGGGAATGACGGCTGGAACAATGATGTCCTCAGCAAACAGAGGCTTGACTTCCCAGAACATTCACCCACAGGGGCGTCTCAAGCAAGACTTCCTCACCATGTTTTCAGGGTCGTTTCCGGCTACCCAGGCAATTTTAATGGACAAACCTTCAGCAAAGCATCTAAACCAGCCTCTTCAATCTTTTTTCGAGCCATCTCTTGGTTCTGGGCCTCGCTGCGATGGTTTCTCATTATGATTGTGGATCGATGCCTACTCCTTTGCGACGCTGACAAAGAGCAAGAAGGGAAGAAAGCGACCAAGAAGAAAAAGAAAAAACGACAACGGGCGACGGCGACGGCGACGACGGCGGCGGCGGCGACGACGACGACCACCACAACCACAACGACCACAAGAACCACAAGAACCACAAGAACCACAACAACCACAACAACAACAACAACAACAACAACAACAACAACAACAACTACAACAACAACTACTACTACTACTACTACTACTACTACTACTACTACTACTACTACTACTACTACTACTACTACTACTACTACTCGCTACGACTACTACTACTACTACTACTACTACTACTACTACTACTACTACTAACAACAACAACAACAACACTACAACAACAACTACTACTACTACTACTACTACTACTACTACTACTACTACTACTACTACTACTACTACTACTACTACTACTACTGCTACGACTACTACTACTACTACTACTACTACTACTACTACTACTACTACTACTACTACTACTACTACTACTACTACTACTACTTCATCATTATTGCTAGTACTACCATCACCACAACAACAAAGACAACGACATCGGCAACCCTTTGGCCGACACCGACAGCTGCCGCAGAATAAGAAAAGACGATCTGCCAGCACCAACACCGTCACAGCCACCAGCATCTGCAACTCTTGAACAGTTGCTTATCTCAAAAAGTCACTAGTTGCGAGGCCTCCATCCTGAAATCCAGCTCCGCTTTGGACATCGCAGCAGTGTCTTGGATGGTCGCACCCAAATCTGAAAACATGTGCGGCATCAAGCTGGTGAGGAGCCTCTGCAGCCGGTGACACCAAGTCAGCGACAATTGGGTCTTACTCCTCCGGGATTCCTCTGGTCCAAAACAAAACCAAGAAAAAATTATATCCAGACGAGTTTCTGGTGTCATTGTGGGGTTAATCTTTTCAAACTATTCTACACACGGATGGAAAGCACCAACCAGTTTTGACAAAAAGAGCATGGACAACAGAGCCTGATGTTGGGTGTCAACCTATGGGGTTTTGTAAGCCAAAAACAAACAAGCTGGAACCACAGGCTGTATCAAGAACTACAGGGGTCTCCAAATCTTCATAGATTGGAGTCATTCAGAGCTCACAACATGTTCAATCATTACCAATCAAGTTAAGATGCACTTCAACGTGAGTGCCTGACGCGATATGTTGCTAGATGGTTGCTGAAAAGCTTATGCTTTTTGCACTTGACCTATTCGACTACAAAACACAATACTATCAAACTTCCTGTGTCCAGTCCAAGCCTGCCCACAAGAACACTTGCAGAGATGTCGACCAGCAGTTTCCTGAGGAGCCAATCATGGGAGAAAGACAGCCAATCAAGGGACCGATCCGATCCATGAAATGTGGTAACCGTGTAACCGGTAACCTTACCTTGTCCTTGGTAGATGAAGGTGTTGCCAACGATCGAGTAGTTGGGGACATTTGGGTTCCTTGTGATCCCGCTTGAATACCCAGCTCTTGCTCCCTTCTAATCTGGCCAACAACTCATAGAATTCCACCAAACCTTTCGCTTCCAAGCATCTCTTCCACATGTGCATGCTGCACTTTGACCACTCCCTGAATCTCCTGGTTACATTCTTTGCTTCGATGCATTCTGTTCCTTGCTGACCCTTGACACGAAAGATATTACACAACAACGTTGGCAAACCAAATCAATTGAATCAATATGTTTTTACATGTGACTTTTTCACAGGTCCTGGACACCACCGCCTGCCTCAGGCAGTCTGAATGTTGCCTTATGCACCTTGCAGAACGTCACATGCATCAACTTGGATGCTGGGTAAAAAGGTACAGCTGGGATGACGAAATGACATGTCAAATTTGGGGCATACTGTCTTGAATGTACCTTCACAACTATCTTGGGACTCCATTTATGTGACACATGGTGCTGAAACCCTTTCGCCTAAAGACATTCTGTGCTGAAAAAGGTATGGCCCCTCACGCTCCAAACGCCGTGCCTGGGCAATGGTCGCACTTCCAAGAACCGGCCCTGGATCAAGCTCAATGTGCTCGCGCCAGTCGCGACCAAGCTCCTACAGAATCCCAGGAATTTGTTTTTTCCCTGCTTGACCTATTCTGTTCAGTGAACTCAGAATCTGGAATCCTTTCAGAATCCTTTCCAGCAAAAAGTTCACCATTCCGAAACACAGCTCTTCCAGGACTTGGCTCTCCTTGCTCAGCAGCTTTTCCACCTCTTCCAGGGGGTCTGCTGGCATAGCATCTTGTAGCTTGGACAGCTCATCCACATACCTCGGAAAGTGAAAAAAACTCCAACCAACTGTCTTCCTTTCTTTTAAAGTCTTTCAACTCCTCCCGGACATTTTTGTAGATCAAAATGATGAAATGATGTGACTCCCATTCCCTGCTGAAAAAGTGACACCTGCTCCAAGTGACGCATCAGGTAATGCAGAAATCACTGAGGCTGTCTGAGCGAGTTTCACCCAGAAGCCTCCAAGGGACACAACCTGTGCAGCTGGCTCTGTGCAGCGAGCCAGCTGGAGGAAGCACAAAATGCACGAGAATCGTCACGAAAACATCTTGTTTTACTTGAAAACACTCTTTAACCATTCGGTATCCAAACTGTATCCCTAATGATCGGGTGGAGCTCTGAGTATATTAAATGGCAGGTGTCAAAAGCCGTACAAATCCTGTTTCCTCCAAGAAGCAGTGTCGAAAACGAAGCGTGCACATACCTTCACTGGCCGACGAACCATGAGCGTACAAAGGCAAAATCTGCTCATGTCCCGCACACTTGTAATTCCATGCACTTCCGCTTCTTAGTTTCAAAAAATTCAAGGAGTTGAAGATACAGAAAGGGGGACAATTGCATACTCGACTCAAATTCAGGGAATGATTGGCAAGATACATGCAAACTCCTCATCCCAAATGTGAAAAGTACAAGCTTTCAAGCTTGCAATCATGATTGCTTCCCAGGATTTCAAAACTTCGGAAAGCCGGCCTTGTGACATAACGCCCAGATCGCCTCGCCTGCCTGTGGCGGCCTCCCAGTGGCACGGCACCGGGCTGAGAGAATCTTGGTGAAAATAACCACGCAGAGCCATCCGACCTTCCAGGGAGTTTACATGAAGAATGCTGGGATTCAGAAGTCATTCGGAAAAAGAAACACAGTAACATACTGTAAGATCTTTTAAAGAAACAACATAACTGCTCGGGACAATTTCTGCGAAAAAAATACTCAAAGACTTGCAGTATGGATCTATTGGACGAACCATCGACAAAATGCCAGTGGAAACAAAAGGCCTCTGCATAGCGGAGAAGCCAGCTCCGCAGGACAAGCGCCACAAACAAAAATGGACTCAGCATGAGCAGTCTCTCCTTAAACTGACCGTGGTCTGCCATGACCGTGACAGAAATGTGGAGACCAAAATCTGCACATAGTTAAAAACAGTACAGTATATTCTACGAGTGAGGGGTGGAAAATCAGCCAGCCAGAAAAACAGTATGATGCCAACATGCCGTGATGATCATGTTGTTCATGATAGGGACGATAATGATACTGTAGTCACCATGACGATAAGGAGGAATAGCACCCAGGACCAGAGGGCTCACCCTTTTCAACAAAAGAATCAATTGCATAATTGCGTCACATATTTGCAACAAGCCAACAATCCATTCTTGCAGAATAAAGAAGAAGCAACAAGCCAAAACCCTCCCAGTTTACATGAAATATCTCTCGTTTCACTCAGCTACGTTCCAACCCAGGATCCTGTGTGCCAACCGCGGTAAGGAAGCCAATGGCACAAGCACAACTTAGCCCAGAACAGGCCCGCCACCAAAAGCGAATACTGGCCCTCAGAACAGAAGCGGCTGTTGCTTAGACCTTCAAAAAGCAGCGACATAGCATTTTCCTACTGGCCCAGAATCCCAGAACTTCTTTGTGACAGATTTTGATACGCAAATTAATTTCACGTGGTAGGAAAAGCTCTATCTGCTCAATTCTAGATTTGGAGACTCCCAAGTTGCAAAGGGTCATCTCAACCACATCACCCCATCTTCCATCTTCCATCCTTTAAACCGAATCTGCCTGGTGATAGTTTGGGCCCCTTGATTTTCCTCTAGGCTCAACAAAGCTACAAGGCCTGCAAAACATCCGCGCCCATAAGCTTGTGGATTCACCAAGCGTCAGTGAGTCTTCAACATGGAATTCCACCAAGAGGTCAGTGGTGCTGCCTTTGTCTTTGGGCAACACCTCAAGAATTGCTCGGCAGCAAGCAGAAGTAGTTTCAAAGTTTGCGCATGAGATAGCTTGTGCTTCCCATGCTCCCATCCTCTGTCCCATCTTTTTTTGGGGGGAACACACTTTGGTCAACCTGACAACCTAGGCTGCAGGCCGAAGGGGTGTCTTCCGTGGGTGGAGCTACCTTGGTCACAACTTTCACATCATCCAATGGTCCAAACAGCAACTCCCCCAAACCCCGACCTCGGGCGCAGGGATCTCTGCTGGGCGAGGCGTCTTCTTGGTCCAGCAGCGGGCACAACGGCGCTGTGGTACCGGGGTGCCTGGCAAGCATGGTCTTTTGAGGAGCATCCCACTTAGGTCAGTTTCAGCAATTCTGACACATCAAAAGCACGAAAATAATTGAAATATATGATCCTCAAAAGAGCAACATGATGTGTTCTTGTCAGAAAGGGAAACATTCTTGGCAGAAAGAGGAACGCAATTCCTTTCTGATCTTCTGAATTGCCAATGGCCAACACATAGAATTTTGATGCCCCTATAAGACCCTGCTCCTTTTGAAGATGCTTGCTTCTATACTTTTGGTCAACAGGGTTGCCGCACTCCCAAACGTCCCAGTCCCATCATCTTGCTGCCTCGCAATGGCGAGCATGCATCACAGAAGATCTGCCCACAACCGCGGCAGTGGTGCCTCGAATAATCGGGATTGCTTCACTCGTTGTTGAAGAGTCCAGCTCACAAATCTTGTGACATGATTTTTTAATCCACTGGGAAAATTTGGGTGTGCTATCTTACAGATTTTTTTTAATCTGAAATGATATCTGATTGGTGTCTGGTCCCTTCCCTGACAACGTATGCTCAACCTGTTTGAATACAAGCCAAGATATGCCAAAATGCCGCCGCCGAAGCAGCGTGAAGGGACGCCCACATGACCTTGGAGAATATGCATCCAGGATCGGCTGAAACGGCACGCTGTTTGGTTGGTTTTGCATTCGTATTGAGAATCTGGTGGTTACCCGGTTACCAGGTTCATGATCTTCTCTCCAGCTTCCAATTTGGACATGATGCTCAGCCATACAACAATCTGTGGCTTCATCGGGAAGCCATCTTACCTGACAGCAGAACTCAGGACACAGAGAGGGTCGATGATGTTCAATGAGTTTCATGTCGGTGGGCTTACAAGCGGATCGTTTGTGGAAGAGTGTCTGGCAACAGTATTGTGGCTCAAAGTGGGCAACTGAATTAGAGGAGCTAGGGCCTGGTGTGTTCCACCTATCTTGTGAGTTCCACTGACATTCCCTTTAAGTCCCAACACCGAGGTGAGTTGTATCTAGATAGTATCGCCAAGACCAGTTGACTAGATAACCCTGGACTCTGGCAATATTTCCTCCTGACTTGGGAGAGATCATTAATGCAGCCCTTAAAAAGTAGAAATTCAGAGACATGGAACTGCTGCAGAGTCCTCTGAAGACATCAAGGCCTGCCCAAAGTGTCCATGGGAGAAACACGACCAAGGTTGAAGGGTGCCGGTCTGGAAACAAAAGCACTCCAGATCTCCTGCCTCCGCAGCAGCCTGCAAGCGAGTCATGTGCGGTTGAAGCTCTCGTCTCAGCTCCTGTCTCTTGCAGGAGAAGGCTTGAAGAGATTCTGCGTCACCCATGTTCCATGAAACAAGAGAACTTCGGGATTCTTCGGGTGTGTAGTGGAAAAGTTTGCAATGCCTGGATTCCTGTTCCCATTCATCTGTATCATTCAAATGTTTTCATATGATTCTGCAAATTCACAGTGGATCATATCATTTTGTTTGTGAGGTAGAAATCCTGCTGCCCCACCTCCAACTGTCCAAGATCACCTTCGATCCGAAGCTGACCGCGAGCCACCAATGGCAAAGCAGCACGCTTGCCACCAGCGACCAAGCGCTGAACCTCATGGACTGGTGCAATTTTCCTGTCAAGGTCTAGAGTCTAGAGTCTAGATTGTCGAAATGATCAACTCTGAGTGAGATTTAGGGTGTGACGCCGTGATACCCATCACTTTCCCACTGCCACATTGGACACTTCCAAGGAAAAATTGCAACTTTAGACTGCAAGTGGCCCTGGAACTGACACACGGAATCACCGAAAGAAGACGCCCGTGTCCAACATGCAGAATCCCCACTTCCAAGACTATCCGTATTATTCCCGTGGCCATGGATATCGTGAATCTGGACGCTTCCAGAAGCTCAGCCCGGAAACACTTTCTGTGGACTGAAAACACAGTGTAGTACGTGGCGATGAGGCCTGCGACAATGACTTGGCAACAGCTGGATCCTATGACTCAAACATCTGACGAATTCAAGGTGGTCAGGAAATTTTACAAATCAAAAAAGACAGTGATCCGATTTCCTGCACCCAATCAAGGCAATTTGTTGGAAAAGGCTATGTAGTGCCTGCTAACATCCGTAAAATGACACAACGACAGGACTGTGGGAGCCTCCCCGCTAGCTATCTGCAGGCGCCCTTGCACTGTCTGTGCGCATCCCACCTGCCCTGCAACAGACACCTGAGAGCCAGAGATGGGTTATGCCTTATGACCAGGAAAGTCCAAGCCCAAAATAAGCCAACAAGTTTCCAAGAGAATGACACCCAAACTGGCATTTCCCGTAACACTGAAAGCAGAACCTGTTTGTGAAAGAGTTGGAAAAACTCCCTTTACTTCATGACTATAAAGCCAATAAAGTCCAATCTGAAACCGGCCATGTGCACCTGGAGATTGTACTCTCCTGTAATGGGCACTGTGGCCAGAATCCCATTCAGCTCCGTCACGGCCGGCGCGGCCATGGCGCAACTCAGGGTAGCAGAAAAATGGTGTGGTTCAACATGCACATCGTGCGAAAGGCAATGAATTTCTAGTATTCCGAATGCTTTGAACATAGCGCCCTTTTTCAGTTCTGACTCAACCTTTCCCTCTTCTGACCCTCTGCTCGCCACTTACGTAAACAATGGTCTCATGAGAGTAGCAATGTGGCCATTCGGACCCAAAAAAATTGCAAAGGCATGTTGAGTCTGACTGACCTTGTCTGTGTTTGTCTTTGTGAATATGTGGAACATTGGTCTGCTGAAGCCTTCAAAACCATCGGGCTAAATGTCAAAAATGTAGCTCAGAAGGGAGGAAGTCCAAACAAAAGTAATCAACATTTTGCCCTGGCGCTTTTGATCAGAAGATCTCCAAGCAGCCTGAAAAGCGCTTTGTGCTGCACGTCAAAATCCGGTTCCTGCCTGTCGGTTTAAGTTCTTGCCGATGAATGTCAGCTTGCAAATACGCCTTGGTGGCTCACGCCGACCCACTTAGAAAGCCTTCCGTCTTGTTTGCACTTCTTCAGCTTGGCCATTTCATGGATTCATTTCAATAATATCTCATCTCATCATCCCCAATTCAATCAAGCCAGACTTTGCTAGCCAAGGTCTACTGCAACCTCCAGGCATTGATGTTCAGTCTAGACCGGTAAATCAGAGATGTGGGGAACACAATCCTTCCAGGTAAGCAATCAAAAATGCCTGGAGGTCCCAGCAAGGCCTGAATGGATGGGGGTGTCCAAACACAATCCACTTGTAATGGTAGGGACTCCAAAGACTCCCATTGGACCCCGAACTCTTCATCTGGTTGCCATTCCTTCTGCGGTGCACCGTTGAAGGCCATGTGAACAGCCTCGACACGGATTCGGACTCTTAGCTCTGCGCTCTGCAGGGCTTGCAAATCCCAAACATAACACGAAAGTCTGCCTGGAAGACAAATTTCTCCTTCATGCCCTGCACCGCCAATACTCCTTTGGTACGAAAAAGGTCCACGCCGCGCCTCAGACCAGGTCGAACAAACTTCGGCCACATCACCAACAATAGACTGTGAAAGAAGTTTGTGAAGACACAGACCTCTGGCAGCATATTCCAAAACCTCCCTTTACTTTATGTGAGTTGAAGGAGTTGTGTCATAAGAGGCTTGCGTAAGCGAAACCCTGAGTTGCGCAAGCTTGCGTAAGCCAATTGCGTAAGCTCGCGTAAGCCAATTAACAGATGCCAGGCGTGAGCAAAAACTGCAGCCGCGCAAGCGTTGCGTAAGTAGACGCATGTGCATTATCATACGATGTAAGGTGACCCGCAGAGTCCCTTAGAGCATCTTTTTACATTCCTCGTGTGGCCATCCAGACGGATCCCAAGGTCCAGGCTCTTTTAAGAGCCATGCCAACCACTCGTTGAGCCTCTGCTGATGAACCTTTAAAAGCAAAGCAGTGCACGAGAAAAGCCTCTGTTTTTAGCAGGTCAAAATGGCCACCTCCTGTCACCCCAGTTACCAGCCTCACCCTTGACGTGGAAACCACAGGATGTGACCCGGTCATCATGCTGGTGGTCCTGCTCATCCTGTGCTGAAGCGCGGAAGCCAATACAACGTGGCCCAGGGTGGCCCAGGGTGGCCCTTTGAAACATGATTTGGCTGATTTGGCTTGAAATGTTGAAAATTCAAAGCGTGTTTTCCAAGAATCCCTCTCTCTGTTAGGATTGGAAGATCGGGTTCATTCTGCGTTTATCCCTTCGGGGCGGGTCGAGTCCACGTACTCTTTGCCACGCACCTCCAGGAAAGCATCGTCCATTTCCAAGATCTTGTCCAAATTGAAAGCTTCGATGCCCAAAATGAAATCCATGTCCACCTGCAACGCCGCCGCAAAACCCTTTCATGAAGGACCCGGTTTTCAAAATCGGGTCAGATTCATACAGATTCCAGATTTGCGAGCAGCAGAAGTCATTTCCAAACTTATCTATACAATCATTCGTAGGCCTATCAAACCTGGCCGCAGGGTCACCCAAAACGTAATCCTGTCGAATGTCAAAGGCACCTCTCCCTGTATCATCAAGGGGCAAACTGCAGTCATTCAGGCGTCACAAAACTGCCGATGGGACATACAACTGCAACAGCGACCACAACGCCGACGCCAACAATTCCAGTCCATCCCTCCTAGTAAGCTTCTTCCCATACTTAGCAGTCAGTGGTCAGGCGTCCGACTGGCTCAGAACCCTGACAAAGAAAAACGAATACTGTCTCCTAAAAAAGTGGATCAGTTTTTTGTAAGACCTTTTGGGCCCGGCAGACCTTGGATTGTGTGGTGCGCTGGATCTTCACCTACATGTTCGGAGTTGTCAGTGTAGAAAATGCCATTCCATGACAATTCTCCGGATTCCAAATGATAATCATTTCAAGCGCACAACCTTCATTTGTATGTACTAGAATATACCCAAAGCAATCCGAGGACGTCGCCGACTCATTAATCATGCGAATCCGCCTGGCAGCTTTTCTGCAAATGGAAACAACCAAAAGGTCTCTGCAGCTGGAACAGCTTGACATGATTGACGCCGGGAAAATCTTCCTTCAATAAGCACTGTCAACACATATAACTTGCAAAGTTATGAATAATGCATCATTGAAAAGTTCGTCAATACATGGATAAATTTCCACAGAGAAAGCCTCTCAACTTCATCCAGGTGAGCCTTGCGAGGCGGCTCAAGTCCCTTCATTGTCTCGTTTTCACATCCCAACAAACAGTTTCGGGGGTTCCAAGTACATACAAGTCGTCGTATGCTAAGATTTGATCATATTTGTCTAGAACCAAGAAAGCAATCAGAAACCTCCAAAAATGATACAGGTCTGTTGACAAGAAAAATTCAGCTGCCAGGTCTGCGGCAGCTAAGCCTCATCTACAAGATCGCACTTGTTCAAGATGATACGATCCGCAAAGGCCACCTGGCAGGAAGTGAAGCAGCAAGAGCCCGGTTCAGCCGGTGGTCAAAGGCATAGTGTACCTGCTCCACTGCTTCATTCTCCACCCCTTCTGGCTTCTCCTGCAGGTCTTTCATCATTTTTGAGGCAATGCTGGAATCAAGTGATATGCTGGTACTGGCAACACGGCATTGACATCGTGCAAAATATGCAAACAGCATGGTAGCAGGTACCACAAAGATAAAAACATGTTGTTTTTTTTTCGCAAGTTGCCAACATCTCTGGCTTTGGCTTTACAACTCCTTTCATTGAAAATTTCCATACTTGGAACCAACCACCGTAGCTTGACTCTACCTGGGATCATTACCTATGCCAGTTGCCCCCGTATGGCCTCATCCAGGTGCATGATGAGGTGCTTGGCATCCACCAAAGTTACAATCCCATCTAAGTGCCTCCAAACAACCATTTGATCCACCAGCTGCCAACATGAAACAGAAAACGAGGGCACGAGGGGCACCCCAAACCATTGAATCTGTTGGAGACCAGCATTATTGCACAAATCGGACCGACAGCGGAAATGACTTCTGCATCTTGCCCTGGGCAAAAAGCCCGCCAAGGTACAGCTTCTGCTGCACATAATCGTCCGCAAAGAAGGTCTGAGCCTTTTGCGGAAACAAAAAGGCCAAGGTGCAACACCTTTTTCAAACTCATGGACCTATATTACTAAAGATTTATATCATATTATCTATTTTTGAATACCTCCCTGCACAACCACCCTCAACCACCAGTATCCATGTAATATCTACTTGTGTGGGTTTCTCTGTAATCTCTCGGGAAGTTGAAAAAAGTGCTGTAAGTACCCAACCACTGGAGCTGGATCTGCCAATCCAGTCGTTTCAATGATCACCTGACTGCGACGAAAGATTCCAGATCCGTCATCCGTCCGGATCTTTTTTGTTGGGTTGCAAACAGATTGTTGGACATATTTGATTGAAAAGAAAAGTCTTCTTTTTGTTGAGATCAAAACTAGGCTTTGAGGATGGGTGTCTTGTTGCGCAATGTCCATGTTGCGGGAAGACTTTATTATGAATAGGTCATTGATGGTCATCGAGGTTTAATGTCTTGTCTGGTCTCAAGTTCTTGTCCACGTCGGTGAATCTCTTAACATGTGGGTGTTCGTACCCCGACTCGGACAACCTAAAGCCTGCAACGAAGTACTGAGGTCCAAAGCCAGCAAAAGGATAGGCATCCCAACCACAGCAAGTTGAGAATCTATAGAATCTTGACTTTTTGCAACCCACGAATATCCCAAGCTGACACAGATCTTTCCTGCCCAGTGGGAGGCCCAACACCATCAAGTGGTTTGCTGTTCTTGATGGAATTCTTCACCTCAAGCCAAACAGATCACACTCCGTCTTAGGACAGTCACATTCCAAAGTGTTCCAAAGTTTCATATCTTGAGATTGGAAATCATCTGTTTCACTGTTTCATTTTTTTCCCAGCTTCTGGAGTCCGATAGGAATTCAAAAAACCACATAAAGGGAGGTCACATAGCCCTGTCCCCCATGTCATTGTGGGAATGTGTCACTGGGGCTGTTGCCATCTTCTTGAGACCAGCAATCAAGTCGCCGCGGACAGTGCAGCAAATGCAACCATTGTTCATCTCGATGATGTTCTCCTGAAAATAGCGTACCCTTCTGCCTGCTTCTAATTCTAGGTTTCCACATGTCTCGCAAACCAGAACTTCCTCATTTAAAAGTCCTCTGATTGATACATTTGTCGTGCCCTGGAAGCCCGTCCGAGAGATATACAATTGTCCAATAAACAGGTTAATTGAGTCATCAAAAAAACCTCAAACTATGGACTTCGGAACAAGAAATCAAATCAAAATGATAAATGTCCGCAAGATAGTGGTGCTGGACACGGGAGTAAGAAAACATACGTGAAAGTCCCCGACTCTATGGCCTTTGCTGTGACAGCCAACCACTTGCACCCAGAACTCAGTCCTCCGTGGTCAAAGGACCAGCTTCAATCAGACTATCATCGATGCCAACCTGCAACAAGAGAGATTTCAACGGTTCAGCTAGGCATTTATAGATAAGCCATGATAAGCCTAGATAAGCCAATTGAAGCCCGTCCTGGCAGCCCATTTGTCATGTCATTACATGAGATACTGCAATGCGCTGCTCCCCCTCCAGAAAACTCGAGCCACCTCGCCAAACTCATTCTCGATAACAGCAATGCGCTTGCCGTGAAACTCCTGAGCAGTTCTGCCCTGGTGCGACACGTTTAAACTGTTTGAAGATTTTTAAGTGACTAAACTATTGAAACATTAAGCTTATCGACAAAGATCTTGAGCAAACTCTGTGCCTGAATCGGATCTGCAACAGGTGACTCGGCAACAAGCCACAAGCCCCAAACAGATTGAGTGGCATCTTTCTTCACATCCCAAGACCAGTGTGCGGACATTTAGGTGGACCTTTCCAATGCTTTTGAATTACCAACCCCGGATGCTCATAGAACATCTCCTTGAGAATGCGGTTCAGCAATGTCGTCTTCCCACTGCCTCGGGCTGACTACGGCCTGGAAAATCACTCGCATACCTCCTTACGAAGATGATGGGACGAATGAGACGAATGAGACGAATTCATGGTTCTCGTGGCTGGGTTCCTAGCCTAGGAAACCTGTGAGGACTGTGACCGGCACCTGACCAATGACACAAAGAGTGAAGCATGGGAATGGATGCAATGGTGCTGTCTATCTTACATAATTACCTTTCGGAACCTTTCTGCAGGTGGCCAAAGAGTCACTCGTAATGACTGAATGGCAAGTGGATCAATTGACGGACAATCATGCGCTTGAAGGTGGGAGAAATTCCAGCTTTTGGCTTCTGAGGGTCATCTATGCAGAAGATTTTGCAGCGCATGCATTGCGTTTCTGACAAGTTGAACTTGAGGAATTCAGGTCCACTCTATGTCGAACTGTACAGCTTTACTTTTGCTTCAAAACTAAAATCTACAAAGAGAAGATTCCTCACAAAAGACAGCAGCATCTGTCGGTGGGCAGTTTCGTATCAAACGAACTCAACTCCCATGTCACTCTCCACCTTGCCAGAGGCCTTCTTGCCCTTTGTTGCAGCCTCCAAAGCAAGGTCAGGGACTAGGTAACCTACACAGAGGACCTGAAATAGTGATTGGCCAGCCAAAAACTAGCAGCCTGATGATACTCCAACATTGATCATGTTGAGTATGGAGAAATCAGCACATCAGCGCATCTATTTTGGGGGGCTCAATCATTCTGGACCTACATCAAAGCAGTCATTTATGACTTGTCATAGCCATGGAAGGGTATTGAAACCTTTGATCAATGCTCTCCACCTCTTTCGAATTGAGACCTGCTGTAGCACCTTGTGAGCTCTGGAGGAGTTACTTCCAAAGCTGTGTTCTGACAAAGGTGTTTCGCCAACAATCCCTGGGTCCAAAAAATCCTCAGCGGAGTTAAGGTATATAGCTTAACGGTATATATATGATGCTCGGTGCGAAACTCAAAAAAAACTCACTTCTCTCTTTCCTTTCAATTGCTGGTAGGCAATTGCCTCCACACCCTTACGTTTTTTCCGGGGTTGTCAAAAGAGTTCGTGCAACTCTTTGGGGTTTTCCTGTCAAACCCAGCTACAGTCACCATCCCATTTGGAAGTTTGCTCACCTCTGCTTGCGCCACCTTCTCTGTCAGCTCCGCTCCAAGTTTCTGGCAGCTGGACTACGAAACAATCAACCCCAGCCAGTTTTGACAGTCTAGTCTGAGTCTAAATCAACATATGGTCAGCAAACGCGGATCCATGAGCATGGCTCTACATAGGTACAGAACAGACAGGACACATTCTCCAAAGCTTTGTGTGCAATGCTTCAAATGCTTTTAACTGCTGTGGAACATCCTATGCCTAACTTCCTACATTGCTCCAAATTACCGACAGGTTTCACTTCAAGTGAAAAGCAGTTCACCTTCCCAATTGGTTTCTAGATTTTGAAGACCTTTTTTAAAGGACGTGCCTGCTGGGAGATCAACTCTATTGTTCTTTGTGGTCCAACTAAGAAACGACTTGAAAGCCCCTAAACCAATGGTGTTTCTTTATCAAATGTCTAGAGAAAAGACGGCAATGCAACTGGCTGGCATTAATCAGGCAAGTCATGGAATACAAACTGTTGCGCCGCAAATGACATGGTGATGTCAATACTTGTGGTACTTTCAACTTTTGAAAAATACCATAACCAAAAGAACAACACCCTGCAGGGCAAACCTCTGCGCACTGATAGTCTACTGCAGCCCGCTTGTTCGCACCCAAGCCAGTGATGATGTCCCCCCTAGCCTTCAGCACATGGACGGCACTATGACAAACGCGCATGGACAACAAGTGAGATTCAGTGTGACCTGGTGCTATGTGTTTGCTTTGACACAGGGCAAACAAGGCGATTTATTTGTAAACTCTTGTTCTCAACTCCCCTGCTGAGCAAGCATGTGCCTTTGCTGAGTTTATCGTTTTGCTGCCTTACTTTCAGGATATGGTCATTGCAGTTCACGGGCTATCAGCTATCACAGCTATCAGTCCTGACACCCAAATTCCCATGGGAATATCCCATGTGCCTCGTACATTTTCCGCAGCACATCCTTGCCACATAGCATGGTAAAAAAAATCAAGTGCAGTCCACCAGCTGCACCAGCCTCCCTAAAAAGTGTTCTTCCGTTCATGTCTGGTGCCTTTTGCTCCTCAGTGAGCTTCAACGTATACTCTTCCACAAAAGTGCCAGGGTCCTGAGACACGGCGAAAAAAACTTGCCTCATAACTCATAATCTCATCCTGATATCTCACCGACTTTGAGCAAGTGCCTAGTAACGCTTTCGCCAAGTCTTCGTTATGGTCAGTTCATGAAGGTTGGTCTTCCATTTGAACGCAGTTCGCTAATGAAAGTCCTTGCAATCTGCAATCCGCTCACCATACTAAGCCACGGTGCCTTCACTATCCGATCAGACTCATCACCCACAACCTGCACAGGGAGCCAATAGAAACGTCAGAAAGAGTGAAAATGTATCTGGCAACGAAAAAAACTGGTTTATGTATGTTTATGTGTTTATGCCACTTGTCAAATGTCATCTCAATTCCTATTAAGGAGGGTCACTATTGTGTGATACGAAAATCTCACAGATCAAAGAGTTGAGGGCGCCTTGGCATACGCCTCCATACAAGAGTTGATAAGCCTGCAATGCCCCAAGTCACACATCGCGCAGAACAAGAACAACAAAGTTAGACAAGGGAAACCTTGTAAAAAAGACAGCAGGATAGTGAATTTGCAAACATACATACCACACAGACTTCCGGTAAAACGAGAAGTCTAAAGAATCGCTGGGAAGACTGGACGCCATCGAAGAATCGCTCCTCCTTCAGTGCCTCGGGAGTTCAGCTTCCAGCAGCTGTCGAAACGATCAGCTTCCAGCGGCAGTGGAAAGGGACGGACTAAGGTGACTAAGGGATATGATTGAATATGATTGATACATATTTCAAGAGGCAAAAAAACATCTTCCAAAAAAGGAGCCGTCCCATCTCTTGTATGATCGCAATTTGGGGTCAACCGGTCACTGCATAGCTTCAACAAGGTCACTGACACCGAGCCCCACAGCGAGGTCCAAGCAGTTTGAGCGGACTCGAAACCTGCAAGACCCCAGACAGGCTGCAACACAAGACCGTTTTGAAAAACTCCAAACGAGTGATTTGAATGAACTGATATTGAATTTGGTTGAATGTCACCACTGGGAAATCTTGTCTGAGATGACTGAGATGCACTTTGCAAATCGTCGTCTCCATTTGGAAGACGAGACCTTGCATGAACTTTGAACTCCGTTGTCAAACACCAATGCAATTGTTTGTTTTATATCATTTCATGGCATGAGTACTCAGCAAAAACTCAATCTTGCCCATTCTGCCGCAAAAAACCAAGCCTTCACTCCAAGTTGGGGGCATGGCCGTGAAAGTCTAAGGAGCTTCGAATTTGGGATTAAGGGAGTTATTCCAATAATTTAGCTGATGCTTCTGCCGATGCTTGTCCTTTCTCATTGAGAGCACTGCATGTGATTTCGCAAGAAGATGTCCATGGGCTTATGACTTTTGACTCATGACACGGTAACGCTTGGGCAAGTGTCAGGTGCGAGAACGGATGCAAACCCAATATCGAAGATCTACGCAAGCTTGATTGTCTCCAAGGTCTAAGAAATGCCCCCAAAAAAAGTCGTGAAGTCTCATGTGCTTGCCTGCCTGTCGACGTAGAATATAGATATGAATATAGAACTTTGACTCTTGAAGACCGAATATATTGTAATTACAGCCAGGAAATAGAGAGTATATGGCAAAACAGTGAAGAAACAAAGAGTTCCCAAGTCTCACCCACCAAATTAATAGCTTATCAATAGATTACCATCACGTGCTCTGGCAAATCCTTCAAATTGTCACTCAGTTTTGACTTTCAAGTGGTAGCATTGGTATGAACCCAAACAAATACATCCAATATCCAACACCAAAAGCGTTCCTCTCAAAGTTGTACCGCTTCCTAAGAAAGCTCCAAATCCACACACGTTTTGAATCTGCGAAGCTCAAACGACGCCCTCGCTTTCGCCCAGCGAACTTTGCGAAGGCTTATATTGTCCAGCCAATTTCCAGCTGTCTTTTTTTCTTTGCAGGGCTTCGTTTTGACAAACAGTAAACTCAATGGACAGTATGTAAATGATATGTAAAGTAAATGTACTTTTTCGCTGGTACCTCACATCCTGGGTTTCCATATTTGCCCTAAAAAATGGCATCCTGGTATACTACTGGCGTTGCGGCCACGTGGTGGGAGGCACTCAGTGGAACAAAGATCTCGCCCAGCAGTTGCCTTCCTCAGTGGGTACACAGCATGGGTTTGCCTTGCCACCTGCTATCCACTGTCTGAGTCAAACAAAACGCTCCCACGTGTTAGAACAAAAGTCACTTGACATTGCAGATCTGTCTTGCACCCCTACATATCAGACCCTCAAACATCCAATCACATCAGAATCGTTGCAGAAAACCAAGCAGAACTGCGGGGGTGGGAAGAAAAAGCAGGGCGCCAAAGGTCAACACATTGGAAGGAGAAGTGTGCTTTTGAGTCAGGAGGAAATACACAAAATGTGTTGAAATTCCAAGTCGCAAAATGGCAAAGGCATTCCATACCATCACCAATGGCTTTGAGACCATAGGGATTGAAATATGCATAGGCGGTCCAGCCAGCAGTGGCGAACCTAAAACAAGAAGCACAGCTTGTGACGAATCTTCCGAATCGACTCATGTTTCTGTTCTTTTGATCAGCCTTGGCCCTTGGCCATCCATCCATCCATCCTTCTTAATCACCTTACACGACCACATGAGCTTACATACTCTGTTCGTGTCCGCACTAATTCTCTTTCAAGCAACCCTGCAAAGATCAGGATGAAATAGGGTTGCCATGTGCCACGTATTTCAGAGAATACCCGAAGCACGTCACATTGGTCAGTGACATGCCGCTCAAATCCTTCACCAAGCATGGAAGCGTGAATCATTTCATCGACTTCGACCAAGAAGCTCAGCGCCTCAGCAAAAGGCAAAACACTGCATTCTGAAAGCACCATTTCAGTGTGGTGTGTGTCTGTCTCACTGCCCATGTTGTCTAATGTTGTATTGCATTTCATCCCCTGGACATTTCATCCCCTGGCGCTTTCCTACTGCGTGCTAATGAATCCAGTAGGAAGACTCACAAACACCATAGTTGGGCCACTTTGGGCTGAAGTTTTCAAGGATGCAGGACTTGATGACAATGGTCGTCGAGAGGTTTGGATTCACTCAAATTGATTCATGGCCATCTCTATTTGAATAATCGATGCTGAAGTCGCTCGCAGATTCAGATACATCTAAGATCTCCTGCGAAGTTCTTTATAAATCAAAATGAAAGTGAACAGGGCTAATGGTCATGTCCACACCGAGTCTCTGTACTGTTCAGCACGAGATCAAGCAAGTTGTTTGTTGCTGTCAGGAAGTGGGTACCAACGACAAGAAGCACCACTGCAATAATGAACCTTGGCACCACGATGCAAACCAAAGCAAAGATCTTGTGCGTACGAGGAAGCCGCTTCACCACCATCTTGCCATTTTCACATTCGGCAAAACCGTCATCCATGTTGCTGGTGCTCGGTGTCTTCCAAACGACATAGGCAAGATTGTACACAGCCCGGAACTCTGTTAGCATCATCATGCCCCATAGAAACAGCATCAACATCAGGAAGGACACAAATGCTGTCCCTAAAATCGAATCCGTCTCTCCTTTGTAGACAGACACGGTGTCATAGGTGATGACATTGATACCATCTTGCAGGTCAAAGCTCTTTTCACCGCAGAGTTTGGAAGTCATATGGTGAATCCACCTATAGTTCCCTCCAAAGATTTTGGTACAAAATGAATGGAAGTTATCAGTGCAAGCATCCACCCGATCATCACTTTCCTCCAGTTCGGGAAGGACTGTTGCCAGTTTTCCCTGAGTTTCAAGGTTTCCACACAAGTGTGGATCTACAGGTAGACACATTTGAAGTTGGCCACGGTAATGCTTGAAGAACTCCATGTCCAACCTTCCAGGCTGCAAAGAACCAAACTATCCAATCTTTATTTGGAAAAAAATACATGGAACCCGATTCAATACCCAAACAAACCGCATGGTCAAATGCATGCACATCAAAAATTTCACCTGCAACCAACTTACCAACCTCTTTGGATTTTGACCACTGCTTCGAGATCCAGGCCGCATTTCCAGATCATACTTAGCCATCCGTTTTAAGACCTCCCTGAAGCTAGAGGCCATGTTGCTGCCACGTTTTTGGAGTTCCTGTGATATTTGCACAGCTTCCTCTGGCGTCCAGAAGCCATCGTGGTTCAGGTCCAATTGATTCGGAAACATTGACAGGGTCAACAACGGCTGAAGGCAATCAAAATCATTGCTATGAGAGTTTTGCGTCACATTTTGCGTGGAATTTTCAGGATAAAGAAGTCCAACATAGGCTTGACCTGTGGATGAAACCCTCCAGCAAGCGCCACCGAAAAGGGCATCTCCCACATCGCCATAAGTCTCGTTTGTCACTTGATTGATCTTGAAAGCAATACTTAATTGCAAGGCCACATTTAGCAACAAGAATATGCTGACCAAACGATAGTCAGACAATTGTTGAAATCCATTCTTCTCTTTTTGGATGCGTTCAAATCGGTAGTACAAGGGCCCGAACAACGCATCCAAGTAGATCCCTGCTTCTTCTGGGTCCACATGGCGAGAGTGCCACACTGACTCATCCAAGCTTTCCGAGTCGGAAGACCCGTGTCTTGACCGGGAAGAGTAATCCACCTGAAGCAACGGCAATTCTTTCAGGTGCATATCTTTTTTGGATGAAATGCGATTATTTGAAATAAGAGGACCACTTGAAAACTAGATGGAAGAATTCAGAAGCCTTGTTGAATCACTCCAACCATTGTGAAGGACAGGCAGCAGTCAAACGTGGATCTGAAAAACACGTCAAAATATCAGATGTGTATG